>CM057009.1:257504677-257852177 GCA_029891345.1 Dryococelus australis | reverse complement strand
TACCCCATGGTATAACGGGCCGCTGTATTTCGGGCTTCCAATGTATTACTTATGTGTCAAATAGGGTAGGAATAGGTTTAATATTAATAGTTTTTGAGAGAATGATTGAGTGAAGATATTTGGGTGGCCCTTAACATTGAGTTCTTGAAAGCCAATAATAGTTTTTGAGATATTATGTAAAACTTTTATTTTTTCATTTGGTGCTCTTTTCCAAAATGGTGGACCAACAACAATGTCCACCTCATGCTCTGCCAGCACGAAAGTTGGGTTCAAATTAGTTGAATGGTTCCTGAGATAAGACATAACTTAAATATTAAAATGGCGTCCATTTTGTAAGTATGTGCTCAATGTAGTCGAAAACTGTAAAAGTCAGGTGTCCTTATTAAGTACTATATGCATACAGAGTTGGTGAAATTTGGTTGACAAATTCAAAAATTGAAAGGGGACACACACACATACATACACAAATACAGACAGGAATGTGATCTTATAAAAATCTTTCTTTCCTTTGGCATGTGGTAATCATGCTGGACAATGCCGCTAGTGAAGGTTTTTCTCTGGGATCTCCCATTTCTCCCACCCCTTCATTCCAGCACTGCTCCATACTCACCTTAATCACCCTGATCTGCTCTCAAGACCTCTCTGTTAAGAGCCACCAAAATCTCTTCATTCACTCACTCCTTCGGAAAGTAGACTAATAACAGTTTTCATAGATGCATCAAATATACGTACGAGTCTTTTGCCTACTTGCAAATGTGTGCGAAACCATGTGATTCAGGGGGGGGGGGGGGGTCGTCTACCTTTAAAAGAAACTTTGTTACCGTAACACCCCCACCCTTTCTCAATACTCCTATCTTCTACTATTATTAGCGAGCAAGCAAAGGAGGCCTTGCTGGCCAAGATTTTATTTCACATTTATTTTTAAAAAATTTGTTAGGCAGCAGAATGAAATTTTTATTGGTTCCCAAAGATCATTTGTATTAGAGTGTTGGTACTTCTATTACATTTTCAGTCAGCATTAGGGAGTTATTAATAATTTATTGCCACTCTCTACATCATCAACTATTAGAAGGACTCCATTATGATTTAATTACATTTTATAAATTTGTTTTCAAAATTTTCTTTTCAAAGGGGGCCCCGATAAGTGAGTGGTTAGACTGCTTGCCTTCCACCAATGTGAATCGTGTTCAATCCCTGGCCAGGTCACTCTCAGATTTTTATCTGGGATCTCCCATTTCCCCTGTCCCATCATTCCAGCGCTGTTACATACTCACCTCACTTCACCCCCAACGAGCCGATGACCTCTATGTGAAGAGCCGCCCAAATGTCTACATTCGCTAACTTTTCTCAATGTTAAAAAATAAATTACGCTAGTAAACAACTTTAACTAAAAACTGACTTTTCCCTGGACATAAATATTTTATCAATTATAACATCATTCTTCCAAATCAAATGTAAGTGATGCAATGTTAATTTACCTAATTCTCAGTTGGCTACCACCTATCTTGTCATAGTTTGAATCCAAGTGGTGTATTTACCATAGCCTGCATTGTCTTGTTAGACTCGCCTCATCTGGAAGCTTGTCAGAAAATTGCTTTTTGTTTTCTTTCAAAAACACCAACTTTTAAGGAATTTTTGTGACTCAGAAGGCAATGAGTGAAAGATTTTGACATATCATACGAAGTATTCCACGTAGATTTACTTGCCTCAAGATATAGTTAGGTTTTTTAATTAGGAAAGAAAATAGGAAGGGCAAAAAATTGAAAATAGAGCTCTTAATATAAAAATTGTGGTCAAAATTGAAAATAGATTTTTCAAAAATCATATATTTTTTGTGATTTCCTACATAGTTGAAAGTCTCCTATTTACAATGATATGTTACAGAACCCTCATATTTCACAAATCTTTAGTTAAAATAATTTTTAATGCATGGCAGTGTCCATGTTGCTACATTGCAGCAGCTGTATTAGTGTGTAAATCCAATATGGTGTCAGATAAAAAAATTATAAATTTGGATTTGGCATATTTTAGAAAGGATTCTAAGTCATACAACATAGTTTCTCCAGCTTACATTTATATTTTTTTCTGTATTAGACTGTTTTACCAACTTTGCTACGCTGCCTTTTAACATCAGCCAAGTTGAGAACAATAGGGGGCCTGAAGACTTACTTGTATGCAGAGGAGATAAGAGAATATTTTTATCTTGATATGAACACGATCACTTTGTCCCGCCTTTTTTTTTACCAATGATTGTATGATTGTTCCTGCCATACTTGTCTCTTTGTTCCCAATACAAAACAAACATTATGAAAATGTTTTTCTGCTCTCCTTGTGGGCACCGCTGTGTTCCTTTATCGGCATTGTGTTTGTTGTAGGTTCTGTATAAATACTGAAATAAAAAATATATTCATACAAAAGTGTGACACAAAATAACCCCAGGTTATTTATCATGGTTCGAGTGCTACAGCTTGCATATATAAAAATTACAATCACCTGGGAGAACACATACCTTTGCAAACAAAACTGATTAGTATAGAATTTTGGCAGGCCCACTGTAGCACCCACTGCTGGCTGCACACATGTTTGGTAAATAAGACTGCGCTGACCCACTCAGCCAAACAGTATAAATATAGGGCCACAGTGCACCCCCGCCCCCTCAGATGCAAGAGACGTTATACAGCGTGCTTCACGTCGGAGTCGACGATGCCAAGGTCCCAGCGAAACTGGGGCGACGAAGGCATCTTACCAGTCCAGACATTGAGGAGCTAATTGTCTACGACTACTTTGTTGAGCATATCCAGTTTAGGAACAGGGCATAAGGTTTTTTCTCGAGACTTCGTTAGGTGGTAATCAAATTATATTCTGGCAAGGACAGGCAAATAGTAACGCTAGTCTATTAACTTCACTTCATTACGAGAATACTGTTTGTGAATAGTTTTGAGAGAAATTGTAAATGCTTTAATTGTTGTGAAGATTTATGTTAAATAAAAGGCATTGTGTCTTACAGAATCTCTGGATTTCTTATTGGCCTCTGAGCTACTAACCTCCGTTTACGTTATCTCCTTGTACCGCAGTAACGTGAATGATTACTTAGGACTTAGTATCAGAGTTAAATTAGCTGTTTTACAGGAAGTTAAGTAGGCAGTCAGGAGGGAAATGGTACACCACGCAACATTCCTGAAGCATTGAACAACTATGTAATACATGGAGGGGAGCATCACCCCACACTGGAGAGGCTCACATGATCCTGCCACACCGAAGCGGGGTTCAGGGGCTTTTCATTGGCAGCATAAGAGAGGTACTGTGGTCACAGTCAGTGTTCCATGTTAAGTAAGTTAAATATTAGTCGTAACCATACTGTGTACTGTGGTGTGGTACACCACCAAGATGGCGAGTGTTTATACATGGTATTGCAGCCATTGGTAATCAGCCATTTTATCAGTAGCATTTACAAAAAAGCATACCTTGTCATGTTGTGTGGGTTTGTTAGTACTAGGCAATACGGGACAATCAAACTACTACCTACTTATTTACTGTTCAAGTTAGCCCAGGCATAACCCATCTAGACATGATATTACAATAATTAATAGACAATATTGCTGATTCTGAAGTGTAAGCCGAGTGCCATGACCAAAAAGAGCATCGCAACTTACATATAAAAAATATTCTCAAGAAGCATGCAAAAAATCTTTAAAGCTTTTAAAACTTCTACAGTATGCACATTTCACTTTGAACAACCTAGTTCACTGTAGCCATTCAAACTAATAAATCTGAGAGTATTCTTACAATTTCTAAAAATAAAACGCTACACTATGCCTTCAAAAATGAATACCAATAAAGCTAAGCATGAAACATGCAAAAAAAAAAAGTCCTGCAAAACATAATGAAAGCCAGAAATCACAGACACAAAATTAAAAGGATCAACATAGCACACATATCTCATACAGGACCGCCCGAACAAAGTGGGAGAGTAAAGGGAGCTTTAATCCCCAAAGCAATAGGAATTTGATTTTACATGAAATAAAATGAGATAATTCTTGCAACCAAGTACTGTATTAATGCATTATTAATACATAAACTTAGTGTAGTAATCCACTACTTAATGGGTCTCTCAATTCTGCCACTGATCTCATACTGTTTAGTATTGTTTATAATTGACTGACACATATACACATGTGCATAAATGTGTACTACATACAAAAGGAAAAAATTAAAAAGCGTAAAACTTATTTGATAAAAATATATTTACACCATCAGTTTTTCTGCTGTGGCTTTTACATATTAGGCACTCTGCTACTCCTTTAAATTATGTAGTACAAAATATTAGAAATACATACCCTAGTCGTGCATATGCTTTGCTGTAACTTGAATCAATTCTAAGAGCTGTATTACAATCACTTATTGCAGAGTGATTATCTCCAAGTCTCATATAAGCAGCAGCTCTGTTGCAATAGTATACTGCTTGATCATTGTCCAATTGAATGGCCCTGAAAAAATAGCCACATCATTTAATAAGAGTTAATTTCCATTCTTTCAGATTATGTACTAAGTGAAGGCAGTTTAACTAAGAATACAAAATGCATTATACTTTTAATACACAAAATAAATTAAAGCAATAATCATTCAAACAATCAATATAAATATAATATAAATACCAATATAAAAAACCTGCTATCTCATTGCTTTTTACAAAAAAATATTTTTATCATGCTTCCTACAGTAAATTTTTATCACAATTTCATGAAAATGTGAATTTATTTACGACAGCACTGTTTCATCCGGCTGCAGTATTATTGTTCTGTTTAAAAAAAATCACAAGCAAATTACTAGGATTACAAGATAAATTGCAAAGTCAACACTCCCTCTTTTTGTAAATGCTATAATCACACCAACAAATAATCAAGCTAAATAAGGCCTGCAGTTTTAACGGATATTATCAGTTTTTACGGATTTTTAACATTAGAAAACCAACTGCTGCTTATATGCAACACTAGCGCCCACAGCGATGTGTGTCAGTTTCGCTGATGCATTTGTTTGAAAGATTCTTACAACGGAGTGAATAATTAAGCAAAATATTTGGCAATTATTGAAAAGAACCTCTGCTGCAAATTGCCATTTTTACACATGCAATCCGAATTTGGTGACTGTGTTTTGCGTTTGGCAATGATTTCATAATGGTGAGAAACGAAAATTATTGCAGATACAGTCGTCGTATAAACGAAAGTATAAGTGTGAGTGGAGAAAATAATTACCATGGTTTCTACATTCGAAAACAAAACAACATTAAATATGTTAACTTCTTTCATATCCACTTTTTTTCTGTAATTTGCAATTGTTTTAATTGCAAGGACTTTACAGGATTTGACCCAATGATTCCAGAATTTTACAGAATTTTTATATACAGGAACCAGGGCTGGTGACAGCTCTGAGCTAAATGTTATATAATATTCCAAGCCCCTTCCCATAATACCTTTATCATCAGTACTAAGACAACCATACCTGCCATGTTTTCTAAGCCTGTCATTTAGAAATTACACCAGGTGTTCATGAACAAATGATGGTAAACCCCAAAGTGGGGTAGATAAGTACAAATTGAGAAAATTTAATCAAAGAACAAATAGTCTTACGTCCATAGTTAATCTGCTCATGGCAGTGGCAATGTGTAGGGGCGGGTATGAAACCTTGTGTATGTGGCTATGTAACCAACCTGTGCGCAGGTCAGTGTGCCTGATAACACCGCTCAGTACTGCATGGTTGCAATCTCGGAAGTGCTATGTATCTACACTTCCTGCAGGACGTGTTACCGGAATACTTGGAGGAAGTTCTTTTAGAGGCTCGTGAGGCGATGTGGTTTCAGGACGAGGCCCAGCCTCATCATTTCGCCATTGTGGTTCGCCGGCACCTCAACATACACTTCCCGAACTGGTAGATATGTAGAGGAGGCCCCATAGCATGGCCACCATGCTCCCCTGACATCACACCACCTGACTTCTGGCTGTGGGGCCACATCAAATTGATGATGTATGCCCCAGCACTTGACACGAGGGATGAGCTCATTACACCAGAAACATTTGCACATGTGCATCACAACATGCTTCAGCACTGCACCGCCTGTGTGGCTGATGATGGCGGACAGTTTGAACAGACACTTTGAACAGACACTCTGTCCCCATGCCTTCAGCCCAAATATGTAAATAAAGTGTAATTTCATTGCACTGCAAGTAGCCTAGTTATAGTGATTGCCTACCCGCCCCTGCACACTGCCACTGCCATTAGCGGGTTAACTATTGATGTTAAGACTATTGGTTTCTTGATGAGATATGCTCCATTTGTACTTATCTATGCCACTCTGGTGTTTATTATAATTTATTTACACCCATTATGTTAAAAAAAAAAAAATGGAAGCTTACATAACTATAGCCAGAATGAATATCTCAAGCTTTCAATTTGGAGTTGCATCAAAGTGCTTGTAGTTACATTTTGTAGAAGGCACCTTCAGAGTGAGAACAACGAACTGGCAGCCACGCCACTGTCAACATATCTTCATTTAATTGCACATGGCCAAGTTGTCCTAAGTGTGGATGCTGAACTTCCCATAGCAGCAGTACTGGAGTCAGGAGGGTACTCCCATCATTATTGTCAAGATGGTAATGTTGAAGAAAGGTGCAGTAGGGGGGAGGGGGGAGGAGAGAGGCAAAGTATGTGTTTTGACTCCCCAAAACACTTTTCAGTAGGGGCTATGAAAAAAGTACTTACTAGTGCCTCTTTTTTCTAGTGTTTTGTGCAAACAAAACTTGAAGTCTTAGAAAATATTTTAATAGAGTATTAAAAAATTACTGTCTGTATTACTAATGTTTTGAGAAATATACAAAAAATCTTGAAAAATCAAGTAGTGGTAATAGGAAATTCTGTTATGTCTACATGAGCAAGATGGTAGATAACATGCATGCAGAAATGTAAACATGCAATCTAATTAGTACTTCCCACCAGTTAACAACAGAATTTCGTCCATCTGTATATAGCAGGTACCTGATTGTGTTAATATCATAAATAAATTTAGGCTGATAATGGCCTAAATGGATCAGGAGGTACAATGCCTGGGCCACAGTTAGTGATGAATCACATGAGGTGTGATTTATTTATAAAGAAAGTCTTTAAAATCTGTGTTTGATAAAATTACTAACAAATTATTGTCAAACTGGTCACTGTATAAACACAATGAAATGCATTTGGGGCTTTATTATGCTCTGTTCAAGACACTAGAGAGAGATTATAAAATTATAAACCCACCATATTGGTCAACAGAATGATTACTTGAAAAGTAGTGACACGTTGGTGCTGATGCAATCAGCCCCCTGATGCTCTAACACATAACAAAATATGTACTGAAAGGGATATTTATTAATACATATTGTGCCACAACTGCATACTGGTTGTGTGGCTCTCAAACATCCTGCACATTGTTTACTAATGCAGTCGGACCAGGAAGGGATTTTGAGAGGGCTGGTCACAGTTGTATCACATTGTCCAGGACTAAGCCAATCCAGTGAGTTTCTTGTTTTAAACAAACTCCCGACACTACAGCATCTAAGACTGGCAAAATAACAGTGTTATTAATTGTACATATTATAGTATTTTCTGAGTGGTTAATAAACAGACATATGATGACTGTAAATTATGAAGGGGAAAATCTTTCTCAGTGTAAAGGATGGAGGGGCCCTTCGGGATTGTGGGGCCTGGGACAAATTGCCCCATTAGCAATCCCCTGTGTACAAACCTGAAAATCTTACTCCCTTAATGTTACTGAAAGGTAACTTTGACAAGATAACCACATTTTAGTTGTAAAATTCATCCCTAAACATTTTTCTATTGAATGACTGAGGTTAGTGGTTAGCTAATACCATAAAATTATCAACGTTTGTACCCCAGGGAAGACAAGAAAGAAGCATCACAAGGGGGAAACAATGTTACCACATATAACTTCACAATAAATGCAATCAAGAATGCCATTTACAGCCTGTACAGGCAAGTTTGTAGACATTTGGTGAAGAAAATAGAACATGTTGGAACACACATTTAATGAATCAAACTTAGAATAGAGCACATTGTTTATAAATACTTGATTCAACATGCAAAAATGAACTTTCTTTTGTCTGAGAGCTTATTTTTATAAAATTCACTACAGGTTTCTTCATAATTGAAATATGTAAAAACAATTCATGTTTCATTTACAGCTAAACCCACAGAAAAAACACTAGCAATGTCAGTGAACTTGGAATATATAACATTCCACCTAGCCACAATTCCTAATGATTCAGTCAGTTTTACAACTTCCACAGATTGTGACATACGGTCCATCACATAGAAAATACTATCACTGAAATCAAACCATTTGATTATTTAGTTTCCACATACTTTATATAGACATTCAAATTCTTTAACATCTCCTAGTCACTTGAAAATAATCCTTTATAATTTACTGAAGGTCTGCAGAACTCAAAGCAAAAATAAGTAATCCTGCATTTCAACTGACATTATATATTCCTTATAACAAAATATACCTCATACATTACTAACATGACAATACACAATTGATTAGGATTATAGAACTGTACATGATCTCTGTTGAGAATTTAGTATGGTGTGAAGCCCCCACATGCTGCAAATCAGAGCCCATAAATGTAGTGACATGGAATCAAAGAGTGAGTGAGTGAGTGAAGAGATTTGGGCGGCTCTTAACAGCGAGATCTTGAGAGCCAATGGAAGCAAAGAGGAACTGGATATGTTCCTGGGGAATCTCCCTTCACGCGGTTTGTATGCTAGTCCACAAAGCATCAATAGTGGTTGCTGGAGGTCCATGACAAAAATGTCGCCAACCAACCATATCCCAGACATGTTCGATGGGCGACATGTCAGGTGAACACGCAGGCCAGGGAAGCAGTGGTATAGGCTGTTCACGGTAAAGTGAGCACTTTTTAAGGCCCTTCTAATTTTTTTTTTTCCTCCAATTTCCATCTTCCTGCTGCTTTTTAATATAAATGCAATGTGACCAATAAACACAGTGTACACATTTCCCCACCCTCAAAATGTAATTCCTCAGGCTGTAAAAACATATATTTATTGGTGGTTAATGCCGGTTGGGAGGGCCTTAAAAAGGGCTCACTTTATCGTGAACAGCCTACACACATCATTCACATTTGTCGCCACATGTGGCCGGGCATTGTCCTGCCGAAATATGACGTGTAGAGCAGCCTGAATGAGGGACAGTACCTTTGGCTCTAAAACCTCCCTGATGTAGTGGTTGCTGTTCCGATTGCCTTCAATACATCTGAGTCGAGATCTCATGTTATATCCAATGGTGCCCCAAACCATTACACTTTGTGTTTGTCCATTATGCCACACTACAATGCAGGGTGCCAGACTGCGGTCACCAAGATAGCATCTAACACGTATGCTGCCATCACTGTAGGACAGGTTGAAGCAGGACTTGTCCGAAAACACTATGTTTTGCCACTCAGCATGCCAGCAACGGCATTCATGTGCCACTGCAGTCTCAGGCGTTTGTGGTTTCTGGACAATGGAAGCCGATGCAATGGCATATGTGCCACCAGTCCAAACCGCAGCAGACGGCGTCGAACCGTCGACGCAGACAGGTCCATACCAGTTGTAGTGCTCCAGCATCGTGCCAACACTGTGGACGAGGCTGTACAGTCCATTATGGCCATGCAGACAAGATGGCTGTCATCCCATCTGTGGTTCCATTGCGTGGTCTAGTTCCTGCACATCACTGCGTACTACCTTCTTCAAACCACTGGTGTCACGTATGCATTACTGTCATAGCAGCATGCCCTGTACAAGCCAAAATGTCATGGTATGACAAACCTATTTCCTGAAGACTGATCATTCTGCCCCATTAAAACTCACTCACATGCTGATATTGCGCCCTTTGATGTAGATGATGCATGCTGGCACTTGTTTTTACTTTGTTAGATGGCTCTTCACCGACTGAGCTTGGAGTAACACGGACCATGCCGGTCACACAAGATAGGGTGCTGCTGGGCCTATCTGTACGCCGTCTCTTTGCAATTGTAATAACTTATTGCTGGTACACTGTTCTACACATCCTAAAGAGTTTGGATTCATTCGGGCTATTCTTGCTGGGATTTACGATTTTCACAAACAACAGTGAGAGTTTAACACAGCTTTGGGAACTATATATACTGCATGCAAAGAGAAATTAAGAATTAACAATTAATTTATATTTTTCAGAATATGCCCTTATATAGTTTTTCTGAATGAAACTATGACAGTCATTTTTGCTATCTAAGTATGATACTAATGCTGCAGAATTTGCAAGTATCTTAATGCCAGAGTTTAGAGATAACGAACTGCACTTTCATCGCAATATTGTTACGAGGAGGGGTGGGAAAGGGTAGAAGTGGGAAGTAAGGAGGTGTGATCTCCAGGAATAACCAACCAAGGAAACTACCTGGTGACTAAACCAAATGTTAACGAGGTGGGAGAGGGAGTAGGGAAAGGGTGAGGTAGGGTGAGGGAAGGATAAAATTTAGACTTACAAAAGAAATAGTAGACAAATGCGCCAACACCAAAAGCTATCCTGCAAAGCCTCCACAGCGTGCTGTAACTTTTACTTAGCAGGGCCAGCACGATACCCTGTAACCTAACCACCTATTTTAATATTTAAAAAAAAGGCTCCTTTAAAGCAAAAGGGACAGGGAGTAGGGAAATGAAAAGGGGGTAAGGGGGTTATGGGAAAGAGGAGGGTTTACTTGGAAGGCAACAGAGAGGAAAACCGCAAACGCTTCATGGGTTAGTCACAGACGGAGACCATGCATCAAGGTAAAAACTAATAAAATAGAACTGATCCATTTATAGCCAGGCACCCAGTGCCTGAATACTATGCTCCTAATTTTATCTGAGGTGTTCTAGACCTACCAAATAGAGGAGAAGGGTTATCCTCCTCAACTGACAAAGAAGAACTATGATTTAAAAACAAATATATGTAGTTTTATTAAAAACAAACACGTAAAATAACAGGTTATCAAACAATATTAAATAACAGAAACAATAAAAACATTTTACAGGATATGAGTAAACATATTCGTTCTCTTCAACTACCAGGTATATAGCTATAAATAAACAAAATTCATGAAACACATTTGCTTACAGTAATTAAATTATTAAGGGCAAGAAAAAGAATGTGTTGTAGGGCTGACACAGGATGCCCTTCACACAGGTATTATAAAAGGGATCTGCACAATGGAAAATTTAAATTTACTTCCAATTACCTAATGTAGTAGCGCTCTACCCTTTGCCCCCAAGGCCTTAAAAGAGAGAAGTTCAGGATCACTAAAGTTACTTTATTTACGGGCGCTTATAAATTAATTCAGTTTATTAATAGATTGGGCAGGAAAATTAACAGAGTAACAAGATTTAATTTACACAGAAAACAAAAGAAAAGGGCAAACAATTTAAAATGTATAAAAGAAAATACTTTAGATTTTAGTTTTAGGGAAGAACCAATCAAAAGAAAATATCGGGCAACACAACAAGGACTTCGGTTCTTTGTCAGTAGAGTAGGGCCTACACAACTCCACCACCTACCGAACCCAACAATCTTCGGAGCCATCTAAACACCAGGCACTACTGATATCCATATCCTTACAAACGAAAACAATACTATTAAAAAAAAGGTAGGTCCCTCCCAAATCTCTATTAAATTAATTAAAGCATGGGAAACTTAACCCCGATGGCCCCTTGGCCAATACTGATGGAGAGTACATATTTACCTATGAAGTTGCTGCCCTGACTTGACCCCACCAACGCATCTCGGATGTGGCGCACTACATCGTCTCCAACTGAGTCCCTTGTTTACTAAGGTCCAACTATTTAAAGGCAGAGTCAGGGCGTTTCTTCCAGTTAAACAGGAACGAACGACCTGACCACGCACAAAAAAAATAAACGTTTCCAAAGAAGACTCATTATTTTGATGTTGCAGCCTCCTTCAGGGCAGCCCACCTGCTCCACAACCGGCCGCTCACAACAACTGTCTGTTATCTTCTTTCTCTCTCGACTCCCTGACCTCAATATCTACTGCCAATAACCACCAGCTGCCTCGCTGACGTCACGAGCGAGGCCGACGCCATGGCGGACCAATCAGAGCCCGCCACTGCCGGAATTGATACTTCGACACCTCGCAGCTAACACCCTGTTTCCGCGTACAGTTCCTTACTACCTCTCATTAGTACAGCAGTCTTGCCTTTGCCAAGGAAATAAACGACACAGCTTTTCAGCCCACAGCTGCGCCCAATGCTTCGAACGAGCAGTAAAATAACAACTCTCCCAAACTGCTGAAGGGGGAATTATAACTTGCACCTGGTCGGGTAAATACAGCCAGCAGCCGCCGCTTCAGAGGAAGCCTGCTGATCTAAGAGGTGAAGACACACTTTCAATATTAAATATAACTAGTGACTTCAGTTCCGTAAGAACTCATCAGTAAAAAAAAGTACCAACCCTTTATTCTTACAAAACCTAAAAATAATATAGTAAAGTAACTGATTCCTAATTCGATACCACCATACCTTAAATGATCTAACCTTAAAATAAAAAGGAAACACAAGCAAAACAAATAAAATTGGCAAATAAATAACTGTCGGTAAGTTTCAAAAAGTAAAAGGATTTCTAAAAAATTAAAGGAAGAACTATAAAAGAGTGACTGTCAGTTAACTTTCCCACCAAAACTTCAGCAACTAGCTTAAGGTCATGACTGTTGAAACTGACTTCCCCAAAAACGCATTTTGAGATTAAAAAAAATCAAAGTATCTAACACCACCTTACTTATTATAGAAGAAAAAGAAAACACGTGTTTCTTAACAAACAAAAGGCACAAGTAATAAGGAGGGCCTAACCCATCCCAAAACAGCCGAATTTCCTAACCTAACCTCCAAGGATGGGTTTGCCATATGAAAAATACTATACAAAAAATCAATTAAGAGTTGGCCTATCGCATCTTAACAAAAAAAAAAACACAAAGGGGTAGGGAACTTCCTGCTGGCATAAAATCTAAGGCATCCAAACAAAAAAAAGGTAGTCAGCAAAAATACCACTACAGAGAACACGCTTAACAAAAAATGCTTAGTTTAATTCAAAATCACAAAAAAAAATTTAACCCTAAAATTCACACCGTAACAATATTCATAAAAGTCAATTCATAATGGAGCAGAAATAGCCACTAGTTATCAATTTATGGATGTCATTCGGGGACAAGATTTCTACACTTAAAAATATTACGCTGACTAACACTTAACATGACTGAGCATACAAAACGAGCCATTTAGTAATGATTTTCCTTTGTTTATAGTGGTAGTGGCACTAGATTCTTCCTACATATGACCCTATGACTGACTGGCTGAACTGTGTGTATATAGCGGTCATTTGGAATGATGTTAGTGTCTGATAATGGAGATTACGATCATATACACGTAATGAATAAGTGAAGATTGACTAGATAGTATGCTAATATAAAGACAGTGATGAGAACTTTAATTATAATTGAGATTGGCATAAATATTACACTCACTGATTGGAATAGTAGGGATAATCATTTACTTACGAAGTCTATTCAAATAATCTATGCTCTTATATTAGAGCATTTTTAATAATAGATATAATCAGTTGTATTTTGTAAATAATAGTTATGTGTATTTTTATAACATTGTAAATAAATTAAGGAATTTAATTAACTTCTTTTACTTTTATCAAAACCTACATCCCTTGCAAATTTTGATATACCGTACGCCACTAGCAAACAGTATTTTAACGAATTCTCCTTGCACAACAGCAATATTTTTATTACATAAATTTCTAAAGAAGCTGTGTCACGTTAAAATATTTTATTTATATGTAATAATTAGGGACACCCCATTTTCCCAAAACAAGTACCTGACTAGTTGTATTGCAAATCACTATAGGCGAGATCCACTTTCATGGTTGGAAAATTTTACAGCTTACGTGTCTTATGTTTCTGTCTGCAAATCACAAATTTTCAGTATCCAAGGAGTGTAATTCTAAATGGTCCAGTCAATTAAACATTATCTTTATTGGCACATGCTGCCAATAACCAAACCGCTGTAGATATACAGTTAGGCTATTGAAGTTTAACATTTTCAGAATTTTTTCTCAAAAATTGAGTATCCCTAGTAATAATGTATTACACTTAACCATTAATACCCAAGGTAACATTTTTAGTGCACAGTTCCCGAGGCGAGGTCTTTGAGACAGCCAAAAAAGTTTGGTTTAAAAAAAAAACATAAAAACTGTTAACTGCCTGATTACAAATATTCAATATTTTAAATCTTATCTCTTCATATTTGTTACAATAATTATGATTCTAGGAAAAGTGTATCGAATAAATTTGAAATAACTAAAACACGCAATTTTTTTAAAATACATTGCACGGAAGTAAAATTAAATAAAGAATTGACTATAGCAAACTAGAATACATTATTTTCAATTTTAGATTAATTCTCAACTAACATACCTATCTTTTAAAAATAAAAAATGTATAATATAACATTTTAAAAAACAAAATCACTAATGGTAGTAAAGTTGGCTATACATATTATCAGCAAATTTTCATAAAATGTTGCAAAATATTTATGAAATATCTTACTAATGCTTTAAAATATGCCATTACCTTTTGTACACAGAACAAAAACAATGTTTTTGTGGAATGGTAACATTCAAACTTCTTCAGCACAGTCCAGGCACACTATTTTAATACATTCCAAACAAACAGGTTTTTTTTTTTTGCACAAGTAGCATAGGTAACTTGTTTTCCTTTTCTTATTAGGATCACATGAGTGGAACATTTTTCTTTTCTCAAGTTTTTCTTCAGTAGTGTTAGTTACCCAGAACACTTTGAATGGAAGCTCCCAGTTCACGTGACAAGTGTACATCATTACATATTCCTTCCATGTGAGGCTTGTTGTGGTTCTGCTGTACGAAACCTCATAGTTCACAGCAAACACTAGCTCGGACTGGCTCAGTTAAAGTTTGAGACTCTGAATTAATAAAAGGTTTAAAAGTTTGTTGATTAAAAATCAGAAATTGAATAAAAGATTATTATACTGTTCACTAGAAAGTTTATTGCAGTCTCTTTAAAACACCAGCAAACAAAAACAACTGACAGTTGCAGTAGACAAAAGAAATACTCAAAGAGACAGAATGGCAGCGTGGTCACTCGCTGCCCTGCATGAACACTATATCGCTGAACTGACTGATAAACTGAGATGAAATGAAGTGATACTTGTGACGACGATGAACTTAAGTGACGAGAAAGTCATGCTAACCCTATTTCAGCTACCTGAAATATTGCAATAAGTAAACGTGGTACAATCGTGGCTTCACAAAGTGCGCTAATGTCTAAAAATAATCTGTGAACACTGATGTGGGTCTCAAAATCAAAGTATTACAATGCGTACGCGGGCTGTCACGTCGGCCTACTGTAAAATCAGTACACTGAGTTTCATCAAATGGTGCAACACACGGATATGACTCTCTTACTAACTCCTTGAAAAAGTTGCACTGTCATTCTATGATGATTATACTACTGATGCAATGACTCTAATAAAAGAATAAATTTGGAAAAATGAATGTGTACAAAATGCAAACAAAATATTATTGCCACTATCTTCTAAATATTAAATGAATTACTATCCTTCCCACAGAAATAAAGAACATTTAAATACTTCCCGAATACATACATTATAACATATTGCAATGCTACATGCTTCACGAGAGTACATGCTAATGTTTTCACAAAAGTAAGTCGAGAAACTTCTACATTTTCTTTGAAACAATTAAACAACATAAAATAATTCAGTGCACTTATGTCTAGCAAACTATAGAATATAGTCATTGGCCACCTGTGTGTTAAGACACTCAGTAGAATAATTGGCACACTTTTCGTCAAAGGCATTGATGCCTCCTTTTGCCCTATTATAGCATGTAATTATTTCTGGCTTCTGCATCTCTTCATTATTAGCAGCAATGTGATGCATTGAGAAAACTAACAAAACAGCCTTCCTTTTCTTAGGTACGTAGGACACCAGGTTAACGTCTTTTGTGAAACTGAACAGAGCAGACCCTTCCACTTAAGACTTTGCTGGTAGAAATTTGTTCAGGATTTCTCATTTGTTTTTACTGATAGTACCTACGTAGTGTGTATTGCATTCACCAGTTCTACTGAAATGCACCAGTTATCCCCAGTCACATTTATATTTGTGCCTTGAATTTCTTTTGACAACAGCACAACAGTTTGTATCAGCTTAGAAAAACGCAGGTCTTCTGGAGAGAGAGACGAGCCATCAGAGGTTTTACCGTAGTGAAAATAATGTGTATTTGCATCTGCAAGACACATCAGCTTGTCAGCTTGATTCCATATTTACTAGGTTTACTAGGCACATAAATTTTGAATTTGCAGTGCCCTATAAACATATAAGCATTTCATCTATGCAAGCACAAGATCCAAGGCTATATAGCAACTGGCAGTTTGTCATGAACTTGTTGAAAATTTCTCCAATGGGGGGGCATCCAGACTGATATTTTTGTGTTCATTTCTATCCTCAAGGTTGTCAAATCGCAGGTTTGCGGGGAGAATCTCAAACCGATGCCTGCTCATAACACACTGAAAAATGCCCCTGCCACTACCATCTATTGCAAAAAGAGCTCTAGTGGGCTCATGGTTAGATTTGAAAACTGCTGAATAAAATAACAGCCCTGTCATATCAAGATCATACAAGTCTGTCACATTTGCATTGTCTTTTGTGGCTGTCTACCAAGTTTAACATTTGTCCATTTCAAAATTATTTGAATTATTTTATAGTTCATTATCGAATTCCATAGAGTTTAAGCATCTGCTTCAATGCCAACATGCCCAGAACTTTGTAATCCAGGGAGCTGTATTATAATGTTATGATTCTGTGATCGAGTTCTAGATGTAAATGGGTTTGTTGCCCATTTGTACCTGTTTTTACCATTGTAATTTTGAACTGAGTGTTCTGTTTGAGTAAGAAAACAAAAATATTGAATAACATGAATAACATCTTAAAGACCGCACCTCGGGTATTAAGGGTTAAGCATAAAACTAGTTGCATGTTGCTTTAATCATAATAATACAGGTAAATATATATTTTATACATAAAATGACAGGAAATCAAGAACTCACAGTCTAGTGCTTGTTGACAGGCATACACAAAGAAGGACTACACATATTTCATACGGTTGTGTGATTGCTACATTTTGCTGGCTAGGCCTGATTCATCAGGTGGTGAGTTGTAGGATACTTCAATATGATGGAAGGGTGCTGTTGGTAGTAAACCTAGTGACCAGGTGGCAAACTAGGGTGCGGCAGAAAAATTAAAAATTTGCCAGTATAGCTGATGAGTATGGTTTGGAGCTGTGATTATCTTATGTTGAGGCCTGAGGGCTGCCTGCATTTTGTTGTAATTGATTAACTAATTCCCAGTGTCTTGTGTTCTAAACTATTGCTTGAAGGGCTCTCACAACTCTGGTACTGTAGCAGGAATCAAAATCTTTGTTATGTGATACTGCATGTGCTGCAACTGGTTTGTCTTGTAGGTTGTGTATGCGACCAGCTATGGCTTGTTTATTGTGTCTGCTCTGTGGCCATTAATTCTCTGCCCGAGTGTGTTGGTGGTGAGGCTGATGCATTACAGTGTTGGCACTGTAGCTGATATGATTTTCTGTTGCACAGTAATAGCTGCCTTGGATGGGGTATATACGGCTAGTGAGTCTGCTATTGAAAGGATGTGAGGGTTGTTGGATGGCACAGGCACAGTATCAGCTATTGCAGGAGTGGGATCCTCTGTCGGGTTGGTATTTGTGGTAGGCTACCGCTTTGAATGAACAAGTTTGTCACGGAGGTTAGGTGGCCTTTTGAAAACCAATCTATGTGGTTTGAAGAGCAGGTCTTGTCTTTGTGGTGAGGAAACCAGAATTTTGTATCCAGAGTGTAGAATGTTTATGCATTTACTTAGGCCTTCAAGATATGAGACCACCAGGGGTATATCCAAATTTTTGACCTTCCTTTGTGTTCCAGTATTTGAGGTAGCTTGCTGAATCTGTTTGTTGACGAGGGGCCTAGGGTAGCCCCTGTCAAGGAATGTGCTGGCTAATTGTTCACATTGTAAGCTGAGATCACTGTTGGTTGAGCAGATAAGTTTGGTTCAGGGCACCATTTGCCACAATGCATACATGGTCACCATAGATGTTACATCTCTCTATACCAACATCCCCCACTCATATGGACTCTCTGACATAAAACATTACCTCAAGCAAAGACCTCACACAGCAAACATTCTATAGCATTCCTTGTTGAACTAGCCAGGTTAACCGTCATAAACAACAAATTCAGATTTCAAGATACACACTATCTTCATGTCAAAGCACAGAGATGGGTACACATATGGCTCCATCCTATGCCAATCTGTTTATGGGCAGGTTAGAAGAATGCTTCCTCAGTCACCTACCAACCCAACCACACTGCTGGATGCATTCCATCGATACATCTTAATGACATGGACTTCCACTGAAGACTGCCTAATTTACTTTCTGAACAACTTAGATGCACACAGTTCACTCAAGTTCACCTGGTCATACTGCAAAACACATGCCGTATTCCTGGATGTTGAACTGACTCTACACAATGGCACAATTCAAACTGCTGTACACACCAAACCCACCAACCTCCAGTACTTACATTTTGAGAGCTATCACCCATATCATGCCTAAAAATTAGGTCTGTTCCGATACCAACTCTTTGTATTGGTTAACGGCCAATATTAAGTATCTAGCTGAGTCTCAAGTAATCTGTACGAGTATTGGTGCCGGTATCCGGAAATTTATATTTCATGAAATTTTTATTTTACCCTAAAGCACTACTAGTACTTCCTTCAAAATAAAAGCAAGTCTTACATAATGTATACAAATCGATGTATTTAAAGCAATACACAAATTTCCAGAAAGAATAGTACTTCAACAATATTGTTATGAAGTAGGGAGAGAGAAAAAAAAATTTATAATTAAAGTGAAAGAAAAATGAGCCAACACAAAACCTAACCTGCGACGCCTCCAAGTGCTGTAATTTTAAACTCAGCAGGGCCAGCATGATACCCTGTACCCTAAATACTTACTTGAAAAAAAGAAATGGCTCACTAACCCAAAAACCAAAAAAAGAAAGAAAGAGGGAAAACAGGGTGGAAGGGTGAGTGGGGGGTTTTACTCGAAAGGCAACGAAAGATGCCCAGAACTCTTCATGAGTCTGACTCTGTCAAAGAAGCAATGCATCAATGTATTTCACTCAATTTAACTACCTATAACCTAGCACCCAGTGCTTAAATACAATGCTAACAATCTCACTAGTAGTGAGAGTCGAGAGCTGCAATAAGTGGGGGGTTCTGTTAACAACTAGCAAGTAAAAGTAATATTTAAAAAAATGTATGTTTATTCAACTTAACAAAGGTATATAAATACACTATCGACCAAAAAGTAATTGGGCACCCGTGAAGATAGGTGATTCAGTACGTCAGTTGATTTGTGTGTCCGCCATACGTTGCAGGCTGGCGTAGAACCAGTTAACAAGGAGATGGCACGAGGTATAGAGCTATCGGACTTCGATAAGGGTGTGATTGTGGGTTGCCATCTCAGTGGGCTGTCTAACCGGGCAATTGTACGGACGGTAAACAGGCCCAAACCAACTGTCGCATTCGTCCTGCGTAAGTGGAAGGTCGATGGGCATTGTGCCAATGCTGCACGTTCTGGGCGACCTCCAATATTGACTGACAGAAATCGCAGAACCCTGAAATGTAAAAATGTCAAAAATAGGGCACAATCCATGGCTACCATCTGACAGGAGTTTCATGCCACAACAGGAGTATCGGTTTCCATTGGACCATTGCGTACAGAGGCCCACCGACTGGGATATTTCGGAAGAGCAGCTGCACATAAGCCCCAGATCATGACGAGCAATAAAGCTCGGCAACTCAGGTGGTGTTTGGACCATCACAACTAGACACTGGAGCAGTGGAAATTGGTTCTGTGGAGTGATGAGTCGAGGTTTACATTATTCCGGTCCAATAAACGTGTATGGGTATGGCATCTACCCGGGGAACGGCTTCTGCAGGAGCATATAGTGCCAACTAGGAAATTCAGTGGTGGTGGAAGGATGGTGTGGGGCTGTTTCACGGCCTTCGGCGTAGGACTGTTGGTGTTTGTCCATGGTACCAATGAACAGAGGCGTATTGTAACATTCTGGATAATGAAATGCTCCCAACATTGAAGCGTTTTTACAGAAAGGACCCGTGTTACTTCCAGGATGACAATGCCAAGTGCCATGTTTCAAGGGCTATTATGCAGTGTTATGCCGACAACAATGTTCGCTGATTGGACTGGCTCGCTCAGAGCCCCGACCTCAACCCTATAGAACATCTTTGGGACAAATTGGATCTCCGGGTGAGGGCTCGTCAGGCACGGCCAAAATCCATTGCTCCACTCATGGAATGGTTGCAAGAGGAATGGCGACAAATCCCCGTGGATGACCTGCAAACACTCATAGAGAGCATGCCCCAGACAGGGTGGCTGCTGTTATAGCCACAAGAGGTGGCCCTACGAGATTATAACGGGGTGACAACCACTGAACAAACATTGTGGACAGGTGCCCAATTACTTTTTGGTCGATAGTGTATAAATATAAAAAGAAAAACAAATAATATCCAATAACTATCAAACCACAAAGTAGGTTAGTATTGAAATAGAAAAAGTTTTACAAGGGCAAAGCTGTAAATACTGTATATAACTTTGGTTACTCAAAACAAAATATAAGTTGCAATCATCTCAAGAAGATTGATAATGTTAATCTAATTTTGTAATATATAAACAATCTAAATACCAGAAAAAACCACTGGCCTAACCAGTGTTTTATTTGAGTAGAGAAGCAAAAAGAATTTACTGTAGGGCTAACAGGATGTCCTTCTCACTAATACTCCAGGTTTAAAAAAAAAAAAAAAAAAAAAAAATAGTTTATACTGCAAAACAAATTTGGTTAGACTGCCCCCTTTTTATCCACACTGCAAGTGGATTAGACAACAAACATGTTAATTAATAGTAAATAATTTTCACAAATGTGAAGTTACCTAACAAAATTGTCCTGGATCAATGCATCAGAATATTAATTTCACTACTAAATTAAATTTTCTAAAGCAAAAATCACAAATATTAGCCACCCAGAGCTTAAATGAAAATGACCACACACAAAAACAAAGATTTAAACAAATACTTAGCATCATCGCGTTGTCGCGGTCTCCTCCAGGCCGGACACCTGCGCCAATCTGCCTCTGCTCACTCCAGCTCTCTGCTGCCGACTCTCTCGACCTCGTCAACTATATCCAAAAACACCACCTGCCGAGCCTGATGTCACGGCCTTGGCCGACATCATGGCTGGCCAATCAGAGCCAGCTACCAACGCGATCGATAATCAACAACTTGAAGACAAACGTCCCCTTCCCCGGGCTAGTCTAGTGGCAAAGTACAGTGTTCATCATAACAACCCGACTTTACCAAGGAAAGTGTCGGCTCAGCTCACAGCTGCAGCCCTGTATTTTGAATGGAATAACACAACAGTTCCTCCGAACTACTGAAGGGGAACTTAACGGTCACCTGGGTCGAGAAAAATACGGCCAGCTGCAGTCGCTTCAGTAGAAATCTGCTTATGCCAGTGGTAAAGAAACTCTTTCAAATTAAAAAGAGCACATGATCTCAGTTCCTGAAGAACCTTGATGGTCAAGTAAAAAGTCTTAATTCTAGCAAAAAAACTAAAAATCTGAAGGGAAAAAAAAAACTGATTCCTATTTCAATTCCACCATAACTTAAACGACCTAACCATAAAATAAAAACAAAACAAATAAAATCCTCAGCAAATTAAGAATTTCAGCAAACAAAAAAAAAATAAAATAAAAATTAAGGAATGAATTCTTAAAGAGACACTATTTGTAAACTTTCAACTAAAACCTTGACATCTAGTTTAAGGCCAAAAGTCCAAAACATAACCCAACAACAAAACAAAACGACTTTCGAAACTGACTTCCCAAAATCAAATTTTGAAATAAAATAATTAAATTATTTATCACCACATTACTTATTAAAGAAAAACAAAAAACACTTGCCTCCGATGACACACAAAAAAATACAAGTAAATACAGAGGGGTTAACCCCAACTAAAACAGCCTAGTTCCCTAACCCAACCTCCAATGAAGGAAACGTCAAATGAAAATAAAAAAGGAAAATTAATTTAAGGGTAGGCTCATCGTATCACAACAAAAAAAAACAAAGGGATAGAAAATTTCTTGAACACAAAATTAGGGGCTTCCAAACAAAAAAAGGAGAAAAAGCTATCAAAAATACCACTACTGGTATCTATCTTAACAAAAAAAAACTAATATAATTGAAATTACAAAAACAATTTAACCCCAAAAATATGTGTCGTAACAATATATTAAGTTTTACTTAACTGATACAAACAAATTCTTTTATATATACACATTCGAATCACATTATTATGATCACCTGCTAGTATCCAAAGTAACTGCCCTTCGCAGTACGAACAGAAGCTAGACAAGCTGGCAGTGACTCAAGTCAGGTGCTGACAGGTCTCCAAGGGTATCTGGAGCCATGCTGTCTGCAGTGCGTCTCACAATTGTTGAAGGGGTGAGTGGTGGAGGAGACGGATGGCGAACATGATGATCAAGCGCGGAGGTCCCACAGATGTTCAACTGGATTGAGATCGGGGCTGTTTGGGGGCCAGGGAAGATTGCTGAAGTCTTGATCATGCTCTACCAGCCACGTGTCATGTCCGGAATCTTCAAGTCATGTGGCAAGGCGCATTATCGTGCTGGAAGATCCCATCCTCCTGAGGAAAGATGCTCTTAGACGGGATCGCAGAGGATGGATTCATAAACAAATTGATAAAGAGTCCCTACCACACGGATTATGGGACATGGAGAATACCATGAAAACATTCCCAAACTACAATTCTGCTCCCACCGCCTTGTGTTCATCCAGCAATGGATGCAGGGTGTCAGTTCTCAGACGTTTCTTGCCAGACACGCTGACATTCATCTGTTCTATGAAGCTGAAAACATGACTCAACGGAGAAGTCTACCCTCGCCAATCAGCAGCGTTTGGTCGCCATGCTGCAGAGAAAATTCTGGTCATTTTTGTCGGTGCACCTATGTTAGCATAGGTATGGGTACATTCACCCACCGTCTACTCTCCGGAGCCCCATTCTCATACTCCAGATCCCCATTCACAGAAGGGTTCGCTGAACTATTGCAGTAGACACGTGTCTGGATGCCCCCGAATTCATTTGGACGGTGAACTGTTCCACTGTAGCCTGTCGGCTGGCATTCATGCACTGTCATAGTCAATTTTCAACTCTGACATCAACAGCACGTGGAGCTCTGCAGTTTCCACGACCGTTATTCCCAATGGTACCATTCGTTCACTCATGATACACCTTTACCACAGAGGCACGTGAACAATGTTGCTGTTTCCAAAATGCTGCTCCCCTTGGCCCAAAAGCCAATGATCAACCTTTTTTGCAACGCGGTAAAATTTCTTCCCTTACCCATGATAGCAGGAAGTGCACTGTGTATATCCAGCCTATCTGTTGCATTATATACCTGCTTCACCAGCCCATGTCACAGGCCATACGTCATTGGCTACATGCTGCAGATAGCACTTCTAGCATGTGGTCATAATAATGTGATTCAACTGTATATATGTATATATTACGGATGGAGAGTAATAAATGATAGTGTAAAAGTGTAGGTTCTCTCAGTTACACTGTTGTTAGCCTTCAGAAGTGAAATCCAGACCGGAGATAATAAACTCAGTTCTGCTGGACCGAAACATAACCTCCCAATGAAGATCCAAAGTATGTACAGCACACTATATGTATGTACGAAAAAATTTTTTTTACAAATTATATTAGTCAAAATTCAGTACCTGCCACTCAAAATAATTTTTAATGCACAGTTATAATTTTCAGATGTAAACATTGTATAGATAAAAATGAATTTTCATAGATGTAATGGCGTGTTACCCACACTAGCGCTACTCCAGTTGTATGTTACAATAAGATACTGAAACCAATTTATCTCGTACCACAAGTCATTCTCTCAAACTCTTCAGTACATAGTGTAATAAATAATAGCATACAAAGCTGTGACCTTGAATACCTGCGCACAGTATCATATAATATGTGCAGACCTCTCTGCATTTAATCACAATCGCAGAGTTGTATAGTAATCAAAACATGGATATTAATGTAACAATCAGAGAACTCATAAGACAGTGGTTGTAAAGTAGTACAGCAAAGTACCCATTTCATCTGAATTTAAGCAAAGAAGGATTACTATACAAGTTGGCTTTTTTTTTTTTAAAGTGTTGCTGAACTGCAATGAGTATGGGTTTTGGTATCAGTGGTGGTATCGGGAATCTGTATCGGAACAGTCCTACTAAAAATCCCTACAGTCTTCCCGAAAGAACCAAACTATCTGCTCCACCAACAGTGGTCTCAACAAACAGTGTGAACAAATAGAAACAGCATTCCTCAACAGGTGCTACCCAAGGCCCCTCGTCCACAAACAAATTCAGCAAGCCTTCTCAAATATCATAACACAAGGTCAATGACTCTGATATACTCCTGGTGGTCCCATATCATGAAGGCCTATGTAATCTTAGAACGAACCATTCTCCACTCTAGATACAAAATTCTGGCTTCCTCACCACAAACACAAGACCTGTTCTCCAAACTACCCAGATTGGTTTTCAAGAGGCCACCTAACCTCCGTGACAAACTTGTTCGTCCAAAGCTGCAGCTTACCACAAATGCTGACCAGACTATCGCCTCCAGAGGATCCCACCCCTGCAATAGCTCACGCTGTGGCTCCTGTACCATCCACCAACCCTCAACTTCTTCCAATAGCAGACTCACTAGCCCTACATATCCCATCCAAGGCAACCATTACTGTGCAACAGAAAATCTAATTTATCGGCTGCAGTGCCAACAATATAGTGCAGAATACATCGGCCTCACCACCAACACACTCAGGCAGAGAATTAATGGCCAAAGAGCAGACACTAAACAAGCTATAGCTGGTCACATATACAACCTACAAGACAAATCAGTTGCAGCAAATGCAGTATCACATAACAAAAATTTTAATTCCCGCTACAATACCAGAGTGGTGAAAGCCCTACCACCTTCAAGCAATAGCTCAGAACACAAGACACTGGGAATTAGTTCATAAATTTATAACAAAACACAGGCAGCCCTCAGGCCTCAACATAAGATAATCACAGCTCCTAACCATACTCAGAAATATGTGTGGTCCTTTGTGTGTGCCTGTTAACAAGTACTAGACTGTGAGTTCTTGAATTCCTGTCATTTTATATATATATATATATATTTATTTATTTACCTGTATTTATTATGATTTATGCAGCATGCAACTATTTTTATGCTTAAATGTAACGTAGGGATACCCAATTTCCGAGAAAATTTTTTGAACATGTTAAAACTTCAATATACTTACTGTATACCTGCAGGTGTTCTTTGGTTATTGGCAGCATGTGCCCATGAATATAATTTTTAATTAACTGGGCCAATTAGCTAGGTCACTAGAATACTAAAAATCTGTTATTCGCAGACAGAAACATAATACATGTAAGCTGTAAAATCATCCCACTATGATAGTGGATCTCACCTATAGTGATTTGAAATAAAACTAGTCAGGAACTCTTTTAGTGAAAAATTGGGTGTCCTTAATTATTACATACAAACTAAAATATTTTAATGTGGCAGCTTTTCTAGGAATTTATGTAATAAAAAATACTGAATTTGTAATAGGAGAACTTACTAAAATACTGTTTACAAATGACCTAGGATGAATAAAATTTCATGAGGATGACCTCCATCCTCATGACAAAAATAAAATAAAATAATTAAATTTCTTAATTGATTTACAATGTTATAAAAATACACACAAAAATTATTTACAAAATATTATTGTGTATACTGATGCACTCTTGTTTCTGCCTCCGGCTATAAGAAGCTTACGCCCTATGATGGCGCCAGTTGACGCACTCTCCTTACCTCCGAGTCTCCTCTACCAATGTAAAGAAGCCTTGTTGCACACTCTACTCCTTAGGGGGAAAAGTAGAGGGGGAAGAGATATAACCGAGTTGAGGTAATAGTTCAAAGTAAATTATATCAGGTAATGCCTGGCTGGGTTGCGGGATCTGCCCATGTAAGGAGATCTTGGGGGACACTTTCTCATCGCAGGATCTTTAATTGCAGGAGGGGAATCGAACCCCAGGGTGAGTCTGACCACATAAACCTCCCTCCTAGGCAGTTTGGCCCTGCTCACCGTGAAGGCTGCCAAAATGCATGATACCAGCTGCCACTAAATAAAAAAGAAAAAGAGGTGAAATAACGGATATCCTGTGACCAAATGAGATGACTTGAATGCTCCAGGCAATCCTTACTCGCTTTCTCGGGTGTTTATAAGGGGCAGACCTAGTTGGCTTTCTAGTGGAGACAAAGTCTGGGATAATATTCACCACCTTACGTGGCCGGGACTTTTTAGGTGGGACCTGGACAACTATCAGTTTCCTGGTTGCGGTACGTATTGTACACGTACGGGTTGATTCACTTGGGGTAGTACACTGCAGTGGTGGGGGTTAGGTTTGGGGTCCGCTTCTCGATTCTCTAGATGGCTCAGATAATCTAGGTTGTACCAAGGCCAACAAACACCCAGTAAATGATCAATACAGTCCACTGTTATCAGGGGTTGTTCCTTGTGAGGTTCACTACGGAGTTCAGTAGATTGTTCACTACGGAGTTCAGTAGATTGCCGGTACTGTAATATTTCAATGGACATGCTGGAAGTTACTGTTGTTACAGATGGGACTAACTTTCTTTGTAATGCATGTCTGGCTAATCGGCAAATCTGGTTACTGCATCCGCCACTGTTTTGTGGCATTAGAAACACTAATATTTGAGCAGAACAAATCAGAATACAAACGGCTCACAATTATTAATCTCAACCAAAATGGCACACTGTTGGTTTATCCAGTGTTGCTCAAGCCCTAATGGGTTTGGTTTTCTCCAGACGATCCGAGGCAATGAGGGTTTGGAAAATCCAGATAGTCAAGAGCGGATCTTTTGGGAGGCACAGGCGTTCCGGACAATACTCAGGTGGCTCCCACGTCTTATTCAGACATAGGAGCACCTTCTTCAGGCGCCAGGAGTCCCAAGCACGTTCTGCCCACTCGCGTCTAACATGGAGCAGTCGCTTTACTAAAAGAGCCATGGTAATGAATGAAAATATGTTTCGATTTATTCTAAATGATTTATGAATTGGGGATAAAATAATTAAAGAACGTGAGGTTAAATTTATCACAAACGTATTAATTTTACTACGGTAGAAAAGCATTGGGATGCATAGCTCCGTATATCAATAATAATTTATTTTAAGATTCTGCAGGTGAAGGCAAACCTACGGGTGAAAATAAAATTAATAAAATTCAAATTTCCTAATATTAAAAAAAAATTAATTTGCTCATCGAAGGGTGGCAGTCCAGAAGGGACGATGGTACGACCTGCTATCGCGGAGTTAAAAGGAGTAACTCGGATTAAAAGGAAAAGGTGTGGGATGTCAGTATACCTCTGTCTGCTGGAGTCGTGGTGAGTGCCTGACGACATTGGCATCGTGAGAGATAGTTCAAATCTCTGGCGGGTTTTCCCTGCGAATTCCTTGGTTGGAGATAAGAGCTTATGCAGTCTCTTCAGGGGCAGTGGTGGTTACTTCTTCAGGTGGAGAGTCTTCCGTAGACTGGAAGGAGAGTCTTATACAACCTGGAGCCCTCAGACCTTACTCAGGTTGACGGGCCGGCAGGAACTCCAGAGCTGTGGTTTTGCATCTGCTTATATACAGAAAATTTCTGTTTGTAGGCTGCCCAAGGAGTGCGGGGGTTACTAGCCTCACTTCGCAGGGGTTGTTTAAATTAGGGTAGTAGAACATGCCACCATTTCTTATCTCCCTGTCTTGAGGCTCATGACATATTTACCACCTATCTATGAGGCTTAGGCAGCAGTGACAAAATTGTGCGAAGGGCGCTGCTCTTTAGCAGCATCTCTGCCAACTCGCTTGTCTTGCTTCAGCGTGTCAGTTACTCGGTGGGTAAAACAATTTCTTTGGTGTAAGTGGACGACCGCATGTAGTCTTTTGAGCGGGAAATACAATTTTAATATTTTATCCACGTGTCTGTAGTTGTCCGTAATGTTTGGATCAACCCTGTACATATGACATTTATTGCCTGCTGGTGTGTGACTTGCTCCTATATTATCAAACACGTGATGATGGGACAAGGCCGAAAAGTAGAGGTTGCATGTGCAATGTGCAGGAGTGTGACAGCGTCAATACTAACTATTAAAAATGCTATTAGTTTAATATGAGAGCAAACCTTGCCATTTTATTTCATACGAGAAGAAGCAAACATCACAGTTTCAGCCATTTCCTATTGGCTGAGCTCAACTGACATCATTAAATTCAGGCAAGCTCACATATCTTCATATTTAGTAATTAACCAAACTAAACTTCAAGAAGCTGCACTATGCTTAAAATAAAATGGACTGAGCATATGAAATCTAGCACTGTTTGGAATCTCAACTAATGGGAAGTGATAGTAGCGCTTCACTTCTAGGCGTATTTGTGAATACGGCCTATAGTCTCTGCTCTCCTGGTGGTAGTACACTGCAATGGCTCCCAAGTCATTCATTCTTTCAGAGACATGACTCTTGTTAGTGCCGTTAGTGTTACCGCAACCCATTCCTCTGGGCACCGGTGGCATAATCCTGGGGAGGACTGTAATATGCAAGCCTGTCATAGGAGGGGAAGGGCATGAATGAGAGGTTACACCTCTCGATAGCAATTGCAAGGAGGGCGGGCAATTGGCATCTCTTCTTTAATTCGCATACGTATCAAAGACGGCACCATCTATTACACACCATTGGGTATTTTGGAACAACTGTGTACTCGGCACTATGTGAACCTTCAACAAAATTGTTTAAAATACACTAAAAACTTTCTATGCCAGTTATATTAGTATTCATATTTTTGCCATTATACGTATCTGGTAATTTTTATAAATTTTGTTTTCCAAGTGGTTTTGTATGAAAATTCTAATCATTATTAATTGAGACTAACAAAAGGTTTGCAAGCTGAGGACCTCAGCACTGAGAAAGGTGACGTGAGGTGGAGATAGAGCAGTGATGAATGCAGCTGTTGGGAGAATTATGAGTAAACTGATAAAATTCTACGGCCAATGGAAAGTCTGCCACATTTCCCACATACAAAAATTTTATGTGACCACACCGGGAATCGAACCACTTTTGAATTAGTGGGAGGCGAGTGGTATGAAAACCACCCCATCACGGCCCTATTCCATGCAGGACACAGATTTGAGATCACAGCACACGTTTGTGAAATGTGTTTGTTAAAAAATAGACATATTTAAACCAAGGGAACTGAAATAAGAATTTAAGAACTCCAGCTAAACCCAAATGGCATGTTGTACCATACTACACAGGTTCAGTAGAAGTTGAAATCACTGACATATAATACAGTGAAACCCTGTTAATAAGTTCCCACTTAAGAAGTTTTCCTGCATAATAAGTTGAATAGTTCTGCACCTTGCCTATATGCACATGTACACCTTCTGAGAAGTTATTCTTGTTAAAAGCAGTATTTTATCAGTCCCTTAAAAAATGTCTTGACACAATTTTACTGTACATGTAACAAATCAAGAAAATGCATATTTTTGTAGAATATGAAAGAACGAATGTTTAAACTTTATAATTAGCATAACATGATTTGTGGAACATTTTTATACCTTACAGCCCAATTTATAATTAATATACTGATGCCACAAAATAAAAAGCAAGCTACGTCAACTTTTAGTTCAAATGATAATGGCACCCATCTGCATGATATCAACTTGGATTCTTTATCATATTGAATTGCTTGTTTTGCAAAATGAAAAGTAGCTTAAACACTGAATGGTATTAACATGTGTACGTATGAGCTCTGATTTTTCCGATACAAATTCATTTCTTAACACAATTTGCTGCTTTTATAATAGGCTTGCAAATGTATAAATGTGTTTATAACCCAAAATCATTAAGTTATTTTGTAGGCTTGAGTTACTGGACCATTTAGAAATATGGGTCATAATAGCAAGATCTTTATGCACTTGACAGAGTGGCATGTTTTATTTCACTTAAAACTTTTTCAAATCTTTTTAAACAATGACTGCTTCAGTAATTTTCTGTTCATAATTTGACTAATTATGTACTTAGCTACACAGATCTAATAATGTAATACATTGTTATTACACACACTAAGTTCGCCATGTAAAAATTAAGAAACTAAAAGCACTGACACTGTTTATCAGTAAACTATTTTGTTTCGAAAAAAGTTTAAAATTTTTTACAGTATGCAATACGTAATTATTTTGTGTAATGCAATATTTGTGTCACATGTATACACTACTTAACAAAAATACATACACTTTGTACAATTCAAAGTTCTGGCCAATATTATTTGCGGGAGTATCCAGTGATAAATATCTTTAACATTTAAATAATATTAAGAATTACAGCTTTTACAGACAATATTTTATAAAAAATTATTTAACTTTGCATTATACTATACTTTAATTCTGTAAACAGGGATCTCCTAATTACATGCCTGTATGGCAGCAACCTATTACATGACAATACAAAGTTACTTGGCAATCAAAATCTGTAGGAGCTAAAATTATGAGATAAAATAGTAAATAGCTGAAACACAATTTGTCTGAAGGAGCAAGACAGTGTAATCAAACCCTTAGCCCAGTGAATGTGACTATTGTATGCTAGCCATATTTCCAAAGAGACTTGGTAGGTAATAAATGAAGTAATGGCTACTTAATGTTCCACACTCAACCAAGAGGACCATGGTTGTGTAGCGGCTAGAATGTTCACCTTCCACACAAGTAATTTGGGTTTGACTCGCAGCAGGGTAACCTGGATTTTTTGCACATGGCAAACTTTGCGGTTGGATGGCTGGTTTTCTTGAGGCATCCCCCCCCCCCCCCAACTAAACATTCTGTCACTGCTCCATCCCCTCAACTCACTTTTCCCTAAAATGCATTGAAGGCATTCACTGTTCGGCACTGCCTTAATTTCTCGCTTGTATTTAACCATCTGCATCCACTATGATCTCTTAGGCCAGGATTGCAATTACTTCAAATAACATGCGACACAAATCATGCAATACTTTCACATGTACATAAAAAGTGGTAGTTTCTGGTGCCATATTATGACAACATGTAAGAATGTAAAGTTGTATATCAAATGAAAAAACACAAAATATTTTGTTGCTTTACAGATTTAAAAAATTTTGAATTAAAGTTGTACAGGGATATCTCATATAGCAGATGTTTGGCGTTCGTGGTTTATTCAAACTCTGAAAACAACTATAAGGCCATAACCTCCATAATGAAATGCTCCTAGGAGATGCTGAAATGTTATTGGTATATGTGTGAGATGGATAGCATAAATTAAATTGTTCATATAATTTGTAAGGTTCTTATGTTTGCAATTTGATGTTGTCGAATTTATAGATAAAATAATTTGCTTAAGTCCTTATACCTGAATGCTGTGAATTATTATAGTCCATTCATGGTTACTTCACACTTTTCTGAAGCCCTGCTAAATTTCTACTTTTGGTCACAGATTACATGTAAACCTAAACACTGCCATATGAATTCTACGTTTTAACTGTCACAATTTAGGCCTATAACAATATTTTGATCAACTTTATGACTTTTTAAAAATGTCTGTATTGACGGTAGTTTTTTACGGTTATTTTACATTGTTAAAGTATATACAGTAAAAGCCCGATACAACGCGGCTGTTGGGGGACATAACTCAGACCCACTTTATAGCTTTCAGCGCTATTCTGGGAGTAGCCGAGTACAGTAGCAAAAAAAGCCAGTGTTCTAATGTGGCGTGGCACCTATCTGTCAAACATGGAGCAAGTGTTGTTATTTATCGCCGTTACTCAAACGTTTAGCCCCTTGCTATCGGAACTTTATTTATTTTTATCTGCATCACTGAACTTGACAGCACCCAAGGAAGAGAAACGCGCTATGATGAAGAGTCAAATGCATTCAAGCAAGGATAACTAAAAAAGATCATATTTTCCAGGCAAAGGATGTATTTACTCCACCAAGGGTGGTGTTCGTTGTGAGTTGTTTGTCATGCCGGTTGGAGAAGGGGGTTCACCCCCACCACCTGCTGGGTCTGATTGGGAGGAAGTGAGGAGGAGAAAGGAAGCTCACATCCAAAGGTCGAATGCACGCTTGCACTGCAGATGGGATTTATCAGTGCCTCACGTGTTGTGAAACATGTCGCTTGTCTGATTTGCATTTTACAAACAAAAACTAAAACAAAAAAGCTAATTATTTGTGGCATGCAAAGAAAGATGGCTTTTCTGCATTAAGCTTTGTCCACAATAGCTCGTCCGCTTGGAATTTTTTTTTCGAAAATCGGAAGACATACCTTATAGCCGGTACATATACATTATAATCAAAGTGTCTACATCATAATTATAATGATTACATAGAGCTATACCCCATAGGAGATTGACGTGGAGGCTTGCTGTTGTCGCTCGTGCCTAGATCGTCGGGGCTGGGCAGCTGTCGGTCGGTCGCTACAAGATTATTCTGGCAGGCAGCGGCCAGACAGCCGCCACCACTGCCGTCGTTACTGAGTCGGTTCACTTCGTAACAGAGGCCCGGTATTGGGAAAACATGCTGATTGATGCAATTCATGTCAATGTGTTTATTTCTATGAAATTTAGGCAGCATGTTGGCTTTTACACTGGCATGATGAGGCCCAGCAATGTTTCTGGGAATATAAAAATTTAGTGTGTTCTACTTGAAATATTAATTATCCCGAATTTTTTATCAAAAACTTCTGACGTGGCCTATACATGTACACGGCCTTACTCGCCAATATGGTAATATAAAAACACATTTTATTTGGATATAAAGAAAATCATACAATATTGGCTGTAATGAATCAGTAAAATAGATCTCAGCACTAAAAGGAGGGAGAACGCGTGCCCGCTCAATCAGTCTCGTACATCAACGCCCTTGACTCATGACCACCCGCTGACAGACCACACACCTACCTGACCGCACACTTTCCACTTACTTATTTATTCAGGCCGGGAGACATAAATTGCCTCGCTGCATAACAGAATCCGCGGTATACCGGATCACAGTATTTGTTATACACTATACATATTTTGCTGTGACTGTGATTAACCCTGTTACAACTGTGAGGGAAAGAACTGTAGTATTTAACCTCTTGTTATTGATGTGTTTCAGGGTATTTTGTTACAATAACTGCCTTAGTTTGAACAAATATTAAAATGAAGAAGCAACCAGTTCAACAAAAAAGTAAATTCAAACACGCAACTCATGCCACTTATTTTTTGTACATAGCAGTGACAATCTTAAAAGTTGGTGAACATGCACACAAATAGGGCTACTGTAACTTTTATTATGCTTATATTCTTTGCATAGGTAATTTGTTTTAACCATGCATATTTAAAATTTTATGGATGGGCTTAGTAATTTGTTGGCATTGTGGCAAACATTCAAATCACAGAAACATCAGCACTATACACTACTGTGTTTCAAACACTAAGGGCAAAGATATGAGGTTGTGATAAATAGACGTAAATTTAAATAAATAATTTTGTCATAAAAACAGTTCATGGTTAAACGTATAAATTTTGCACATCCAATATTTGTAAATCACGATGACACAGCCACACCCTTTCACACGCAGCGGTCATGGGACAGGTTACAGTATATTTAGTACTGCTATGGAAACACCCATTTATCACAACATCGTAACTTGCCTAGGTATGTTAAAAAAAACACAATGTGTACGAACTTGATGTGATAATTTGAAGTATTTGATGGAGAAAGAAAAATTAACGCTTTGTGGAACAGCAACACACCGTGTCAAGTCCCATTTCTGCCAACTTCGGATTTGTAACCTTCCACCCACAACATCTAAATAAATTATAATAAATATTCAAACATTAAAATCTCTTTTAAGTTGTAAATTACAAAATTTTAAAAAATTATTTTGCTGTAATGAAATATGTTAAATTGAAAACAGGTATAATTTTCCTGCTAAGACTAGTATTGCAAAACTTTTATCAAGAGCGCACGAGCAAGAGAGCGTGTGAAAGAAAGAGCGAGTGGGAGGGTGGAAGGGAGGGAGGAGGGGGAGAGGGAGGGGGAGATGGGGAGTGGGATAGGAGAGATGGTGGGAGAGTGGGAGAGTAGAGAGGGGGGAAGGGGAGGAAGAGAGGGGAAGAGAGAGAAAATAGCACCAGGCTGCTCTCTCATGCTGCTTATTTTTAGATCTTTCCTCCATAGTGAAATTGAGTGCCACAGATGGGGGCAGCAACTGACAGCTCCTTGACAGTTACGAGACAATAAAATCATTAACTTAAGAAAACTGTCAGGCCACAGCACGAATACAGGATTTCTCTAAATTTGAAATATCTCTACCATATAGCTAGTTAACTTCCTTATTTTCTTAAATTTTTTGCAACACACTGAATCAATTTAAAAAAAAAACTTATAACTCGCCAATGAATCATGTGAAAATAAATATCTACTCAAGACTCTCTCTAGTCTCCTCTCTTACACAAAATAAAAAACCTAACCATTCCCTTATCTCCCCCCCCCCCGCCCAACTGATTTACATTTTGCTCAGTCCTGCTGTGATGTCCATACCCATTATCCTATAGACAAAGGGTGCTTTATCCTCCATCCCTGCAATTACTGATTACTTACATGCTGATTCCTTTGTTTACTCTGCCCTTTGTAACAAGGCTTGGAAGGGAAACACATTTGTCTCTCTGTTGGTGCCATAGGTGAAATGCTGCTATAGCCTATTCTTCTGCCTTATGTAAAATTAACATTGTCATTGGCCTCATCACTATATTCATGTGTCGGTCAAGTAAATCTGTGAAATTATTATAAAAGTAAATATTTTACAAATCTGCTGTTTTTACACTTTGATGTGTTAAAAAAAAAAAAAACAGAAAGAGAAAGAAATTAATTTAAGTTATTACAAATGGTTACGTAACACTTTTTATTCAACGTTAAAGATTTGGAACAACTTTTGCATCCATTGTTACCAACTTAACTGGACCCATGTCACTCGGGGCGCTCGTTAAAACATATGCGTGTAGGAGCAGTAACTTTTTTCTGAGGTTGATTTTGAAAGTGCTCACTTTATCGTGAACAGTCTTTAAGACAACGGCGCATATAAAATCATATAAAAAAACCAACAAAGATTACAGTGAATAATATTAATTGCCATTGCAGCCACAAGTTGAAACTTTCTCAATAAGTTTTTCATTTTATTTGCCCAATTTTAAGCTAGTATCAACTTTAAGAAGTAGACTATGATAATTTTGGTGATTTGTTTCAAATAATGGCACTGTGGGATTTACATCAAAACATATGTTGCAGTTTTAAATGCTTTGTATGTGTATAAATGCAGTTAGTCATTTAATAGGAACAAATGGATAATTTAATTATTAATACCTGTTATGTAGGACTCGACTATTTTGTTCCTTCATGTAAAATATAAGAAATGCATTTTATTTGATTACATAATCTAATAAGTATGATCTATGAAAATATTTTAATTACCATGGATTAACTGAGCATCATGTAAGGGAAACTCCTTACAACACATCTCTTTACAAAATAATGGCCGGGCCAGCGGTGAAGCAGGTTACCATATGAAATTTGTATGGGAACTATGGCATGTGCTGTGCGCACATCTCATCATGCAGTTGCAATGGGACTTAATGTAGGGGAAGTTACTCAAAGGGCCTAACCTGTTCTGGGGGGACGGAGATAGAGTAGTTAATAAGAAAGTAAAGTACCAAATTTCAATAAAACAAGATAAATTATGAAATGTAAAGCACTTTCTGGAGGCAAAAAAAGGGGAGGGGGTTATTTTGAGAAGGGGAGTGTAATAGTTCGAAGGGCCTAACTTCCCACTGGGGGAGGGCTGGGCATAGAAAGAAACCCCTCCCCAAATCCCAAGAAAAATGGTTGCAAAATGCCCCTTCCAGGCCTAAAATGTGAAAAACACTCACCCCGGTAAATGGATGTCCTCCCAGGGGCGGGGAGGTTTGATAGCCAAAGGTCCAAAGGTGTGCAGACAAAAGCCCGCATACCTCTGCCCCTCTGAGAGGGGGTGGCTGCACACCCTCAGAAACGTTTGTTTTTTATTAATGATTAATTTTTTTGTGATAAGACACCGTTTTAAAAAGATAACTATAAGTTTTACTGTCACTATTTTTTTTTACAATGATACATTCCTAGCAACAACCCCTTTTCAATACAATAAACCCCAAATTCCTTTCCTACCCTTTGCTTTGGCACTTTACTGAATTTCGGGCTTACAAGCCATCACTACTTCATGAATAATATTTGAAAAGAAAAATTGCCAGATGGAAATGTTAAAGTAATAAAGAACAAGAATGATTATAATTTAGTTTGTGTGGTAATTCAAGAACTGCTACAAACACCATACTCTCTCAGAAGCATAACAGGTGAGAACCCTGGTGTAACTACTCATCGCAACAACTTAAGGCAGAAATAAACTATACTACCAACGAACATTGAGCATCTATTATTCTTGTTTGCATGCCATAAATGGCATGATTTGTTTTGCATGCAGTCATTGTGATCACAAACATCAGACCCAGCCCTGACAAGAGGGTGTTGCTGGCATTGCTGTACCAATGGGGCCTGAGCTGCTTATACAACCTGGGCTCATCAAAAGCACCTAGCACTCCTCCTTTTATCATCTTTTCTTATATTTGGATATATACAAGCTGGGATGTTTCCAGCAGTTTATAAAAAACTTTTTATGTGGTGCTTAGTTTTACTGACAACAGTTATTTATATTGTGTGCATAACTAGGGTTGTGTTAATATTCAGTATGCTGAAACGAAAACAAGAAATTACCATTTTCATTTTCATTTCGACAAGAAATTTGGTCACCGAAAGTTGTAACAAAACGGGAATTCTCAAATTTGATGAATTTTCAGGTTTTCAATGAATATTCATTTAGTGTACCAGCAAAGAAAATTGCCTGTAAATTATCTTGTTTGTTTTCATTATTTTATAACTGAAATAAGTACATAAAACGAAAATTTAAATGTAGGCAAGACCCACTGTGGCAAATACTCCATTCAACATTTTTTTTTGGTTTGCTTTTGCAACAAATTTGTTACAATGAATAACTTGCTAAAATGTTATAAAATTTGTTAATCTTTCATAAGGATGAGCTCTAATGACATTATTTTTTATTTTCATTTCAGTTTCATAACAAATCTTTAGTTTTTGTTTCATTAGAAGAAATGTCACATTTGCACAGCCCTATGCACAACATGTTCATACACTTGATTGCAACTACCACCACCTTGTTGTCAATGTAACCAAATACAGTAACATGTTTAATACCCAGGAAATTAAACAATACTGTGTATGTTGTAAATAAGTACATAGTTCTGATATTTTGAATAATTTGTATATTTGAAAAGTGTGAAAGTTTACATATTTAACAGTTGAAAGGATCATATGTATAGTAATAGTAGGGACCCACGTTTCCTGCATCAAGGGGGCTAGAGCTAGCTCATAATGGCCCTGTTGTGCACTGAAACTGCTTCGGAGTTCAAAAGATCAGAATTTTATACTTGTGAAATGGGTTTAGTTAATGTCAGAATTTGATTTTATAGTTGAACACATGGCAGGAAAAAATAACTGCAATGCTGATTCTTTTAGAATTCCCATACAGCTAACAACCCTTCTTAAATACCAGTATGGAATCTCCATCTGATAAAGGTATAACAGGAGGCAGACAAAAGATATTAGAAATAAAAATAAAAATGTATGAAGATGAAAATTCTTGCTACTTTTTTAATGATGGTATTTTGTATAAAACGAGAATGAGGGAACACAGGGAAAATAAGCTCGTAGTATTAAGATTCATTAAAGCTAAAAGTTATGACTAGATATAAGTTACCATTTGCAGGCCATCAGGGGATTTGTCGGACGTTTAATAAAAAGCTTATTTTACTTGAATATTATGAATAAAGGCACAGCACATTATTGCAAAAATTAAGTCTCCTATCAATTGAAAATGAACGCCAGGTAATAAATAAGCCTGCCCCGACACAAAAACAACAGTAGTAACTTACCTATATTAGAGGATTTGCATGGACATTGCTGTTTCAGACCACATGCAACAAACAAATATATTCTTTGCTTCCAAGGGAAACAGTCAGCTTACCAGATCAAAAAGCAGAAACAGTGGCCAAGGCATTCATGACGAAAATAGTGATGCGTCATAGAGGCTCAGAACAACTGCTGTGTACCAACTTAACTTCAAAGCAGATGATAGAGGTATGTTCACTCTAATAGAGAAAATTCAAACCATGGCAAATCACCCTGCCTGTAACAGACCAATTGAGAGGAGCCACCACATGTTTACTATTATGACTTTCTTCAATCTGTTGCAACTGGATTGAGGTTGCCAATTTCATCAACACTACCACCATCATATTTCCATCAGTCAAACACGGTTGTGTCACAAACATGAAACTTTCCACCATTACTAGCCACAAGTAATATAGGCCCATTATATTAAGCAAAGAATACTGTTCAAGAAAATATGTGATAAATATTTGGTACAATTTTCTTGGTACTATTATCCAAGTGAAGATGTCCCTGTAATTATTATTGGGGCTATGGATTCATTTTCTGACAATGCCACCCTCCCCTCCCTTTAACACAACTAACAAACATTACCCGACCCAGGTGCATTTGTTTTCACTAGGCATTCAACTCTTTAACCTCAAGAAATTAAATGAAAGATAGCATTTGTTTTAACATGTGAGAAATATTTCCTCTTATTCATGATAATTTTACAAAGTCTCTATAGAGTTAGCTGTGATGCTGACTCGAGTTGAGATAACATGGTACAGCAGCATGGTTGCCACTGGCTCACACTAAGTAGCTTCACACATGGCGGTGTCATAGGTCGCATCAATACCATGAGTCAGATCACAGTCTTAAACAATTGTTACCACTTCATACATGCACTCCATATGTGGGGACAATGAAGTCTACATATGTTGTCTTTAAATCTTTACAGCTTTAACAACACCTAAATATTGCTTACATAATTTACCTCAGCTCTACTGTACATGTGACCAACACTCCCAAATAGTGTGTGCCCACTCCTCCATCCTTCACAGCTGAAAACATACGTAACAGGATAAGAAAAGGATATCATAACACTACTCATATATGTCCAGGTTGGTCCTCTCTTATATGCACAGCAGAGGAGATTGGCACAGCGAGCAGGTGAAAATATTCCATGCTGCCAAGTGATGGAAGCCGGAGTTGTGCAAGGACCCACATAACATACCCCCTGCAAGAGCGCCAACAGCAGAAATACTGCCCTTCTCCTTGAGGGGGGATGAGATGGAATACACCATGATAGACTCTCAGCCAGACTGTTATTACTACCACAACCTGCAGCTCAGCATGAGCTACAGCAACAAGCTCAATTTGAGAGCATGGGTTTCTACAAATATTACAGCGAAATTTCCCTGAATTTGCATGTTTTCCAGACAAAAAGATTTGAATTTCATCAAGTTCCTTACAGCTATATAAAAATGCTTCTTCCTCCAACACCGATAACAGCAATGCCTGTGACAAGTTTATTGACATCAGCTGGCGACAGCCAGCCAACCTCACTGGCTACAGCTCATTGCACCACATAGCATTGCACTATTGTGAAACCAACTAAAAAATTATTTTTACTCGAAATATGCTGCAATAGTAAATCACTAATGACAAATATTTAAAATTAAAATAATACAACTGAAAACAAAATAAGAGCAAAAATTCATGGGGCAACTAACTTTCCTATCACTGCAAAAAACAAACAAACACACACACAAACGTATGCACGCACACACATAGTTGAACGGCTTGTGGCAATGTGTCAATTTTCGACCCTGTGAAAACAGTTTGCCATTCTACAGCATGAAATTATCATCACAGCAGCAAGAAATAATAGCTTTTTCAAAACCGCAACAATAAATTATGGCTTCAGCCACGCACACCTAACTCTTCATGTAAACTCATTTTCAATTATATTTCATACCTAAACTATTTGTAATTACTTGTTCATTTTGAACCAATTTTGTGGAGCCCTTCTGTGCTAGTTACGTCACAGCCAGCTGTAAGCAATTCACGACTGGCTACTTTATGGCTGTGGGCCAATCGTCTGTGGCTGAGGGATGGTGTAGATGGAGAGCATTCAAGAGGCAGGAAGTGGGAGCAAGAAAGAGATAAAGATATATGCTCATCAAATAATAATGGCCCTATTACTTACAAGAACTCTCGATTTCTATTTGCACCACAGCCAAGCAGAAATTATAAAACCTCAACCACGAGCAATAAATTGTCGACATTTCACAGAGATTCCATAGATAACATAAATAAAGATAAAACTACAAAGTAGTAAAAATTGTTACAACTAGCGCTACCAAGAGCACACTAGCTGTAGCAGTATTCGGATGTGTATACGTCCCTTCAATACAGCTATTTCCACAGTGGATGCATGTACAAAGGGACGTAGGGATGCGAGAGCTATGGACGCATCCACTGAATTCGGAAACAGCCAATATTAATGACTTTAAAACACTGAACATATTTGTAGTTTACAAACACAAATAATATCAGCATGTTTTGTGTTGTCATATGACTGGATGCATGCTAGGTAAGTTATTGACCAATGTGCTGTGCCCAGACCAATTCAAGGCTACCATTTTTCTTTTTTTGCAGAATGAACTTATGTACATCTGGCACCAGTGTCAATATAATAATGCACCGTAGAACATATAAACCACCTTAAAATTTTATTTAGTTCAAAACAAGACAAAATAAACATACATAAGAGTGAATCTTAACAGCTGCTACGTGTGCAATGTATTACTTACAGGGTTGTGCACGTTCCAGACTTGAAAAATTCCTGGCATTTTCAAGGTTTTCCTGGCACTAAAGAAAATTAATGGCTTTCCCCCATATTTCCTGATTTCTTGGTTAAGTAGCTACCTTGAATTATCATGAAAATAAGACATATGTGTGTCACTTTCACAGAGACCAACAGCCCGGCCGCTGCTATTTCATAAAATCTGGGATCCGGCCGAGAGAAAAATTATACGAAATGGAGAGTTCCTGTAAAATCGTAAGTTGCAAACTTTTTCGTAAAAATTATACGAAAATCTTATAGGTTGGCAGGTTTGTAACTACCACCTACCCAGTGGTAATCATCAATGACTAAATCTGCTGACTGAACACATAATTCATAACATTGTATAAAATCTACTTAACCAAAATAACGGGGAGGAAAAAAGAGGTTGTCAAGAGAGTATGCTTGGATTCCCAGCCCAACCCCTCAACTTAAGAGCTCACATCTAAAGATATTATTTTTAATTTAAATTTGCAGCCAAAGATGGATTCACCTGCAGCCTCTCCCCTTACAACCAGCACTCCAGCTATTGGGAGCTCCGTTAAACAGCAAACAGACACAATTACACTCAAAATTAATCCAGAATCGCACTTATCCCCCAACAAAACACTATGGCGGGCAATTCTACACTGACACCTGGCACATAAGTACCAAAACAAATCTCTAGGCAGAGGCATAATCTCCTGCTTAGGATTTAGCTACCAGACACTCAAAGATTGCATCTTTCTCTGAGGTGAACTCTAAGTGAACTCTCCTGACCTGACACTGAGATGACTCTCGCCGTGGACTTGATTGTCAGATGAGCTCAGCAGGAATGTGTTCAGTGCAGCTGGATATGACTGCTATCTTGAAGAGCTCAAAACCACAGTGCAGGCCCACCTATTGTGATGCCGGAACTTTACAGTGTCCATAAAGGAAGGCGTTGACCCCGCAGAAGTTAACCCCATCACATAAAACTGCAAGCAGAGCTAACTCAGATGGTTCTACTATGCAACTTGGCTTGCACCTACTGCCTCATTGCTGCATGTTAGAGGTTAAATTTTCCAAGATTTAACAAATGATACATCACTGATGGCCAATGGAGCTTGTGTCCTATGAATTACCTTGAAACACTCCAACATGTAGCACTATACAATGTGTGTTATTAACATTGGTAATCATCAATACAGGGCACCCTAGGGACAGCAGCATCTGCGACTAAAACATTGAAAATTCTATCATCAGATCACTTGGAAAAATCTCCTAAACATTGCATAATAACTGAAGCATCAAATATGAAAAGGCCCAACTCCATTACATACTATTTTGGAGCAGGGATATTTTTCTCTCTCATGAGTGTAAACTGTTGCTGAATTATGTCATGCGTTGTTACCTTGGAAGCATGATACAAAGGAGGCTACACATACATATATACACACACTAAGAAATGTGTATAGGATGTAAATAAATCAGGATTTTGGTTATTTTGACACTTGGTTTTTGAAAAAATAATGTTTTTTAATATAACATCATATAATACAATAAATAATGTTAGCAATAATGCTAATACCATTTTACTGACATTTGCTATTTCCCTATAAATAGCATATTGTAAATGTGTTAATTCAGCCCTCTAATTAACATATGTGGATTGCTGTTAATATTAGCTGTCATCACCACCACCTTCTTCTGCTGTTAGAGAATCTATAACAGCTTGGGACTCTACTGTAAGATACTTACAAAGTTTATTAACATCGGTTATCTTTGCATATTTGATTAGCAGCATGTACTTGTACAGTGGTTGTGTAGTAAAAATGATTTCCGTGCCCTTATTCTGAATGCAGAAAGATTCCCACACTCCATTGTTTCTGTCATCCTCACCAACTTCTTTTGTCTTGATATCATAAGCTTGATACCCTGTTTAGTAAACCGATTGTTTGAAAAATTTGTGGAAGTGGCCTTTGAAGTTTCAAAACATGTCACCATTCATTGAAATAACATCAAACTCCCAGATAATTTCTTCCTATTCTGAATACATCTCAAATTTTTCATGTTCCCCCCCCCCCCCCCCATTTTATCAATAATACCAAACAGATGGTCGCAGGGAATAAAGTTGTGCTCACAAATGGGAATATGATGAGTAATGTTCTTAAATCAGCCTACATATACCAAAGAATATAGATATTGCACCATTGTTGCGTTCAAATTTTGGGCCAGACATGCATAAGAAAAGATGTAGCTCCACCACATTTGCAGGAAGTGCGTATTGTACATAGTAATCTAAACATGATAGCACCTCATTAACTCCTTTCTTCCCCTTAAATTTCGGCCTCATGAACATTGCCTCTCTTTGTTGTTTATCGCTGTAAATGCAAAAGTTGTATTCCCAAAATTGTCTCATATAGTATATTTCACTCAGAGACAAATGAGGAAAATATAAATTTTGCTGAAAATAAAAACACAAGCATTCAGTGTCATAATTTTCCATAGTTTTTTCTTCAAACGTTCAACGATCTTCATAAAACACTTTTGCCATCAATCTGTGGAGTTTCATGTGTTGAAATTTGTTCTTTTGTTCATGTGTGGTTTCATTCTGAAGAGATGCCTTCAGTTCCTCACATGTGGAACAAACATCTTCTCGTGGTCTTCCATAGCAATAACCATAGTGTGTATTAAAGAGATTGCTATAGTACTAGTATTTAACCTTACAACCAATGCTCTTTGGTCTTGTGCCTCCTGCAACACGTAAATACTCTTCTGGAAAGTATTTTCACGGAAAAAGTTTGTAAATTACCATGACATTTAGCTCTTCACTCAAGCAGTGTACTTTGCATCCTGACAGTCCATAGTGAGATGTCTTGTATGGAAACATGCGAATATGACCATGTATATTCTCCTGAAACACCTCTTCCATGCTTCGGCGAGAGTTGGGATGTTTCCAATGTTGTTCTCTGGTTAAGGCACCATCATACATTAGTTTCTAAAGATGATAACAAACATTAATACTTTAATTAAGTGGCTTATAATGTGAATGGCATTACACCCTTATAATAAGGGAGGCATTTGTGTTGCTCGAAAGCAACATTGGGACAAAGTGAAATAGCAATATTGAACGTCACCTTGTAAATGTATGATACAAGGTGCATAGAGACTGCTGTTTAATTTATATACCTCTGCTTCATTGGACATCGGCGTTGAATTTGCCTAGGAGTGGTCATTTTCATCAAGTAACAATCCCGAGCATCCTTATTGGCTAGCTTGCAAAATTTGGCCAGGAGTTTTCATTTTTGGTCATCACTTTGTTTTTCTAGACACTTCCTTCAACATCTAAAAATGTCTGAAGTGGCTTCAGATGTTACCAAGATATTAAAGAATCTTAATAAATAAGTCCTTCAGCTGGTACCTTCTTCACCTCTAACCAAAAAAGAAGAAGAAAGGGTAAAAACTACTATGAACTATAGATTTGAGTTTTACTCTCATCCAATTCACTTAACAGCATCCTAAATATTGTGTGCAATTTTTTTGTCAGAAGATTAATTACTTACTGCACTTGATACAATCATGGACGGAAATCAAATTACTATAATTGGGAAAAGAAAAGAAGTTTTGAAGTTTTTATTCCAGGAAAGTCACTGTGTCCTACATGTCATAAAATAATTCTTTCTGTTACAAAGATGATGACAAAAATGAGAGAAATGATGATTTATTTGCCTCACCAGACAAAAGTTTACACAAGTTAGATGCTGTCTGCACAATTTTGGATGTGGCACCCTCCTCTAAATTGAAAATAAAGTCAGTTTAGAAAAGAAACCAGCCACATTACTTTGCAAAACCAGAAGAAGGTAATTTGCAGTGAATAAAAAGTTGGACGATACATTTCCTGACAGTTTACTCAATGTTTCGTTTGCAGCAAACAGTCAGAAATTCCAATTTGTTGCTAATGATAGATGAGTGAGCAAAACAAAATAAGAGTACAAATCATGTACTCTCGCTTCACTTGACCCAGTAAGTTGTGCAATATCCCTTCCACCATGTAAGTGGAGAGATATTCTCTGCTGCCCACCAAATGATGTCTCGACTCCTAAAAGCATGTTTGGCATGGTATTCTGCCAAGTCTGCCATCACAGCTAATTCATCTAAAAGAGTAGGTGTGTTTCTTTCAAGTTTTTTAATTGCTACTGATATTGGTAGTAATAGGTCATATGCGGACTTAATTTGCATCCAGAACACATCATTGTCAAGAATCTGGTAATGAATGTTTGTAGGAATAATATGTGATACCGTCAAAAGTAAGAAATATTCAGAGTTACCAGAAAAACTGAAGGTAAAATGCAAACAAAAAAAAAAAAAAACTACAAGTAATGCAGGGAAGAAACAGATTATCAGCCTGATGACTCAAAATTGGTCCAGATTGAAAACCGCAAATGAAAATGAGTTAAATATAAGAGTACATTATGAAAGTTACGAAAGAACTTGTAAAAGAGTGTAATGTATGCTTCCATCCTTTGGCAAGAGAAAAAGCAGGAAACAATCGGACAAGGCAGCGATTACCTGTCTTGAAGAATTTTACCAGCAAGATGAAATCAGTACAATACTGCCAGGCAAAAAATACAGTATTTCAGCAAAAATTAATGGTATTAAGGAAAAAAAGTCTATAATTTTGTGTAATTAACAAAAACCCCATGTTCATTAAAAAATACTTCTCAATTTCAAAGGTTGGACGTTCTAAATTATGTTCACTACAGCATAAATGGAGCATTCGCTCCGATTCTTCTGGCACACACACAGTACATATTATCAAAATGTTGAGTTAATGTTACAAGCAGGTGGTGGTAATATTCACTACGAAGACCTGCTTGAATTTATGACATGTGATGCAGAAAGTTGTAAGTGTATAAAGGGCCAGTGTTCAGACTGTAAGGATGTGGAAAGCTTTTCAGAAATGCAGAATGCAGAAATGGAGGAAATGGAAGATGAGATTAAATAAAAACAAAGGGTTAGCTCAGACAGATCGAACCTACTAGATGTGGTGCAGTTCACTGAGGATTTTATTGACACACTTATTGAGAAACTTACTACTCTTAAAAAGCATCATTACATCACTAAAATCCAATCAGCTTTATTGAAAGAGAAGAAAGAGAACTTGAACAAAAGTGAATGCATAGTATTGGCTGATTTTACTGAGAATTGTTCATTTGTGATGCAGAATGAAGATCAGGGTTTCAATTGGATTATGGATTACACTACAAGCAGCAGTTCATCCTTTTGCCCATTACTTTAAAGAAAACAATGTATTGAAATTGTGGTCTGCTGTGATTCATACTTTTCAAAAGCATATGACCGAAAATATATAACAATACAATCCAGAGGTTAACACATTAATTTACTTGTGATGAGGCATCAAGTCAAAACAAGAACAGAAGAATTTGGTGACATTTGTAACCACAAGTTTGGTTTCAGTATGGATTGTATATAGAACTTCTTTGCCACTGCCCATGGAAATAATTATCATGAACACATAAGAGGTACAATGAAAAGAGAAGCTGCAAAAGTTAGTTAGCAAAGGGCATACAAAGACCAGATTTTAAGTCCTAAAGAATTATTACTTCTATGTTGAAAACATTAAAGGGATAACATACTTGTATGTATCTACTGACTAAATTATAAGGCATGACCTATATTTGAAGAAAAGATTTGAAATGTACAAAGCTATTCCTCAAACAAGTGAAATACACAGACTTGTGCCTTCTGGCACTGACATATTAAGGTGCTATAAAACCTCCAGCTCTTCTGAATATAAAAACATTTTTCTTCTCATGACAAATATCTTCAGTAGTCTACATATTCCTACCATATTTTGAAATGTTATTAATATCAAACCACTAAAGTTTAGCACTTAAAATTTTTTACTGTTGATAGATATCGCAAAGAACTTAAGTACTTGCAAATTTCATATTTATAGCTTCTCCCACACCAGAGGTATTAAGTACATAATTTAAGGCTTTTAGAAAAGATGTTCATTTTTAATGCTCTGAAAAATAAGAATGGTGCATATCTAAAGAATTATTTTGTGTTTACACATCGTATGGATAGAAATGTACTTCTGGTAAAAATTTGAGGCCCTAGACATTTTTTCTTATAGAAAATTTTGTTTAAATATATCTGATTTTAAACCAAAATATGCTATATTATAGGTACATATGGACATGTGATTAAGAATAGAGTAATGCTTATTGAAGTACAAGAATGCTGATTACATAAACTAAAAATTTGTTTTTGTTTCAAGTGTGTAGCTCTTATACATTGACATATTTTACTTTCGTAAATTTCAACATTCTGAAAATATTGCTTTCCCCCCCATGTTCAAAAAATTACTGCTATTTTAAAAGGGAGACACAGAAATTTTTTACAAACTATTTTTTAATACTTTTGCATACTTGGAAAAACAATAAGTTACTGATAACCAATGAGCCTACTTTCCTCTAAACGAGTGTAAATAAATTTTAGTGAAATTATTCAAAGCTAGATGTTAGGAAGGCAGTGACATCTTATTGACAGCAATATCATTAGAGATGACACCATAAACATGTGAAACAGTAACAAGACAACATACATGAGTTACTTACCTGGGACTTGAATTTAGAAAAACTCTTTAAAATTATGAAAGCGTGCAATCAACTGCATCACGGAGGTAGGATTTAGAGCATCAACTTCATAAGTAATCGGTCAAATGTTTTTAATAATAGGGTTCGATAACCTGAAATATTTAGACCGCCATAATTTTTAAAATAAGTGTCTGAGCGACTAAAAACTCACAATTTTACATGGCCTGCTATAATCAACTTGTGTGAAACATTTGGTGTAAATCGCTTGATTGGTCTCGGAGATATGAGCATAAAAACTCAATTTTATTAAACAGGGATATTTTTATAAAACTGCCTAATAATAGTTTCTGTATAGGATGTTTCTAATACTACATACAATCAGTATAAAAAGTTTTTATTAATTTGGTTAAAATGTTAAATAGATATGCCAAACATATCAAAATATATATACAGCTGCCATTACGAAAATCAATGCCTCGCCCTATTTAAATCATGTAACTTTACATGGGCTTCTGTAGTTGTGCAAAATTTGGTGGAGTATAAGGATTGTAGTTCCTAATATGGTATAATTACTTCTATTGGCTCTTGTATTTTCGAAGTCGAATAACAATTTTTCATTGGGGTTTGGAATTTGTCCACCACTCTAGGAATTAACTGAAATGTAACAGTATACATATATGCTTTGTCCTGCTTGTTTGGGGTCAGACGATTTCGGCCTCGAGGGAGCATCATTAGAGGAGAAGTTATGTAATTAATCATGTTACTTTCTATCATTTGATAGGCTCTTCAAGCAGTAGGTCATGATGTCACTGACGTAAGGCTAGACGCCCTAACATGGGCTCAAACTTTTCTAAGCAATTTTGCTTGCAAATAGTACTTTTGATGACACTCTAAGAAAAGGCATTTGTATTTTTCTCCCCAAAAGTTAAGGCTTTCTAGTTGCGAGCAGTTGCTTGCGTCAGTGAACGAGGGGAGAAAAACTGAAATCTAATTTTTGCTAAGTCAATGGCAGGCAAGTCAAACTCAGCCTGGAGTTTTAGAGTTTTTTAATTTTTTTTTTTCTATTGTCATATTTCATAAAATTGCAATGAATGGCAAGATGGTGACAATCACGTAAGAATTTCTTTTGGAAATTTAATGCAAGTTTTAATGAGAGTTTTTGTCATGCAAGACCCATTAAAATTAAGGTTAGGTGAATGAATTAAGAATTCATGTTAAACATTTTGCATTGGCCTTTGGTTAGCCGTATATAGCAAGAGAATTGTTTCGTTCCGAAAATAAGAATATCTATTTTTCATGTTAGATGTTGATAATTGCAAAAGCGTTATGGTTGTAAAATACCCTTTTTACAATGTTTTTAATAAGTGAAAATGGGCTTGAATAAATTTGCGGTAGAGTTTTTAAATGTTTGGTAATTGTGTGGCAAGTGGTGTTGTACGTTGGGTGTGCAGTAGTGTTAGTTTATTTTAAAATCTGGTTTTGGCTGCCTTTCAAATTATGTTTGGCTTATCTATAATGTTACATTACTGTGTCCTTTTTTTAACGTGTCATGTTTATTCCTTGTTCGGTGCCCAAGTTTAATTAATGTTTTGCTATTTCACTGTTTCCATGACTTCATCACTAGGGCGTTAATTTTTTTTCATTCGTTTGTTGTTCGTTTGTAAAGTTTTTGTCAGTCTGAGCTTTGAGGGATACAAACGGTTATATAGATTACATATTTTAAATATATTTCTTATTGTATATTTAACATGTTTTTTTATCTCACACACACACACACCGCTCGCACGCATGCACGCACACACACACGCATGCACGCACGCACACACACACACATACACACACACACACACATCATATGTACCTGAGGTCTAGTAGTAAGTGGATAGTATTTTTGAAGAATGTGTATTATAACAGAGGATATTTCTTAAGTCGCAGTATTTTCAAAGAATCTGTATTTTTAAAAAGAACATTTTAGAAACTGTAGTTTTCCAAAGAATATGTATCTTATCACAAAATATTTTTGATATAATGAATGTAAACTATATTTTATACATATCAATCTACGTTTTGCATACCAAAGAAAAGAAAAAGGAACTGAATAAAAATATTCTGCACACTTCATGTTTTTGAACTTAGCTCAAGCAATTGATATTCCTGACCATGTAGGTCAGGGAAAACCATTCTTGTTGGCTTTTGCCAGTTTTTTACTTTTGCTCAGACCAATCTTGGGTTTTTGGGGTTCAGCCTCGTGCAGCAGGTGTCTGAACATACTTGAAACATATTTGTACATATCAACTATCACAGTACTAATTGTTTGCAAAACTTGGAAGCAATCTGTCAATTGTTTCCCTATATACTTTAAACTTTAAAAACCTTACTGTAATAAAAACTTTGTTCAGTATGGATGCTGATTTTTGGAACACCCCATATGTAGGTGTATATACAGGATGAGTGGCTGAGTGTGCTAATTTTGGAATGTGATTCCTTTTGAGAAACAAATTTGGGCATTTTTCGATAAAGTGAGAAATGTGGCCGTTACGTGCCATTGAAAATCAAATTTCAAATCACATTTTATCAAATATTTCCAAAACCATTTGAAATTAAACAACACAATTTCAAAAAGTGTTACAGGAAAGGGAGACCTTCAACCTGTTAAGAGTGTGATGGTAATGTCATATACCTTTCATTATGTACTTGGGGTTCATTACTCTTTTCTAACAGTTTCTTCTGAAACACTTGAGATGTAATGCATGTTTACATACAGTATGTTAATGAGAATGTAAAATGCAACTAAAAAGGTTATCTTGTCAGCACTTGTTAAGGCTAACCGTTCTTGCGATATCAGCATTTGTATGTTTAAAGGTGTGCATAAGAATGCCTAGGGGGCATGCAAACTGCAATGCCATGTAGCATAAGAATCAGGCATTGTCCACATGTAGGTATAAGCAGGCATAGACATGTGTTACTGATTTGAAATATATGTTGAAGTTACCACAGAGGTGAAAGGCTGCCATTTGACACTGTGAACATGGTTCATCTAAAACATACTGCCTTCACAATAATACAGATGGTAATAAATACTTTACAGGCTGAAATGATGAAAAACTGTGCTGCAATAAATGTTAATGAGAGTGCACAAACTACCACAAAAACTGGGAACTTTACAGCATATCTCAGACATGCAGCCACTGCAATACATAACATGTTACCATACATTAAAACAATGTCACTGAGCTGCACATTACTCCACTTCATCATGAATGCTGCACCATATTGTGTACAAAAGTCAGCTCAACTCTACATGGCTAGATACTACGCTTTGTAATAGGACCTCAGGTCTAATGGGCCACTGCCTTGGTGCACATCATAACCGCTTGTTCGCCATAACGTTTACGTGATGTTAGCATTGGGCAACAAATGGTCCTTTTGGTCTACCTAACAGATAACAGCAGCACATCTTTCAATTATCAAAAAACAAATGTAAATTTAATACAATTTTGTCATACAAGTACAATGCGTTCCCACCAAAACGTTATAACATTTCATGTAATAAGACTGTGTAATAAACTTTGTGTGTTGTTATACCTAACTTAATAAATGTAATATTATCTCTATCTATAACATAATTCCAGCGACTGCATTTAGATGCCAATAACGACATTAAGGATGCAGGCATTCATTACAAACATAACAATTACATGGACATTTTGTTAATAGCAATATGTGATGATGCAATGATTGTAATCCACTTAATCCCTGCCCCTGGTCTCATTGCTTAATGTACACCTCTATGATAACTTGTCAACATTCATTACAAATCAGTAACAATGCATGTCCATGCCTGCATGTACTGTGTGTGAACAATGTCTGATTCTTAGGCTACACTACATTTCAGTTTGTACACCCCTCAGGCATTCTTAGGCACACCTTAAAAAATACAAATATTTATATAGCGAAAACAGCTAGCCTTAGCGAGTGCCGACAAGACTATATTTTTTTGTTGCTTTTCACATTTTTATTAACAGACCCTATGTAAACCTGCATTACATCACAGTGTTTCAAAAATAATGGCCAAAAAAGAGTCATGAACCTCAAGTACGAAGCAAAGTGGTGGGTGATATTACTACTACACTCATAACAGGTTGAAGGTCTCCATTTCCTGTAACACTGTTCGAAATTGTGTTGCTTAATCTCAAATGGTTTCAGAAACATTTGATGAAATGTAATTTCAAATTTTATTTTCAGGGGTATGCAAAGGCCACATTTCTTACTTTATTGAAAAATATCCAAATACATTTCTGTTTTGTTTCTCGTAAGGGAACACCTCCCAAAATTAATTAACACAGACCCAACTCATCCTATATATACATCATGTTCGGGAAACTACCTTATCAAAAATCAAAACACAGCATTTGTGGGCAAATAGAAACAAGGAACTTCAGTCACAAAATGTTCGGAAAGGCCATTTAATATGTTTAAATTGAAATTGAATTTCGGCAAACGACGCCGGCTGTCCTCCGCCGTATTTACCTGCATGCACAACAAATTGCATGACATGAAGGCGAATTGATCAACAGCAGTGCTGCACGTGGTACTCGGCACCGCAGCGTGTCAGTCGAATGGGTTTCCACTGACCCACACACAGGCATCAACAGTGGCAGGTGAGCTTGTGTATTTCATGGTTCCCTATATACAGGTGTGACCGCATGTCGCGCCACCGCAGTTTGCCTTCGTGTCATGCAACTTGTGCACGCAGGTAAATGCTGCTGCGGGCACCTGGAGTCATTTACCAAAATTCAACTGCAATTTAAACGTATTAAATGGCCTTTCCGAACATTTTGTGATAAGATTTTCTTGTTTCTATTCACCTACAGATGTTTTGGTTTGAATTCTGACAGGTAGTTTCCAAACATGTTGAATATAATGTTTTTCTCGAATACCTTTTTTTTTATTTCTCACACTTTTGTCTTTTTTTTTTTTTCACAGTTAACATCATATGATTAATTGAAATCTTAAGTCGGGTACAGTGTTTTCTGTATGTATGACCCTAGAGTGACCAAGGCACCAGATCCCTTTCAGCCTTGAAGAATTTTCTCTATCACCTTGTGTCATTTTCCCAATCAGTCTTATTCTAGTTTTTGTACCACACAATGATTATATCCTCCTTTTTTTACAATGTGTGAGTAATGGTTTTGCAGTAATATATATGTACGGCTGCTAGTCATGTTCATTTTAACATTAAAACTTGATACCACAATAATATCAGCAGCAAACCCATCACAACCACCTCCAGCAGACTGTCCACCACCATTTTTTGTATTTACAATGTCTGCTTAAATGGGCAACGAGTGACAGTCATCCTGTTGTTGGTGGTTTACTGCACTGTTCACCAAGATGGCTGTAGGTCAGTCATTCACCTCCAGAGGAATGTGAATCAGCTGACCCAAGGCCTTGAAGACTTGTCCGAGAAAAGTTTATCTGGTCCATTCAGTCCAGTCACTGGATGCTGTTATTGAAGGTGCCTGTATCCAACAGAATTCCCCTAACTGGTAGCTTTTTGTCAGTCTTGCTCTGTGCAATAGGCAATCCATGTGCTAGTGTGAAGTTCCCATAGGACAAGTGGCACTGAGGGGGTCAATTGGTGACAGTATTACACACGTGTGCATTGGAAAATATGTGAACTACACAAGGTCATGACATTCTCTCCCTTTCCTTAACCCTTTCTCCTGCAGGATAAGATAATGCGCTTGGCTGCGGGTGTCAGTCGTAGTAACGTAACATAATTTAAAGTAGTAGTTGATTAGAGTCCTGTGGTAGCTTCAATTCTTTACAGGCGACTGGGTCATGCCTGAAGGCACCTACTCATGACATGCACAATGTGGAAGTGGCAAGGCATTCCAATCAAGTACTTCGTTTGCCATCATGCATTGGAATAGGGCTTAGAGTGTAAGGAGGTGTGTGTATGCATACATGCACATATGCATGCATGTCTGTGTCCCTCACACAAGTAAACATGCGTAGGTGTACCTACACAATCACTCCAACAAAACTACTACTACTTTTCAATATACATAGGTATTTTTTCCTGCATTGATCACAGTGTATCTTAAGTATTGGTACTTTAAACCCATAAACTTCTTTTTAACTTGGCAGGCAGGTCTACCAATTCCAGAATTATTTAGAAATTATTTTAAGTGTTTGCCATTTCTTTAACTTGTGTGCATAAAACAGTAAAATATATACTTTTTAAATATTTACCTTAAGGCTAAACTGATCAGTGAGAAACAAGTTTAGAAAAATCTTTTAGTTCTAAACCACAACAGAAAATTTTCAGATAGTAAACGTCCAAAGGTGTATGTCAAGCTTCAAAGGTGCAGAAATGAAATAAATTTTATATCAAAAGTCAGGGTACTTCTTAGACGATTGGTGAATATGAGAACATTCTGTCCGGAAATACTCTTATCTATTTAAATAAATATAAACTTTTACACTTTTACAGACAGAAGCGGACAGGGTAAAAATAAATAAAAGCCTAAATGTAAGTTGAGGAATGGCAACAAACACTCATACAATAATAGTGTTCGGCAAAGGGGTCTACCATAGCCTCAGCAGAACAACCTAACAAAAACACCCCTAAAACAAAATGGAGCTACATTTATCCTTTATCACACTTTCAAAACTCTCTCATCTCCATAAGTTTCCACACAAAAAAAGATTGCTTACCTGAATCTAGAAGCCTCCACCATCTCACCAAGTGCTTGAAAATACCTAATCTACTGTTTTTCAGCTACCTCATGTAGCATACCCACCTTCACACTTATGTCAGAACACCATAGATACCTAATAATATAATGGGGGCAGGGACGAGAACACTTGCAAAACTCATTAAAATCCTGAGGCACATAAAGATCAAATAGTGCTGGGGAAAACCTGGAAACAAGACATGGAATACAAGAATTGCTGAGGTATCTAATTGTTTTTTTCAGTCTTTTTAAAGATTTGTTTTTAAAATAAAATAATACTAGGGTTTCATTTATCTAAAAAAAACCTTAGTTTGTTTTAACAAAATGCAGTGATTATATGTAACAACAAACTTGAACACAATAGATATTACAGTGTATTATTTCATTTGTTTTACATTATAAGGGAAAGTAACCTAACAGCAAAAAAATTCCAAACAAGAACATCAATTATAATTAGTACCAACGTTACATTTGTACGTCTTTCAAAAACAAAATATCAGGATGAGATCTTTACGAGGAAGTTCAAACCACAAAACAATCGTTAAGAAAAACTAAAATTTTTGAGCAGTCATCTGAAAAAAAAAAAAAAAAAAAAAAAAAAAAAAAAGCGGGAATCATGGTAGTTTTACATAAAGCTTCAGAATTAAGTTTACAACTACAGTGATACTATAATGTTCTCTCAAGGGAGAAGTACAGAAACATTTAGCCACCGCAAAAAAGTAAAAGCCAAAACTGAACAAAAATATTATAAACTTCAGAGAGTTAATTATATATTAGTCATTATCTTCCATTAAACAACATTTCTTGGAGACCTAAAAAGTAATCTAGTTTGTCTACATCAAGGTGATGATGTGCTGCAGAAATTGCATCCTCTACTACTCTCTCTCTTCCACCCCCTTTTTTTATTAACAATCTTACTAGCCATTTCCATTTCTAAGGGGAAAAATAAATACTTTGCTAAAAAGCTAAATATTTTAAGGAATTTTGCAGTCTCATCCAAATTGTACCTACTCCACAGCAATCTTTCAAAAACCACCACACTGCCCACTATTCTACACACATCTTTTACTCCCTCTTATCACACCAGGCAATTACAAACCACCAGGCAGCTTATAAACAACTACTGATGATGAGGTGAATAAATCAAACCATTCTTTCCACCGTTCCCCGTACAACCCACATCACCGTGCTTGTTCCATCACTTCCCTACAATTACTCCCCCCCCAACACATACTAATTGCATAAACACTTCATTTACCAGCCTATTTCTTATAAGATTTCATACACAAATTTTCCTGAGACTGACAAAAAGGGCAACAGGGGGAGACAGACTTTGAAAACACATGTCCCAGCCTGACAACCAGCAATCTTGAAGCGCACATATATCTCATGAATCACCAGAAATATGAAAGTAACGTTTGGCCCAATGCCAGATATGCTAACATATGGGGGAGAGGGTGACGATCTATAGCAAATCTTGACATACAATACAACACCCAACCATTCAATTTGTATTTGTCATAATATCTCATAGCAGTTTCACGCAAAGAAAATGACATACTATGTACGTTCATAGGAAGAAACTTTCATAAACTGCGGGGAAAAAACATGGTTACAACCAATTAATTTCTGGTCTTTGTGTTTCAACCCTTTTTGGAATGTTCACATACATCCTGTGATCTGTTGCAGAAACATGATGACCAAGCCTTTTGGGGAAGATAGTGTAAAAGAGAACTAGAACTTCTTTGTTTTTCTCTTTTCTTTGTTTTTCACTGTAGTTAAGAAGTGATAGGTTGATTTGTCATGTCACTGAGCAAATGGGAAAACAGGCAAGTGGCTGTGGTGCACACGTTTTTTTCATATCAGACTGATTATGTGCCCATAAAGGAATTTGTTTTACAACTGACACTGTATAATGTGTAACAACAACTTAAGAAGGTAGTGGCATGAGTCAAACATCTGTGCTGTGGACTCAGTTGAGAACTCCAGCCACTGTTGATATTATTATATAAAGTTATTTACGATGTTATCAGAAATCCTCGAATTCTGGACTGGCATGGTGAGACTACATTCACCAGTTCTGATGGTTTTTGGCTAACCATAACAAACAATAGTTAAAACACTAGCAGCATCACATTCCAACAAACATTCTGAAAAGAATACAGTGTTGTTCTTTAACAGACATCTTCACTGGAACTACTTGTTTCAATGCATCACACACTTAACTGCTTTGAAAGGCAACCTGCAAGAGTTTAAACTCATTCATTAAACATACAAAAAATAACGCAAGTAAAAAAGTGACGTATTTATATAGTTCCAAAACTTACTTTGCACACCTTATACATCCACAAAAACAGTATAATAAACACAATAGAATATTCAAATCCCTAAAAAGAGGTTCACCTATTCCTTAAAAATTTATATTTTTATGAGTATACAATAGATATTAAAATGCCCTGCTTCAGTAGAGAAGTCATTAGACATAATCATTCCTTTTAAATAATAAACACTTACTTTGTATAGAATTGTAGCCCAGCCTCAAAGTCTCCTTTCTTCATAGCAGAATTACCATCTTCTTTCATCATTTCTGCAAATTTCTTTTTATAAGAGTCTGACTGGGAAACCGTACCGGCAGCATACTCGCATTCCTCAGAGTCACCATAATTATCAAGGAACTTTTGAAACTGCAACAGGAAAATTATCCTTTTACTTTACCAGGTCATATTATTGTTTTAATTTATTTCTATCATTTTTTAGATTATGGAATTTATCTCTCCAACACAAAGGGAATGAAAGCAGAAAGCAATTGTAAGCAGAACCCGACCACTATTAAAATGAAGCATGGGAAATGTCATTGAAATATGACTGTCGTGCAAAAGACACAAGCACAGTTCAAAGTGGCAACAAATGGCAATAACAAGATAAATTTTCACTATGGTGACTTATTGCTACAACCAAAAATTACTGTGCAACATACTTTTATGTAATGTTATCAACCCTTCACTTCCTGTGCAACCTTTGTTTTCTAAATGCCATTATGAGCATGGAACCCGACAAGCTGACAATGAAATACAATGCAGCACATCTGATTGCTGCATTTTCCACACATGATCATAGTCCACATACAGATCATTAAAATTAGAATTACTGATAACTACCAACAACTAAGAAAAACTTTTTTTTTACTGTCCTCCATCTGTTAACACACAACGAAGACAAAAATAAACACAAATTACATCTGCCTGAACCGATTCTCAATATGATCTCACATTCCTGAATTCACGAATCACGTGTTATGTGAACCAATACCGTATTTGCTGTAAACATGCATGGCTATAGCATTCTTCCCTACATCTGGCAAGCATTTCCCCCACCCCCTGCACCCTGTAACCTACCTTTCCACACAGGTGCACAAGTGGAATATAGAGAGTGGATTGTTCTCACAATAAGTATACATGCTCCCCAATTTTCCCACATACCTGTTTTATTGAAATATTTTCTACATGCTCACTAATAACACACCAGTGCTTTGTAGATGCAACAAATATAAGTGTACAGATCTCGAAGAACACCATAATACAATGTAGATTTCGTTGATGGCTAAGTCCCATCAGCAGCAACAAGGTTTATGTTATGGCACCCAAAATTAATAAATATGACACAAAGGCACTTCACTAATATAAGAGCCTGAACACCTTTATTAATACCAGCTATATTGTTGCCATTGTCGTACATTTGTCTTCTAAAACCATTCACATCTAAATGACATATCTTTATTTCACAAATCAACAAACTCGTAAGAGCTTAGCCAATGAAATTTTCTTTAACTGTTAAAGTTTCATCAATAGATGTATCTGTATCTTCGTATTAGTAGCCAATAGTCAGTGATTTTCTTTGTGAGTAATGTTTTTAGAGCAGTCCATAATAACAGAAAAGTATTTAGAGCATTTTATTATCTCAATGACACTTAAGGTTTTTCTTGTTTCACAAGAAGACATGAGTTCATTTTGAAAAAAGACATTCAAGATTTGAAAATAATGTTCTCAAGTCCCTATCCATTAGAGGTGTTCCATCATAATGTTGCCAAACAGTCCCAAGATTTAAATTAACACAAGGAACAACCAAATGTTTTTATAAAAAACATTAGACAATATTCTACTCAATGCAATATTATGTTTAGCTACATACTATACTATTATTGCAATGATGTCCTTCAATATTCCTCACAACTCTTCTGCTACTTATCAAATTTGTGTAGTTTACTGTCGATTGACAAAACAGTCTCCTTTAAGTCTAATCTCTGCCTCAATCCACTGCTCAATGAATTTCAAATGATCTGGAGAAGTTTTATGAGGAGAATTAATCACGGATGTGTTTCAAATTTTGGCTGCCCTGTTCTTTTTCAAACTGAAATTTTAAACATGAATTAAACAAATGACATGGAAAAAAATACAGATCACCCTAAATTGGGGAAGAAATTACCCATTGCCATTTAAAACTAACTATCATACTCTAATATTTTTATAATCTTCTGGATTAGTATAATAATTCAAAAAGTTTCTCTTTTCAGGGTTATGAGGATACCAATCAACAAGGGTTTCAAGTATGGAAGAGGACCCATACAAATTAGTTTATCCCTTTGCAATTTTGTTGCAGACAGTGACAACATAGATACATAATTAGTAAAACATAACAGAATTATCATTTTCCAAAACCTTATATTCTGTGCTTGCTTTCAGGTAATTTAAAACGGATTACTAGGTAAAATGGATTTAAAATTTCTTTCAAATATGTTGGCTTTTCTGAATGGCAAATCTTTTCATCCAAATTCTTAAAATCTATTGACAAATTTGAGTTAAAAATGATTAACCTGAGTCAAATTATTTTCGTTACCATTAAATGTTGCTGATGACCTGTGGGTACTGTCAAATGTTGGTCTGAAACTGGCGGTGATATGGAAGCTGTGAAGAAACTAGTCAATTTCAGAACTTTTCACAGAAGGGTCTTATGTGCTGCCTCTCCTCCTCTAAACAATCTTTCTTTGTCTCTGTGTTTCCACCAGATTTTAGACATGTCATTTCTTCTCTATTTCAACAAGTAAAGTTACAGTCACAAAAAACTTAAACTTACAGTAAACACGAAATTAAAAAATAGTTTTTCACTACAAACAACACACATTAAAATATGAGCAATGCATACACTTCAACATACTTATATAAGAAATGTCAGAAAATCACAGTGAGAAAAATAATAAAGGGACATTTTGATTTCCCTGCTGCAAGGGAGGTAAGGAGGCTGTGGAGAGAAAAGGGGGAGGGGGAAGCGTACAACATTGCATTAATATGAATCACTGCAGCACCAACAAATAAGAACTCTGTGCTCAATACCTTGTTCCAACGGGCAGAGCCACACAAAGAAAAATATTTCTCTATATCAAATATATTTATTCGTCATGGGTAGCTTTATTTCTTTGGCTAAATTATATTTTGTTTTGATGACCATACCTCAGTTGCTATTTATGCACGACATTTGTTCACAGAATCAAGTGATTTGTTTGAAATATTCTATTTTGTGTCAAGCAAATATCTCACTGTTCCAGCACATTAAACACATATTGGTTCAAATAAAAATACTGTTGCAATTTGGCAACAAATACATTTTTCCTTTTATGTGATGAATTTTGAAGAAACAATTTATTGCTTTTATCTATAATTTGGTTGGCAACACATGTTTGGTTCCTTTCTGCCTTATGGTCTATTGCTGCCTTTTATTTTGCTGGTTGTACCACTGTGCACATGTGTATGAACTGTTACAGTTTAAGATTAAAACTGCGTGTAATTACAGCTTGCATTCAAACACACACAAATTAAATTATGAAGGATAGAGTCGGTGTCATCTATATCTCATATTAGTACGGACATTTTGTGAGTCAATTATTGTCCACAGAATAGAAATTTATTTTCAAAATGGAAACACTTTTACATTTACAGTGAAAAGGTATTTAGATCTTAATAAACAAAGATACTGTACCCATTGTTATCGAGGTACAGTGAAGAAGGCCTCATTTTCAGCAGTTGAGCTACGAGGCAAGGGTTTGATTCCTAGTACTGCTACATGCAGTTATTTTGGAAAATTATATTTTTCAGATAATGAGCTACTTTTTTGCACCAACAATACTAACATTTGCAAGGGTGAACTAAATGATTTGGCTGCACTAACCAAATTACATGTTTGCTTTTAACACATGCATTCAACAATATATACCCACCCTAATTTGGTTTCAGTAAAACATCTAATTGTTGTTATACAAGCAAATTTCGATTACACCATCATAATCCTTTTCCCTGATGATTTCTTGCAGCCAATCAAAATTTATAAAGTTTTAACATCACAATGTTTAAAAAAATATATAAAAAGATACACAGTAATTCATTCTTTAACTCAAGAGAATATGGGGTTTATTAGTATTTATTATTAGCATGCATGTTTTTATGTATGTATGCAAGTGTGCATATGTATATGTGTACATGTTTACATAAGCGTACAAATGAAGGGCGCCTGTGAAGTTAACAGGTTGCTGACAATCTCAGACACAGCTATATAGTTTTGAGATGAGGAAATAATACACTTAATACACTTATTTGAAAGAGAAAAAAAACTGATCATGAAAGAAATGCACAAGTACAACGAAGGTTGCCACATAGCATCGCCATAGCCTGACATGTGTCCCATTTGCATTTAATGAAGTTTGCTTGCACAGATGTGCCACTAGGGGGACATACATGTCCCTATGATGCATACAACAAGCCTTTGCCAAGCTAAAGGAGTTTGAGCGAGCCCACATTGTCGGCCTACAAGTGGCAGGTTGGACATTTTGGCACACTGCTTGACACTTGAATTGTTCTGCCTACACTGTGAGTCAATGTTGGATGCAGTGGAAACAGGTAGGTACAAACACTCTTGAGAAGGTTCGGGTTGACCCCAGCGGACCATCAGCAGAGAGAATTGCTTCATCGTGCGACAGGCTGTAAGCACTCCATGGGCATCGCTGCACATCATCCAGGGACGTCACAGCAGCTGAGGATATACCTGTGTCCACCAGTACCATATCCAAGTGACTAGCAGAGCTGGAACTGTCATTGCGGAGTCCCTTACGTCTTCCATCACAACCTGAGAATCACTGAGCATGTGTGAATTTCTGCTGGAAACTGGCAGCATGGCAGCTTGCAGAGAGGCAATGTATGGTGTTCAGTGTCAAATCATGGTTGTCTGCAATACAGACAACTGCTGAATTTGAATCTGGACATCCTTCTTAGCACAGAGGGTGCCAGTTCCTATGATTCCAGCACCCCACTGAAGGAACCCTGACAGCATAGCAATACATCCAGGAAATTAAGTGACCATGTGTGTTCCCCTTCTTAGAGCAACTTGACAACCCCTTTGTTATATATCAAAATGTTAGAGTATAATTATATACCTCAGTGGCATAAGGTGTAGGTTGGCAACTGTGATGTGTGTGTTGTCTACAATAAGTGTGGAACAGAACAGCAGACTGTTCGGGCATGTGTTGAAGACAGACAAGCCGACAAAATTGGAAACTGTATCGGGACACATCTGCGCAAGATGAGTAACAAAGTACATAAAAGTGGTGACGAGGATTGTGGAGTTGTTTCATGAGTGCAATGTTAATATTAGGAAGTAGCATATATGGCTTTGATCGGTGTAATAGGAGCATGACGGGTCGGGACACACAGAAAACTTAGCGTGAAAGAATACAGTTTTATTGTATTGATAATAGAATTGAAAATGATGAAGCAAAGCGCGCAGTATTTTTTACAGTCTGTGGAACAGAATTATACGACTTGGTTACGTCTTTATTGGCGTCACGGTCAACGGATAAGGTATCAATAAGAGAGGTGTTAATACAAAACTCACGGAACATTTTGAGCGGACGCCAAGTGAAATTGTTGAAACCTACAAGTTTTTGAAATGTGATCAGCAGGATGGGCTAATTATTGCAGTTTATCTGGCAAAGTTACAGCGCTTGAGCACACATTGCAACTTTCCTAATTTGAAGCGGATGTTGCGAGACCGGCTGGTGTGCGGAGTATGAGACAGGGCAGTGCAGCATACCTTGCTTGCTAAGGACCACCTTCAAAGATGCAGTCGACATCGCCATGGCAGCTAAGGCAGCAGGAAGGAATGTTGCAGATATACGATGTAATGGATGTTGTGGATGGAAGACACACAGACAGATGCACTGACTTTCAGCGAGTAAAGCAAAAGATACAGGAGGTCACATTTAAGCTATCATGTTTGCAGTGTTCTGGAAACAATACTACAGAAACATGTAGGAATGTGACAACTGTATGCCGGTATTGTTCAAAACAGGTCCCTTAGAGAGAACATGCCTTAAGAAGAAAAAACCACATAATGTCGGTACTAGGCCACAGAGTAACAATGGAAGCAAATTAAAATCGCACACAGGTAGGACTCATACACAGTTGGATATAGTAGAGGAGCAAGATGATGAAACATTAACAGTGTACAGTTTATACAGCTTGTAGGCACTGAGAAGTATAGCATCCTTTGTTATCTATTTGTGTTTGGATGGCAAGAAGCTTTGCATGGAAGTAGATACAGGGACAAGTGTTTCTATTATCAGTTGGGAAACCTATAAGTTCCTGTGGCCTACACAACCACCACTAGACAACTGCAACATTGCCCTGTGCATTTGGTCGCAATAACAGTTGAAGTATCAGGGAGCTAAGACTGTTTGTGTGAAAGTGAATAGAAATTCAGCAGCAGCAGCAGCAGCCCTTCTCTTGTTAGTGGCTGCAGGAAATGTGCCCAGTTTACTGGGGAGAAATTGGCTCGAGAAACTGGGTATTTCAGTGGAAGGTAATTTTACAGTTCGTAGCATTGTGAAAGAGATGAATGTGCTGCAGGGAAAAAGTACATATGAGAAAAACTGTGAAAACTTGTTGATAAAGGCACCTATTACAAAGCATCTGAAGGTGTTTGATAACAGTGATCTGGGATAGTATACGGGCCCGCCAGTCACTCTTGCACTCCAAGAGGGAGCCACACCAATTTTCCGAAAATTTTAGACCAGTTACATTTGCAGTGAGAGAGAAAGTAGTGACAGCAATCGACCATACTTGTGTCACAGAGGGCCTATGAACCAGTGACTTATTCAGCATGGGCAACACCCATCATGAAAACTGATGGCTTGGTGTGCATATATGCTGATGTTGATTACAAGGTAACAGTTAACACAGTGTGCAAGACTGAGTGCTACCCCTTACTGACAATCAGTGAAGCACTGGCATCACTGGTTAGAGGGAAATACTTACAAAATTGGATTTGGCAGATGCTTATCTACAGGTTGGGTTAGATAAGAGAACAGCCGAGCTGTTAACCATAAATACTATCAAGGGCCTTTTTAAGGTTAACCATCTGCAGTTTGGAGTGAGCAGTGGTCCAGAAGTCTTTTAAAAACTTATAGAAACACTACAAGCATGGGTAGATGGAGTGGTGGTACTGTTAGACAATGTATTATTAGCAGGCCCAAATGACGAGGAGCATTGGGCACGAGTAACAGAAGTGGTTGCTAAATTCGACGAGGCAGGCAGGATTGTGACTGAAGAAGTCCAAATGCATTTTTGCTTCAACGGTGGTGAACTTTTTGGGATACCAAATAGATGAGGAAGGCATTCACCCCACAGAAGCCTAAGGTGAATGCTATGTGCAGGTACCAGTTCCTCAAAATAAGGACCTGCAGGTATTTTTGGGGTTACTGAATTTTTATGAACGATTCTTGAAAGACAAAGCTAGTGTGCTGGAGCCATTACATTGTATTCTTGACAAGCAAGCTGCATGAGAGTGGAAAACACAGCATTCTAAAGCATTTGCCAGGGTGAAGGAATTGTTGCAAGCTGAGTGTGTGCTTGTACATTCTGACCCTTCAAGGTCACTTGTGTTAACATGTGATGAATTTGAGTTTGGGATTGGTGCAGTTTTGGCACATATTATGGATAACGGCGAAGAACAACCAGTGGCTTTTCGGTCATGCATATTGCAGAAATGTTAACGTAACTATGCTCAGATTGATAAGGAAGACTTGGCTGTAATTTTTGGTGTGGCGAAATTTTGGCAGTACGTGGCATGCAGATCTTTTACAGTGGTTACGGACCACAAACTGCTCCTGTGACTGTTGGACCTAAGCCACCCAACCCCATACATTTTGTCATCAGGAATGCTATGTTGGAGTCTGATGTTAGGAAGGTCAACAGGTGACAGAAGTTCTCATGTTAGAAGAGATGCCTGAAACACCCTTAGATGTCCAAGAATTGGCACAGAACACCATGAATGACCCGGTCCTAAAGCAGGTCAAGCAATATGTGCAACATGGGTGGCCATACAAATTACTTAATGAGAACGTTCGGTCATATTGGAACACACTATCGGAAATATCTATATATCATGATTGTTTGCCGTGGGACGCTCGGGTGGTTATTCCGCATCTGCTGCGAAAAGACCTGCTCCAAATGCTACATGCATCACATGATGGAATGGTGTGCTCCAAGGCCAGAGCACAAAGCTATATGTGGTGGCCAAGAATGGACGAAGAGATTGAGAAGATTAGCCACTGCCAGAATTGTCACGCAGAACGTAGAGCTCCGGCGAAAACATGTATGTCATGGAGTGCACCGAAGAAACCATGGTCCCACCCTCACGTAGATTTTGCTGGCCCCTTCCAAGGGAAAACATTCCTGATTGTCATTGATATATTCTTCAAATGGCCAGAGGTGAAGTTGGTGCCATCAGTGTCATCATCTGCTGTAGTACAAGAGCTCAGGAATCTTTTCAGCACCCATGGTATCCCTGATATAATTGTGTCCGATAATGGTACTGCCTTTTCATCTTGCAAGATCCCATGTCGGGGGTTGGGCGATGACGTGATGGCTTCTTGGAGTTTCGGCGAACAGTACAACTTCCGGCCATGTCTCTGTAGTCCCACTTGACATGCACCAGCATACCCTGTTGGCACATGTCCCATTGTAATGTTTAGGAGTGATGACTGGCCTCTAAGTGAGCAGCGTGCTCAAAGATGGGGCAAAGTCGAAGAGTAGAATGTGAATCCCCAAAGTGCAAAATGCATCACGCATCAGCATATTTTTTAAAATGTATTCTAGACATTCAACTAAGTGCTAGTAAGTGATAAGAGCCACATTGCCAGTAAGCTCAAAACAGACAGCTGTAATTAAGCTGTATCAAACTAACCAGTATAATGAAATTAAGAAAATTACCCATATTTTTTAAGAATATGTATTATAACAGAGGATATTTCTGAAGTCACAGTATTTTCAAAGAATCTGTATTTTTAACAGAGAATATTTTAGAAACTGTGGTTTTCCAAAGAATATGTATTATCACAAAATATTTTTGAATGCTTTTATAAGAATGTGTAAACTATATTTTATACATATCAATATATGTTTTGTACACCAAATAAAAGAAAAAGGAACTGAATAAGCTACAGAAATGTTGGGAAGGCCCCTACAGGATTCTGAAGATCAATGATGTGGTCATTCGGATTGGTGGCCAAAGATCTTGGGCGAAGCCGAAGGTTAACCACATCTACCATCTGATACTTTACGAAGGTCCTGACATTGCAGAGTCTGTTCAGGATGAACAGACTTGAGGAGGGGGGCAGTGTGGCATGTCACTGGTTCTTGTGCTGACCTTGGCGTGCCTGCACCCAAGCTGAGAAAAAGACAGAAGATGCTATAGCAGCGGCAGGCAGACAAGATAATCTTTCATGGCACGAATGACACTCTGACCCTGGTTGTAGTGATATCTGTGTTTATCCGAAGAATGCTCTGGATTACTGATCTAGTCCCTCAGCTTAACTCAGAGTGGGTTGAACCTTCAAGATTGTCAGGGTTAGACTATAGAAATTGCGTCACACATCCGAGCCGGCAGTCTTGAGTTGAAGTGGCTGTAAAAAAGAGTGAGCTGTGTACCAGCAGTAAAGAAGGAAAGACAACGACTGTGAGTGTCAAAGTTTTAAAGGACGTGGCTGGCAGGTTGGACAATTGGACTAAGTGCGTGAGTGAAAGACATAACTGAGAGCAACAGCTAGACTGAACACATGCTAATATGGGTATGAGTTAATTGACTGTAATTAAGAGACATTATGAAGGACATTAATTAAAGCTGAAATAAACATCAAATAGTGTGCTCACTGTTAAACAGAAAGAGTAAAATTTGAGAAAGTTAATTGATGATGTACATAGTAGCAAAGTGAATAAATAATAAGTAATATTATTTTATTTTTATTTATTATTAAGACCTCCATTTACAAACTCAGATACGCCCCGTTAGCGTCCGCATCATGTAACATTATTAACAAGTCAGTCAAAACTAGTGACTTTGAACTATGCCCCACCTAAATAGCTCAAATACACTATCGACCAAAAAGTAATTGGGCACCTGTCCACAATGTTTGCTAGGTGGTTATCACCCCGTTAAAATCTCGTAGGACCACCTCTTGTGGCTATAACAGCAGCCACCCTGACTGGCAAGCTCTCTACGAGTGTTTGCAGGATATCCACGGGAATTCATCGCCATTCCTCATGCAACCATTCCATGAGTAGAGCAATGGATTTTGGCTGCGCCTGGCGAGCCCTAACCCAGCAATCCAATTCGTCCCAAAGATGTTCTATAGGGTTTAGGTCGGGGCTCTGGGCAGGCCAGCCCAATTGGTGAACATTGTTGTTGGCGTACCACTGCATAATAGCCCTTCAACTATGGCACCTGGCATTGTCATCCTGGAAGTAACACGGGTCCATTCCGTAAAAATGTGAAAATGTTGGGAGCATTTTACTATCCAGAATGTTACAATAGGCCTCTGTGTTCATGATACCATGGACAAACACTAGGTGTCCTACGCAGAAGGCCATGAAACAGCCCCATACCATCACTCCACCACCACCACCAAATTTCCTAGTTGGCACTATACACTTCGGCAGAAGCTGTTCCCCAGGTAGATGCCACACCCATACACGTCCATTGAACCGGAATAACGTAAACCTCGACTCATCACTCCACAGAACCGTTTTCCACTGATCCAGTGTCCAATTGTGACATTCCAAACACAACCTGAGTCACCGAGCTTTATTGATTGTTGTGATATGGGGCTTATGTGCATCTGCTCTTCTGAAATATCCAAGTCAAGGGGCCTCTGTACGCAAAGTTCCATTGAAAACCGATACTCCTATTGTGGCATGAAACTCCTGTCAGGTGGTAGCCATGGGTTGTGCCTTATTTTTGACAATTTCACGTCTCAAGGTTCTGCGATTTCTGTTGGTCAAGATTGGAGGTTGCCTAGAACGTGCAGCATTGACACAATGCCCATCAACCTTCCACTTATGCAGGATGAATGAGACTGTTGATTTGGACCTGTTTACCTTCCGTGCATTCGCCCGGCTAGACAGCCCACTGAGATGGCAGCCCATAATCACGCCCTTATCGAAGTCAGATAATTCTGTACCTCGGGCCATATTCTTGTCAACTGGTTCTACACCGGCCTGCATCATATGGAGGCCACACAAGTAAACTGACATACTGAATTACCTATCTTCACGGGTGCCCAATTACTTTTTGGTCGATAGTGTATAATGTACAGTTTGGTTGTTGATGGGAGTCAGAATCCAAACCCAACATGGCAGCGTGATTATTGGTAAGATTGTGGGGTTGTGTTATACTGCTAAAATTCACTGGCCTGCAACCGGTTTTCACATTATCTGCTATTTTGTAATTGTGCAAGGGAGAGTAGACCCCCTTGCATGTGAGTTGGTGGGATAACATACATCTAAGGTGTTAACCACACCCTTCGTCCTGGCCCTCAAAATTATATTATCAAAAAAAATATTAAACAACTATAAATAAATGATTAAAATTGGACATACTAATTGGATACATGTACATACCATCACTGGGTGTATATATGATTTAGAGCTTCAATGATCTGTAATGTTTAGAATGGCTACCAGAGTGCATAAGTGATTACACCAAAACTAAAGTTATAGTGTTACAGAGCATGTGCAGAGCAATCAGAGAATCTGTCTGCACAGTTGCCAAACATAGATGCATTATAGACAGCACCACTTCACAAAGAGTGACAGGGGCTGCAGTGACTATCTGCATAATGCCAGGTATACATACTGTGCAATTGCCAGGCTTGTGTGTCATTCCAATGCTATATGTTGGAATTGAGGGAATGCAACCCCATGACATTAGCACCTGCCATATAGATAGATAGTGGACACACTACAACACCCTGTGTCATACCACACCATTTCTAGATGAATGGAATCATCTGGATTATGGGTTCACACTATAGTATAGACAATAGCATTTGGGGCGATGAGAAAACTGGGAGGCCATTAATCCTAGTTTTGCATTACCACATATGATCATCTTATGCAAGTATGGTGAATCCTGCCGATGTTGGGGATAGATATACCAGCATTACTTCTGGCATCATGGTGTAAGAAACCATAAGGTAACACATGGCAGTGATTTGGGGAACCCAGACTCCACAACAGTAAGACAATGACATCCCGTATCCTTATGTATTCTCCCTGACAAGACAGCACCCTGGTACAGTCTTTAAAAACAACAATGCTTCTCCACAGAGCCGTAGGTGGCTCATGTGTCTATGGAATGTCTGCATCATGTGATGATACTCTTGTGGCCAGAATGTGTAGGATCATCTCATACAACAATTTTGATTCAGTATTGATCTGCAGGATACTGGAGTCCAGTTACAACATCTGTGGTCTTACTTGCCTTAGGAGAGATACAATGGCTCTATGACTTCCAAACTGAATCTGTGTGTGTATCCAGGCCAAGGGGATGTAACACTCCACTGACATGGGAGCAGCTGTATGCCCATACTGTGATTTTGGTTGTTCCAGTGAGTTGACATTGTAATAATTGCAAAAAAAAGTCACATGATCTCCCAACACATACAGTTTACCTCTCTCCTCCTATGTGCTTTAACATTGTCAGTGAGTGTATATAAGTGTATATAATACCAAAACTGACACTTGTCACAAGCAGTTTGCCTGTTTTCTACATGTAACATAATACAGCAGAGTTTCAAATAGGTACAAGTACACCACAATACCCCTGAAATGTAAGAGTATGGAAAAGGTGAACACTGACCAAGAAAGGAATCCACAGAATGAAAAAAAAAAAAAAACCTTTATTAAAAAGTTCACTCTGCAACCAGTATGGTATGTACAGCACGGCAGAAGACAGAAACATCCACACAACAGCCAGGCAAGAAAAATGTAGTTCTCAGTAGCGGATAATCTCATCCCACAGTAGGGGATAATCTCATTCCTGACTGTGATGTAGGATGTGCTGTCTGTTCATGCTAAGTAAGATGTTGTCGATAAGCGTTTCAGGCATTGTGACCCATTCTTCTTTTGCTCAAGTCTATTCACATTTTATTCAGATGGTTTGAAACGAATCTTTGAAAAATCACCCTAGGCGTAACATGTCAACCTGTTTTTCAATAACTTGTATACCACAAAAATATAACACTGTGAATAACTTTAAAGTACTGTATTCTTGAATAAATGAAACTTTAACTTAGTGTCTTCTGTAACTTGTAATATTTATTTCGTATCAAGTACGAATAAAAACAGTGAGAACAGCAATGTGTTGGCAACGGCTAGCATAGAAATTGTTCACAGATAAATATTGTTTTAACATAGTTTTTTTGGTATGCTATTTGTAAATTAAACGTTGCCTATTTATATATTTGATTTTTTAGGTAGCACTGAAGAAAACATATTTCATTGTAACAGTTAAAAATATCAGCACAAATTACTGTGCATATGCCTTAGTGACATGGTTTTTTTTGTCCGAGGAAGAATATTCAATAGGCGGAGTAGAGCTTGTCACTTGCGCTCTCTCTCTCTCTCTTGGAAAATTTAGCAGCGCTTGTAGAAGCAGAAAATATACATGTTTTTAATTTTAGCATATTTCATACTTATTACAGCAAAATTAATTATTTTAGAATTTGTAATTTACAACTGAAAAGAGATTTTAATGTCAGAATACTTATTATAAAATATTTTGGTGTGATGGCGGAAGGGTTACAAATCCAAAGTTGTCAGAAGTGGCATCTGGCAAGTGGCAACTTGACATGGCATGTTGCTGTTCAACGAAGCATTAATTTTTCTTGCTCCAAAAATACTTAAATTACCACATCAAGTTCGTTGACGTGTTTTTTAAACCCACCCAGGCAAGTTATGATGTGATAAATCAGTGTTTCCATAGCAGTAATAAATATAATATAACCAGTTTCGTGACAACTGCGTGTGCAAAGGTGTGGCTTAATCGTGGTGGTTACGCTGGCCTGGTGAGTGTGATTACAAATATTGAACATACAAAATTTTTACGTTTTAACTGTGAACGGTTTTACACAGGTAGTCGTAGGTAATCACAGGTAGTTGCAGGTAGTCATGTGTAGTCACTGATAGTTGCAAGTAGTCACAGGTAGTCGCAGGTAATCGCAAGTAGTCACAGGTAGTCACTGGTAATCACAAGTTGTCATAATTTGTTGCAGGTAGTCACACTTAGTAGCAATTAGTCACTAGTAGTCATAGGTATACTCAGGAAGTCACAATTAGTCACGGGTAGTTGCAAATTGTCAAAACGATAATAGTTTTTAAGATAATAATTGATTTTCGATACATCATAAAGAAGGTACATTAGTTTTTGGAAAAACCTAGTAAATATACATCTTAGTAAAAAACCAACACTAACACTACAATGAAACTATTTCCAATACTAACGTAAAAATCTTACAAACCATATATAGGCATGTATTTTAATAACTCCATAAAACCTGAGCGAAGTGATGGCGGGCTGCTAGTAATTAAATAAACCTAGTAAAAACTAAGTATCTATGCAAAGAATATGAGCAGAACAAAACAGGGTTGCCACTGATATTCTTCATTTCAATTGCCTAACTTTCCCTAACCAAAATATAACAGTTCCCTGACTTTTCCATAAGTTGCTGGTAATGTAATATAAATATGATATATGGTATTAAGTTTTAAATGAAATGTTTACTTGGTAATGAAAATAAATGCCATCCTTTTTTTCAAATTAAAAACAGATAATTGTAATCCAAAGAGTAGAAAATAGCACTCCCTCACATTCTTATGCTGTACACGTTTTACAATTTACAATGTGTGCACTACTGCAAAATTGTTAAATCAATAAAAACAAATAAAGACTGAAAAATGTAATACAAAAAATTAAATTAACTGTAAAAACATAAAAAATTAAGAAAGTGAACTCACCATTACAGGAGACAATGCCAATCACAAAATATGTACATTTTCTTCATTACAAAAAGTCTGAAAATCAATAAAAATATTTTTTAATAGGTCCGACATTTCATACTCAAAGCAAGTTCTTTTTTTTTTTTTTTTCCCAAGCATTCAAATACTTGCCAAGTTTTTTAGATTTTCAATTTTCTCCACAATCTGTTCTTCAGCAACTTTAGCTTCAAGTCTGATTTTCTTCTTCTCACCTTCAAGTTTTCGCATGGCTTCAGAAATATTTTGTTTCTCGTTTTGTGCTTTTTTCTTTTGCAACAAGAAACTGGTTTTTATCTTCTAAATTGTGTGCATATCTCTTGTGAGAATATTTCACAGATAGGAGCATTTTTTGGTCAATGGGAATGTGCTCTACTCCTCCAAAGTAACGAATATCATCTGACACACGCCTTTGTGCTACAATAGACTCTTCAGTTGAAATTTCTACTAGGATAAACTTATTGACAGAAAATCCACTCTCGACAGATGCATTCCCATGTGAAATGATAAGGCACAGTTTGAATATGTACCACAGTTCACCACATCTATGATTTTTGCTTAATACACCAACTAAAAAATCATCTAAGCCTAATTCTGTTTCTGGCTCACCAGCAAAAAATCTGCTAAATTCAACTTCCAATGTTTCCTTTGCATCTTGGCAAAGGGAAAGGCTTCTTTGCTTTTTTCAGCAACAGATTCTGAGATTCTGTTAGCCTCAAATAGTGCTTGCAAGACAACATTAAATCTTATCTGACCAAGTTGTGGTTTATGGGCAATAATTTGTTGATTTAGTGACGTTAATCCTTGTACCAATTTGTACTCAAGTGGGCTCCTCTCTAGCAATTATTTTATAGCTGTTTTTACAACCTTCTGGCATTCCAATCTGAAAATGAGAATGTCTTTCTCATTTGCCTTTACCTTCTTCAGGTGCTTGAGCTTCACTGTACTGAACCCCAGGTTGATTTGTTTCAACTGAAGTAGATTTTCACTGCAATTTAGATCAAGTGAAAGAAGATTACTATGACAGTCAGCAGCTTCCAATGTTTCTGATTTAAAAACATGGCTCATTAGAATTCTTATAAGGTCATGGAGATCACTGTACAAGTACGGAATCAGGGGTCTTGCAGACTGAAATTTTCGTAAGAATGGTTCACATTCAGCTGCCAATGTCTTAAAAAAAGAAAGTTTGCACTTAAGAAATTTGACATCAAGGTGCTGCTTTAAGATGCTCTCAGCTGGTTTGGTATGAGGCAATACAGAAGAATTAAATAATTTATATATATTATCAATTACAAATAAAGCTAGTTCTAAACAACTGACATTTTCAACCCATCTGACAGTGCAGCATTTCAGGGGAAACACATCACTACCAGTAATGTTAGTGAAACTGGCCCGACGAGCTGGAGAATCCTTAAATAAGAAATAAATATCTCGTAGAAAAGTATGAAGATCCCAAGTTACACTGTTTAATACCGTTTTGATTGCTCCACTGACAACGTGCAATCCACAAATATCAATGTTTAAAAGTTTTTCACCTTCAGGATTTTCAACCAACATATCACCTTCCAGTTTTTTTAGAAAGCTAAAATTTTCATTTAGCCCATCCATGGACACTTGCAGTAAATTCTTCCTAGATAGAGGTTTCAGACCTTCAGTGAACTGTTCCAAAATATCTTGAGCTTTCGCTTACCCTAAGAAACGACTATTCCAGTACTGAGAAGACACTTTTTGCCTATTAACATCAAAATATCTAACCTGGATATCCATTTGCCCTTTCTGAAATGTGTTATTTAGAGCTTCATCAAAACAAATGACATTCTTCACAACTGCTGAGACGAGTAGACAGGATTTCTGAAAAATGAACTGCTAAACCATGGTTTATGACATACAAACACTTGGTTCTGCCCAAATGAAACTGTGAAGCAATTGTACTATCAGGAAACATAACCTTCAATAAACTGCCTACATTACTACACGAATTCATTGAAAATTGATATGCAACAACATTCAAATATCACATAATTTCTGCATGATAAATCTCACTTTTGCAAACAAAAGAGTCTAGATCTGGTGTGGCTACATTTTGTTGACACAGTTTCTCGTCTTGCAGAACTTGCATTTGTTGTTCCTCAGCATCATTCAAGGTAGAATGTCCACTACATCCAGGCAGAGATGATTGTTCTGAATAACTTTTTGTGGCAAAAAATAAAGACAAACGTGATTGTGAAATTTTAGCTCGCATAAATTCCAAATGTTTTGGACCTATAGAGTGCGAGACAACTGCTTGCAGTCCCATGTTACTGAGCTGAAATGTTCATTTTCACATGCTGCAAAAAGCCTGATTAGTATTTCCTTCCACTTTGCACAGCCAACTAGCAAACTCTGGATTAACTGTGGACTCAAGCCACAAATCATTGAACACTGTCTTTTTGGACGTCATGATTCATTATGCCACATCGTACCTGCATTTAATATGAAACGGACAATAAATATTGGAACAGCAAAAAAACGCCGAATAAATCAATGTTGCCAACTAAGGATAACTGGTAATACAAAATAAATATTTTCATGTAACTTTATTAGGAACATGAATATAATGCAGTTAATTTTATCTTCGTATTAATTTTTTAATTTATGTGAACGCAATAGAACTGCAACAAATATAAAACTAAGTTGGAAATAAAAAAACATGACTAAAATTGTCCAGAATGGGTGCGATTGGCTCATTCCTCGCTAGAGGGTGGGGTTATGGTAAAGCAGTGTTCGAAATGGCCACAAACCCGCTACTTATATATAAAAATAAATTAATAAAGTTGCCTGCTACTGTTTACAAATGTGTTATATCTCGCATTTCGGCAAAAATAAAGTAATGGGAACAGTGAAATATGTGTGGTAATCAATATATTGTTACGTGCGGAAGTAAAATGTTTCTAGGCCTATATAAAAGTTAATTTAACGATTTAAATAACAGAAAAGGGCATTTGATGCTCGCATTGTTCTTCAGCCAAAAAACAAAGCAATGTCGAAAAACATGCAAGTAAGTGGTTCACATATTGCATGCAGCACTGTAAAGAGATATTCGAATTCATCCACACTAAACTTCTAAATACTAAAATACCAAATTGTTTGTTTCAGACACGGCTCAAGGCTGACAAGAGATGGCAGCAGCATCATATTTTTGAACCTGCAGGCCATTTCCAAGTAGCTTATTTTGTTGAAAAAGTGATTTTGCCGTCAAAATCGATAACACGTTTAATGAAGGTAGGACAAAATCACATGACATGGATTATAGTGAAACTTCCCTGACTATAATTACATTTCCCTGACCAATTTTCATTTCCCTAACTTTCCCAGTCAGTGGCGACCCTGAAAAGTTACAGTAGTCCTATGTATGTGCATGTTCACCACTATCTTTTACGTTTGTCACTGCTATGTACAAAACATAAGTGGCGCAAGTTGCATGTTTGAATTTACCGTCTTTTCGTTGGACTGGTTGTCCCTTCTTCATTTTAATTTTTATCCCAGCTAATACCATCCTTTTAATGAAACAACCCAACATATAATAATAACAAGAGGTTAAATACTTCAGCTCTTTCCCCTGCAGTTATAACAGGGTTAAATAGTCACAGAAAATTAATAAAGGGTATTATGAGTAATGTGCTATGTCGTGTATAAGAAATATGTTACCAATGTAAAATAATAACCATAATACCAACATTGACACTGTTTAAAAGTCATAAAGCTGACCTATATATGGTTATAGACTTAAATTGTGGACATTCTTACAAAATAGTTTTTGAAATATGACTAAATTCTTTGAACAGCTGAAAACAGTAAACAAGCATTTGACAGTTAAAACGACACATGGCAGTGTTTAAGTTTACATGTAGTGGAAGGACACGTAATCGGTAACCACAAGTAGAACTTTAGCAGTGCTTCAGAAAAATGTGAAGTAACCACTAATGGCCTATAGCAACAATTGCAGCTACAGTGTCATTGCTGATGGCTGCCAGGCATCTCCCAGGAATGTCCCACACACGTTTGATTAGATTTACTTAAGAGGACTGTGGGGAAATCCATGCAGTGAATATCTTTACTCTCCCCAACAACTAAGTGACATCTGCTATATAATGAGGTATAACATCATCCATGAAGAATAACTCATGAGCCCACAGCACTCTGGAGAAGATGCATATGAGGAAGGAGAATCTTGGTACAATAGCAGCCATAAGAAACTGAACCTTCTTGGAAGATATAGAGCTTTGTGCAGCCATTAAACATAACGCCTGCCCAAACGAGACCTTGGCCTTACTAGCCACAGTTCAACCATCTGTTACAACACAATTTTTGTGATAAAATTTTTTTTTGGTGATTTTGAGTTAAATTTAATCTTTTTTGGTAGGCTCTTTCTTTTTTGTTCAGAAGCCCTAGATTTTATGACAGCAGGAAGTTTCCTATCCCTTTGTTTTATGTTAAGATACGATAGGACTACTCTTAATTAATTTTCCTTGTATTTTCTAATGGTGTGTTCTTAATTGGTGTTTAGGTAAGGAAATTAGGCTGTTTTGGATGGGTTAAGCCCTCCTTATTACTTGTTCCTTTTAGTTTGATAAGAAACACGTGCTTCCTTTTTCTTTTTTTTTTAATTAGTAATGTAGTGAGAAATACTTTAATGACTTTTATTTCAAAATTCAGTTTTGGGGAAATCAGTTTCGAAAATAGTTTTGTATTTGAAGTGCTTGGACTTTTTGGCCTTAAAACTATATGTCAAGGTTTTAGTTGGAAAGTTAACTGATAGTCTCTCTTTTAGAATTCATTCCTTTACTGTAGATAGTTTTTTTTTGTTTGAACAGATATTCTTAATTTGCAGACTTTATTTGTATTGTTCTTGTTTAAGGTTAGATCATTTAAGTTATAGTGGAATTGAATTGGGAATCAGTTACTTTACCATTTTATATCAAGTTTTTGTAAGAATAAAGGGTTTATTTTTACTGCCGAGGTTCTTAAGGAACTGAGGTCACTCATTATTTTTAATCTGACAGTTTTATCACCACATGGATCAGCAGACTTCTTCTGAAGCGACTGCAGCTGGCCGTATTTTTCTCGGGCCAGGTGCGAGTTATAATTCCCACTTCAGCAGTTCGAAAGAATTGTTATCTTCTGCTCGTTCGAGGCATTGGGAGCAGCTGTGAGCTGCACCGAAAATTTCCTTGGTAAAGTCGTGATTGTTTTGATGACCGGGTAAATTTGCGACTAGGCTGGTAAGGCTTGTAAGGGGAAAAGGGGAGTTTGGCTTCGAGCTCTCAAGGTATCGATAGTGGCGGTGGTGGGCTCTGATTGGCCAGCCATGACGGTAGGTCTCGCTCGTGACGTCAGGGAGGCAGTTGTTATTATCAGCTGTGTGTAACGAGGTCAAGGAGTTGTGAGTGGGACAGTGGGAGTCGAGGGCATGCAGCTGGGGCAAGCGGTCGCAGGCAGTGCGGCTGGTGTGCGGCCGTGGCAGCATGTGGTCGCAATGAGTACTAGGTAAAACTGTGGTGAGGTGTGTGGTTGGGACGTCCTTCCCTACTTCACAGAAAGAATTGCCCCGGCCATGCCTTACAGTAGGTTAAGTGATAGTAAGTTTTTATTAAATAAGGACTTAGTTGATAGAAGATGGTGTAGTACACAGCATGCAAGGTGCATTGGTGTGGGAGGTGTCGAGAGACCAGGGCAGCAACTTTATAGGTAAATATATATAGCTCATCAGATCTGGCCGAGGGGCCATTCGGGTTATGTTTCTTTTATTTTAAATAATTATCATTGACTTGGGATGGAACCTTCATTTTTGCAGTTGTGTTGTTTTTTCCGACCTCATCGGGGAAATTTAAATGTAAGGTTGTGTGTATTTGTAGTACCTAGTATTTAAAATGGCTCCCCAGGTTGTTGTGTTCGTCTGTGGCAGAGTTGGGTTGGTACTATCTGTTCTGAACAAAACCGAGGTCTAAGTTATGTTTCCCAATAATTTTTGACAGCTTTCTCCCTAAAACTAAATTTTGGGGTGTTTTAAATTTTACATTTTATATTCATTTGACCTTAATTTTGGTTTCTACATTCTCCTGGCTAATACATCTATAGAATCAATAATTCTATAAACGCACATAAATAAAGTAACTTTAAATAGTCTTTTGTTGAAATTGAATTTTTAAGTCCTAGGGGGCTACTGGTTGAGCACTATAGATATAGATACTTTAAGTTAGAGTAAATATAAATATTTTTATTGAACTGATTCCAAAATAATTCTGGTTAAGGTAACTTCATAGTGGTAAAGTAATTTTAATGGTGATTGCATAACATTTCTTAAGGGGACTGTCTACCCCTACTCTCTTTAAAGTAACTGACTTACCTTTCACTTGTTTTGTTTATTCTCACCTCTGGGTGAGCTACACCAGTGAGAAGGGCATCCTGTTAGCCCTACAGTAAATTCTTTTATTTCTCCTTTACTCTCTGGTTAGACCAGTGAAATTTATACTTTCTTTTTGATGGTTTATTAAATTGGGTAATAAGATTAATTTGAAGTTGCCTAACTTTTCTATTTCAATACTTATCTGTTTAATGAAACATAGCTTTAAAAGTTATATATCTATTTCTTGTACTATTTTTATTATTGTTAAATTTTTTTATACATTTTTGTTGATCTCAATAAAACCCTTCTAATTTTTTAAAATATTATTTGTTTCTTGCTAGTTATTAATGACTACCCTCTCCCCTTTTTTATTTTTTTCTGTTTTGTCTAATGAAGCTCTCGACATCTCCCCACATTTGTTTAGTTTTATGTACTGGGTTATAGGTTTTTGGTAATCTAATGGAAAGCTTTGTGACATTGTCTTTGTGTCAGTCAGACCCATGAAGCAGTCGTGGGATTCTGTTGCTTTCTGAGCTAGTAAACCTCCCCCCCCCCCCCCCCACTTTCTCTTTCCTACCCCTTGTGTACTTTTGGTTTAAATAAGCCTTTTCTGGTTTTCAAGTCAGTATTTAGGGTACAGGGTACCGTGCTGTCCCTGCTGAGTAAAAGTTACAACATGTGGTGGAGGCTTTGCAGGTTAGATTTTGGTGTTGGCTCATTTTTGTAAGTCTATATTATATCCTTCCCTCTCCCTACCTCCTACCCCTCCCCAACTCCCCTGTAATACTTCTTCCCCCTTCCAAATAATTCAACCATGGAAAAAGTTTTCCAGATACTGTCTATAGAATCTGTTGGCCATGTCAGACAGCAACTAAACATTGTTCAACCTGTCGTGGAATGTGCAATATCCTATATTCTAATGCTATGGTTATTCCATAGGAAATCATAATTTTTTTTTTTTTTAAATAGAAGCTGCACCATTTTTGATTTTGTTAAAAATGTGTTCCTGTTTTTACCCTATCCTCAAGGTAAAATAAAAATATTAATTTTGATTTTTACCTACAAGTGGATGATGGCAGCCATTTTTCATACAGACTGCAAGCAAATTTCACAAATTTCTGAGGTTTAATTAACTAGCCATAACATTTTTAATGTCACCTATTGTGGAGTTTTTTATGTCATTTAAAAGCTTACATACGATACTATTACTCTGCATATTTATAATATAAAATATGTTTTTTATTTCCAAGATGGTTGTCATCTGTTATCAGCATTCAGATGACTGTTTTACCCCACTTTATATCCCACCATGCTTCATCAAAGTTGCATTTAGAGATCTGATCTTTTGTGTGCTTAGTGTCTACAAGTAGAACAGTTTGCAACATCAAAGTTATCTAGGTTGAAGACTTCCTTCCTAAATAAAAATAGTCTCCAACTTGGGGAAAAATTAAAATTTGCTGCTTTCAAAGACAAAATAAGTTATGTGGGACACAAAAAAGATTGAGTTTTTTTCTGAAAGATACTCTTGATTAATAGCTATAGGGCAGAAGCTACCCAATTCTGTTATTTTCACTCCTGTTCAGTACACTGACTTTAAAAAAAAAAAAATCAATTTTTAAATTTAATCTACCATGCATTATATAATCCCACTTCATTCTGAATGTGATTAATTAAAGTGTGTCAAAGTAATGCAAATGTGAATTACCTTTGCTGTAGTTGAAGAGAGTGCCAATATAATTATTCTTCATGCTGGCAAGTAACCTCAAAACATCAAAAACAGCTTTACCCATTACAAATACAAGACAATCCAAGTTAAATCATTCTACCTGTGGTACCAGTCAATTAAGTTTTACTGCTATGTCTACATTTTAGTATTCTTCTTGTACATTCACAATTCAATTTTCAATCTAATTTACAGTCACTGTTTGTAAATTTACAATAATATTTGCAAACTCCAAGTTTATGCAGCAATGTTACTATGTAGTATGTGCCATTCTCTTAATGAAAATCACTGATAAAATTTCACTCAGTTTGTTGCTTATGTTGTGAGTTCTTCCATTGTAAGTGGTGACAATGTCCGTTAGCATCAGTACACAAGCAACGCAATCTTGACTTTTATAAGTACGTAAATTTCCAGCACACATACACCCACTGCAAAACCTGTGATAAGAGTAGTTTCTATCATAGCTAGACTGTTTAGTGAGAACACAATTTGTTTTAATGTAATATTTACTACAGAGAACAGTTTAATTAATTTGATCTTGAAACCTGTATGTTCAGACTCTGGCAAGGTATGTCACTTAACCGTAAAAGGGTTCTGGTAGGCTAGGCATGACCACTTTTAACATTGTAAGGATAGTGTGTTGTCTTTATATCTTTTCTCATATTGCCATCAGCATTTTTAATTATTTCTTGATTTAAACAATTATAATACATAAGTAAATTAAAAGTAATATAGATTAAATTTATTCAAAGGATGTATATATTTTGTAGTTTTCTCTACTGTAGTGTCAAGTTAACCTTTTTCTTACCCAATGTCTTACATATGTGTAGACCTTTCAATTGACTACCTTCATTTGAAGTATGTACACAAATGCTAGTTTCTAGAGGATGATAATGGTAATAAACTTGTTCACCTAGTGGCCCAGGACTGCATCGGGCAATTGCGCAGAGGCAGCCTAGGTAAGATCACATCCTTTCCCACTGATTTATTGCAAGTCAGCTGTGCAGCCTGGTCACTCTAGTGTTATATGTTAGTACATATTTATATGAAACAGCTAGTTTGGTGATGGGTACCACAAAATAGTTGGCAGACAGCACGAATATCTACATCTACAGGAACAAAACCATGATACAGTCTAGTATTGGGAATGGTTTCAACTTCTTTAAATTGTCTTTCAAGTAACTTCTCTTCACAAACAATATCTTCTGATGCACAAAGATAAATGTTATACCAGAAATTTTGCTTAAACTAAATTTGAACATTTCTTGTAGTGATACAATGTGATTTTCAATGGTTCTTTGTAAACTAGCCTTCGTCTCAAGACATTTAACTGTACCTCCAGCACCATCACACTAACTTTTGCCATGTGATGTGGCAAAATACTGCCATTCAGCAGTGCTTAGTTAGTTTAACAAAGTTGTTTTTGTAGTAGGCAGCTAAACCATCACTAAAATAATACACTTTTTTGTCCAGTTGGGAAATCTGTCTTTCAAATGCTGAAGCAGAACTTTCTGAAAGGTATGAAAAGCTACAGTGTTTTTGTCAAATAGTCGCTGACAACACAAAATGTTTCACACCTTGTGGAAAAACTTTTTTTGTAACATACAACAAATTGGTGTAATGTGGCTTGTACATTAACCTAATGAAATGCCTGTACTTCCTCTTGCATCACGAAAGTATAGTTTTCTGAGAAATCTCCCAAAATTATTCACTCAGCAGAAATAATATCTTCCTTTTTGATTTTAGAAATTTAGACTGACGTTTTTCAATAAAGTGATGGGTTTTTAATTCTATCATCTTTTCCTTTAGAGGGCCACAGTGGCTGAGCTGTTAGCCTGCTTGCTTTCCACCAAGGCAAACTGGGTTCAATCCCCAGCCGGATCACTCTCGGATTTTCACATGTGGGAATCATGCCGGATGATGCAACTGATCAGTGGGTTTTCTCGGGGATATCCCGAGCAACCTAAATCTCTTCACTCACTTTACCTTTAGATCAATCAGAATTTCTTCCTTATTTTTCACTAAAGTGGCAAGTTCAAAGTGGTCAGTTGACAACATTGTTTGTACTTTATTTCATCACACAGTAGCTCATCTTCCTCACAGACGATTTCATCCAGTACGTCAACTATAGAACATTTATGACGTTATGAAAGCATACAAATTTCTTTTGAATCATTACAAACAATAATTTTCGTGAAATCTTTGTGTAACATTTTACTCACTGTAGCTGCCAACATTAATTTCACATTTTGGTGCTATAGGCACACACAGAATATGTGCCACTAGCACCAGCCAGCACGCAACACTTGGGCCTTAATGAAGCAAACTTTGAAAACCCCTATCTTTATACTTGATGTGTTTCTTTGACTTTCAAGTAAACTGCATTTACATCAAAAAGTACTAGATATTTTTATTTTATCTTTGCTCCACTAAGACATCTGACTGCTAAAAAGTCCTTTAAACCAGGAATGATTCTGCTTACATTATCACACTTGTAAAAATCTGTTACAACTTTTACAGTTCAATTACTTAAGCAGTTTCAAGTTTTTTTTGTTAACAATTGGTAGCACACCATGTTTTGCCTTTAAAGTTCTTGCATTTCTTACTAAATATTCATTGCACTTAAAACACAGCTTTGGATTTAGAAATGCTCCAGCATTTTGGCACCAAACTGAAAATTCTGTACTTCTCATCAAATGTGCTAGCATGTGCGAATTTCTCTTTTAAATTTTCTATTGATTCACGGTAACCTAACATGTTATTTGGACTAATTTCTTCATGGTTAGTAGCAGCATTGGAAAATTAAACACTTGTTTCTAATTTTCTTCTAATTTTACATGATAGGTTATCAATCTTTTGCTCCATTCTTTGTCCTCTTTTACACTAAAGAAACCTTTGTAAACAAATGGGAGATTTATCCAGAGCAGCAAATGCATGGTTACCTGATTCTGCAGCAATGCATTCTGGCTCATAATTACCATCATTGTTGTGTACTTCTCCATCAAACTCTAATTCTGCAGTTTTCTTCAACTTTTGAAAACAGCATGAACATACTGCCATTTATCTGGTATACGATGCAATCTCATGGAACAGTTGCATCAACTTTAGACTTTCGGACATTATAGACTGGCTACCATTACCTATAACAACATACCTTAAAACATCTCCTCATGAACTTTGCCTTTATTTTTTCTGAAGTTAAACTGTCTATAGTTTTCAAATTACAGTACAGTAGGTAAACACTAATTTATTTATATTTATTTATATAAGTTCCAAATTGTGCAATTTTCAATACTTTCACATAGTATTGCCCAAACAATTTACTAAACTAGAAATCTCACATTGCGTATATTTTACCTGAACCATGTTCAACCTGTTTCACTCTGCAAAGTGTTACAGAGGTATTGAACAAAAATTGTATATTTTGCATATTTTCATTCCATAATGTGTTATGGTATAATTTTTTGGGATGATTCCACTGACAGTAAAAAAGTGTTTCACATGCAAAAGAGAGCTGTAAGAATAATCAATGGCAAAAGAAAGGCAGAATCATGTAGACCTCTTTTCAAGAGTTCAGAGATTTTAACATTTGCCATGTGAGTACATTTTTTTCAGTACTTATATTCATGTCCAAATTACCACAACACCTTCAAGAATTTGGTTCTCTAACCAAAAACACTTAAAAAACAGCTAAATTGAATGTGCATTTTACAGTGTAGATGAATATCTAAACTACAAAAATTAATAATTACTGTATAACATTTCATTGTACCTATTTCTTGTTTTGGTTTTTCTCGTTCCCTTTTCTTTAGTTTCAGTAAAACGATGATGCCCTACAGAATGTCGGAAGAAGATTAAGTCACATTATGAAGAAAAGATATGATGTGTGTACGTGCAATCTGACATATATGTGTGCATGTGTGTGTGTTTACTATGACTAGTGGATAAACTTTGTGTACTGACATTTGACTTGTCCAATATGTCTGTACACCTATGTATTGAAAAAAGATCTTATGGATGCAACAAAACCAATAAACAAATAACACTTAGTACATCTTGTCACCCTAATGTTATTGACATTCAGAATGAAGTGGGATTATATAATCCACAACAGATTAAATTTAAAATATATACTTTTTTCATATTTTCAAAGGTCTGTGAACTCAACAGGGGTGAAAATAACAGACCGGGATAACTTGTGCCCTACAGCTATTCAGGAAAGAGCATCTTTCAGAAAAAACTCACATTTTTATTTTGTCCCCAACATTACTTTATTTATCTTCGGAAACAGCAAATTAATTTTTTCCCAAGTTGGAGACTATTTTTTTTAGAAAGGAAGTCTTCAACCCAAATAACTTTGATGTTGCAAACTGTTCTATATGTAGATACTAAGCACACAAAAGATCAGATCACTAAATGCAACTTTGGTGAAGCAGGGTGGGGTATAAAGTGGGGTAAAACAGTCATCTGAATGCTAGTACAGATGACAGCCCTCTTGAAAATACAAAATGTATTATAATATAAGTATACAGTGTAATAGTATCTTATGTAAGCTTTTAAATGACACCAGAAACTCCACAATAGGTGACTTAAGTTACAGCTAGTTGCGCAAACCTCAGAAATCTGTGCAATTTGCTTGCAGTGTGTATGAAAAATGACTATCATCCATTTGTAGATTAAAGTCTAAATGAATGTTTTTCTTTCACCTTGAGGATACGATAAGATAGGAACCAAATTTTTATCAAAATCAAAAATGGTGCAGCTTCAGCCCCTTGATGATCTCACACCATGCTTGTCGTTTATACCCTTTGCACACATCCTCAGTATGTCATGCTGCATATATCTGCATGCCCTACTGAACCTAACCCCAGGCAATCTTCTGATTTACCTTTCGGACAGTTATGTATGCCTGTCCTTTACTTTGGTCTTAACTTTTACACACCAACTTATTAATATTTAGGTCAACAACCATTCCAATAGGTGAGCAGGAGCAAATTTCTCATGCAGTTCTTTGGATGCTGGTTTGTATGATTGTATACTGATAAGTCTACTGAAATGGTGTAGGACTCCTTGTGAACATGTTATGTAGTTCTATTGAATGTTTACTGGGAGGTGCTTTAACACTACAGTAAAGTGATTTTTTTTTTACTGAAACCAGAGATGCAGTTTATTCAGCAGATCCTACTAGCATCTTATCTAGTGACACAACTACGTGAATATAGTTAGGGGAGAAATCACAAATTGTGTTTTTCCCATTCAGAATTAGAGCTGTTTATGGTTCTTTGTAAGCTTTGCGATTGCCTGGTTCCAGATACTGTCCCAATATGGTAGTTTTTCTGGTTTATGGCCAAAGGTACTTCAAAGGTATGAAACACTTGATACATTTCTTGCTCCTACATGGGTTTACACTGCGATCTGCAAATAAAAGTGTCTGGGAATGTGGGTAGTGTGTGCATCTGAGTTTAAACAAGTGATGTGCTTTATCATTCTCTGATATGAAAGTCTCCCATCGCACCCTGCCAACACAAACTTAATGACCTGAACTTATTCCTGTTCACTTCAAATGCCCCATAGTAAATAGAATGTTTGAAGGCCAGAGTCTCCACTCTGAACAGAAGCAGGTAAGTCACCCATTCCAGGCATAGTGCATGCAGATAGAGGCCATTAAGTACTGAGAGTCTAGTGTCCTGACTACAGTAACACAAGCCCATGAAGAACTAAACAAGGTGGAGTTCTTGATGATGGAGGTTTGGGCCTGTCTACAGCAGCTTGTGATCTCTGATGATCATCTCAGAAGACTCACTACACCACAACTGGCTAAGGAAGCAAGCAGCTCAAGAGTAACAGCAACAACTCCTTACAGCATTTTCGCAACTATCTCATTTACTCACTGTGGTACTCTTGGTCAGAGCCTGTTCTCTGGCAAGAATAGATGATAGGGTGCCAAGTCACAGGAACTACTGGTGATTGACTAATGCTTGATCTGCAAAACTATGAGGCAATAATCAGGTTGACAGATGTGCCTTCAGGTCTACACAAAGCACAAGTGCAGAAGATGCCCACAGCAAAACCGATGCAGCCTGAACATGGCCATCAAAGAGGATCAACATTTACTATTAAAACAGTCCCGAGCCATAAGCCATAGAAATAGGCCCTACACACGCACGCATGCACGCACACACACCAGCACCAATAGAGTAAGAATTCAACCATCCTCTTAATTTTAATAAATACTATCATTTAATCAAAACAATCACATCACAATCATAATTTGATTTGTTATATTCCTTCACTTTTATTAAAGTCACTGGAGGGAATTAACTACACAGAGATGACTAAGAAAGTTATATTTAAAATCAAACTAACTACAGTGAAATGATTATAAAAATTTTTGATTCTACAATGCACAAATTGGCCTAACATCAAGAGATCCAAAAAGGTTGTTATTTATAAACAAAACTTAAGAATTACCTGCTCAAAAAAACTATTGGAAGTTTTTTTAACATCCTCATCACTGCTTACACCATAAGCACTTTTGAGGCAATCAATTGCCACTTCGATACTTTCACATGATTCGACTTGAAGACTACCACTTTTAATGTCATTTCTCAAATAGTCAATCATCATATGTATATTCTTCTTCTTGGTGGTATTTGGAGTACTCATTATCTGCAAGAATACCAACTATAATAAGTACAAAAATATAATAAAACCAAAAGTAAATAAACACATGTTGAACATAATTAAAATATAAAAAAAACTACCATGGTTTTACTGCCCCTATTTTGGTGGTTATTTGCAGCACAGTGATGATGAAAGACAGCTGCTTTTATTCATGCATGCCAACTTGGTTTTCATATTATTTAACCAGCAAAACATTTAAGGGCATTAACATAACATAGAGGAAAAAAATTATTTCATAAATTTTGTATTTATTACTGTGGTTTAAAAATACTATGGAACTTACAAATTAGTTTTTAAGTCTTGAGTATAACATTAAGGATGTATTAGTTAATAAGTTTACAAGTAAAATCAGTTGCAGTAAATAATCATTCATGATACCAAAAGTGCTAGGTTGTTTGCAACAACACAGTGACAGTATTTCACAAGACCTTCAATCCTATCCCTGAAGAGAGACGGCTCCCACAAGGCTAGGAAGTTTTAGAAGGTAATTTCTGCACTATCACGGTTTTTAATTTTTGGATGCACTATCCTTGATTAAGTACCTTGATCATGTGATAGCATGACATTGCTCAATTCAATTAATATGAAAGGTGTAGAATTAATAAAGCCACTCTGTTTCAATTCCATATTTTTAACACACATGGGATTAGCTGTTACTTACAAAGAGCAGAGGACCCTTCCTATTGACCACTGACAACTATTTTCACTTAACTGCCTGGGTGTTTTCTCAATTTCTGCACAGTACAAGAGTGATAATCGCTTCACCAGTAGGAAAGAACTCATTATAGGAAAATATGCAGTGTTGGCCACCACACAAACAGAACAAACTAGCGTGGTGATATCCTTAGTTTTGGACAATGTTTGGGAACTTCAGCATTGTCCAACCAATAGCCACCTCAATTGCAATAATTGTACAGGATAAATTTCACATCATTTCACAATATGGCAAATATAGGGACTCACTGTCATGATGAAACAATAGATCTGTAAATGTCCAACTGCTGCTGTTTTTAATGGTCCCCAAGTACATGTACTACTAGTTGACCATTTCTTCTACATGCCCTTATATCTGTAAATGGTTGAAAATAAACAAACTGTTGGGCAACTTTACCAATGACTGTACATGGATTTGTCTTTACATATGCCTCTAAATTATTGTTATCCACCCGTTACCTGCATCTAGCTCCTATCTTTATCATAACAAAGTTTTTCAAACCAGCGATGCACTGTGCTTTTTGAAGATGCATCTACGTACCTTGTACTCACCAAATTACAATAAGGTTTCATTTACCCAAACAAAATTAAGAAGGAAAAGTTGAAAGCAGACAGTGTTCATTTTGGCAATTAATTTTCAAACAAACTGGTGTAAATACCAAAATTAGTTAAAGCTATGTCATCCATGAAAACAAACACACATAAACATGTTAACACATGGATATAACAATCAGAATAGTTCAATTATTTTGTAATATATTTTTTACACTGAACATCTTTTGATACATTTGTCAACATCTTTTAAAGGAAAAAATTATTTGATGACATTTAGTTTTATGTTCTTTGCAAGATCTCAAAACAGTTCACAAAATACAGTACAATACAGAATATAAAAAAACTTCATTCAAATTATAATTACAATGAAAGAACAAAATTTGGACTTAAAAGCACACACACAACCTAGCAATAAAATAAATAAATAATTACTATTATTATTTATATTCAAGATGAATATAAATGGAAGCTACAATGTCCCTGATAAAACCTAACTAGCTTTCCCAAGTTTACCTCACATTTCCATTATTTGTCTTGAGCTTTCCATAAATTTACATTGAAGTCTACATTTAATGTTAAACATTATAAATACCAATACTTTTTTGGAATCAGAATATGAGGCTCAACTTACTTGGAAGTAAATACATACAAATAATATATAAACACATAGGTTGGATAAAAGTAGTGGCAACACTGCTGGCATGCCAAACGGACTAGTCACAGCGCCACAAGAGTTCCATAGCTGATCAGGGAATTTGAGACAAGGAAGTGTGGCAAATGGAAATGGCTATGAATTATTCAGTCAAAAGCAGCAGTGCCATGAAGCAGAGGAGCAGAGAAGACGCACCCTAACAATATGTTTAGGAAAGATGAACGTGTGTGTATCAAGATTTAAGTGGTATGTGGTCGGAGTGAACAGCAATGCTTTCAGGGACTGTGTGAAACTTGTAGTGATCCAGTAATGCTATACTGTATGGTACTGACCTTATTGCAAAAATGAAGGAACCATTTTGTGGGAAGCACGACACAAGAGAAGCCATCATACATGACATAGGGCGGTCCCTACAAGACACTGGCAGAGATGGATGCACTGATGGGGTACAATGCCTTCCACATGTGTGGCATTAGGGGATATTGATGGGGGAGATTACATTGAAGGAATGTAACAGGTGATCTTCTGTCAATACAGCCAGGTACAATTTATACCAGTGTTGCCATTACTTTTTATCCAACCCTTGTATGTTAGTAGACAAACCACTATGGGTAACAGAACAGTAAGAATAAGTAGACAGGGCGTATTACTTAAATTATGTAATTCACTACCTTATTTATTTAATTTATTTAATGCAGTTTCTGTGCACCCTGATATTGAAACCAACAAGCTCTACGGCATGGAAAACATGACATTAATAATATCTGAATACAGTAATACCTGGCTCTCTCAGCTCTAAATGTTATCCAACAAATTCCCCCCACTAGATATCTATCAATTATAATGAAAAAAGAAAAAAACCTTAGTGGTACCACACACTGAAAAATAAACAAAGCACACTCATAAAATATTGTAGAAGTACAATAAATTACAAATTGTTATTCATTCAACACCCCTTCTCAATTTATCATAAGTTATCTAGGTTTGTTAAAAAGCTATTCAAAGATAAACTACACTCACACCTAGGTTTTCCCTATGTTTTAGGAAAGACTCTGTTGTTAGTCTTTGGTCAATATGTATATTTTCTGTTCTCCTGATGGAATGTAGTTGACAGCAATAACATTATTTTGGTATACATCTTTTACAGAAGTATACTTTACAATAATGTATTTAAATGTTACTGCTACCAATTGGGACCCACGACTGGGGTGTCCTCAAATAGGGTCACTCGCTTAATAGGTTTTACATTGTTATAAAGAACTGCATTACCTGAATTAGGCTTTATTAAGCAAAAATATACACTACATTGTAACACATGATACACAGCTGATTCTACCAACACACTAAACAACTCATAGATATAATCATGGATAGGTTCATACATTAAAGAAAACACACAGGTGTCAAAGATAACATACAAAGAGAATAACCAATCTATGACATTCACCCTCCCCTAAGTGAAATAATTTTTTAGGTAAGCAGGAGGCTGGCGCACACGAGCACTACGTTCAAGTGGCATGTTAGCCTGATCCCTTAGTTCATTAGAAAGTTGATCAAATAGATGACCTTCATGAACTTCTTCCTTAACACATGTTGATGGCCTTCTAGATTCAAACAAGGCAGGCGACCGTTCCACACTACGAGGACTTTGAGATGCTGGGTGCTGGCCATCTGCACTACGAGGGCTTCGAGACTCAGGCGATGCTGGGTGCTGGCCAACAGTAGATAGAATTTCTTCCATCCTTCCATCAACTGGAGCAAGATGCCTTGTGGACACTGACATCTCGCTTCCATTGGGGAATCTTACATACAAATATTCTGGATTTCCTTCCAACAAAAAAACCTCATCAACCAGGTGCTCATATTTTGAGTGCGGAAAAAGACTCTTCAACAACACAGGGCCTGGTTGCATTAGCCACGAAGGAGTTGCCAAACCATTGATTGATCTACGGGAGAAAACAAACATTCTTTCATGTGGCGTGGCATTTGTAGACATGCAAAGAAGTGAACAGATAGAATGAAGGGCTTCGTGAAGAACTTCTTCCCATTTAGAAATGCTAAGTTGCTGGCTTCTCAATGTCAATTCAATAGTTCTCCAGACTATCCCCACATACCGTTCCCCTTGACCATTTCCTTTGGGGGGTTATAAGGAGTAGTTTTGCTGGTCACAACACCAATGGCAGAGAAAAATGATTTTATCTCTTGGGACATAAAATTAGAACCTCTGTCTGTATGTATATAAGCTGATATACCAAAAAGAGAAAACAGTTCCTTGAGTTTGTTAATCACTGTAGATGCCTTCATGTCAGGGCATGGGAATGCAAAAGGGAAACGGGAATGTTCATCCACAAGGACTAGCATATAACGATTCCTGGTAGCTGATGGGAGAGGACCCTTGAAATCCATGTTGATTCTCTTGAAGAGTTGTGTGGCTTTGATTATATTTCCCTTATGCTTGTGGAAGCAAGATTTAACTTCAGCACAAATCCGGCAAGAAGAAGTTATATTTCTTATGTCTTCTAGTGAAAAGGGTAGATTCTTGCTCTGGACCCAGTGATACATTCTTGTTTCCCATCGATGACATAGAGCTTCGTGAAGAGTGAATAGCTGGGTCATGCTTCCTTTAATTGACAAGCAAATACTTGACAGTGTGTCCGCCACACCATTTTCTTTTCCAGGCCTGTAAATTATATACTTGAAGGCAGAGAGTTCGTCTCCAACGTATAATCTTTTCATTTTTCCCTTATGGTGTCTGCTGAACATAAATGCGACGGGACGTTGATCTTTCACGAGTCGAAAATGTCTGTCCATAAGGAAAGGCATCCATTTTCGTAAGGCCTCCACAATTGCGTACGCTTATTTTTCAATAGAAGAATGATGTTCCGATTTGGATAGAGACCTGGAAAAGAAAGCTACCAGATGATTGTTTTGAGACAAGGTAGCACAAACTCCAAAATCTGAAGCATCAGTCTCTACGGTGCAGGTAGCTTCGTCATCTATAGAAGAGACAACCGTTGCTTCCACATTCAATTTTAATTGCTCAAATATTTTGACAGCTTCCTGGTTCAGTGGAAACGTACTTTGCATTAAGTATTGTAATTTCTCAGCAAATTTAGGTATGAAATGAGCGTAGTGAGAAAACATACCCTGTGCACAACGGAGAGAAGGTGTGTTTGTCGGCACAGGTAGATTTCTGAGAGGCTTTAGGCAGTCAGTATCTGGTACTATACGTTTATGACTCACAACATACCCCAAAAGATGGATAGCGCTGACAGAGAATACTCTTATCTATATTCAATGTGAGATTGTATTTTGACACAGCTTTCATAAATTTTTTTTAATTTGTGTCATGTTCTTCTTGAGTAAGTCCACCAACTGTAGCATCGTCTAAATACACCTCAACACCTTTAAGATCTTCATCCTCTTCTATCTTTTGCATTACTCGTTGAAATGATGGAACTCCATTCTGAATACCAACAGGAACACATGTGAATTGATAGAGTTGTCCGCTTGTTTCGAACACTGTATATAGCTTGTCCTCTTCTCTGAAAGGTACCTGATAATAGGCACTGCAGAGATCTATACGACTACAGATCTTATACGAGACCACCTTGTTAACAATGTCATCTATACGAGGCAATGGAAAAGCATCCAACTCAGTATACCTATTGATAGTCTGCGAGTAATCAACAGACATTCTACGTCTATGATTTTCAGAGATAACAACAATTACCTGAGCACGCCACGGTGATACACTTTTCTCAATGATGCCCTCTTTTAGCAAGTTCTGTACTTCAGAATCAATGAATTGTAAATCTGAAGTTGAATACCTACGTGATTTTATGGATATAGTCTTACAGTTGAGAGACAGGTGAGTGAACAACTGAGCAGGTTCAATATTAGCAGCAGCCACACTGCAAATATCTAGCAAAGCCTCTTCACCACCAAAAGTTACTTGAAGGCTAGAATGTCTTTTGAGGATATCGTGACCCACAATAATATCAGAGCACATCAGGAAGAATACTAACTGTAATATCTTATACTCATACCCTCGTAAGCAAAGAGTTATTACACACTGCCGTTTAACAGACGACTGAAGAGATGTCGAGGCCATAGATACTTTCTTCTTCTTTACATGCTAACACAGGTACTTCGAGTTTACGGATATTACCTCCATTAATGAAACCAGCAGAACTTCCTGTAACTATAAGACCATATGTTTTATAGCCATTTATGGTTACATCCACGACTGCTTTTTTTAAGCAAGCAGGCAAGGAAGCAACACAATCAGAAAACTGAGTTGAGGAGCTCGAATTTCGAGCGGATTTAGAATTTCGATACACTTTTACGAAATGGCCTTTTTTCCGCATCCTCTGCAAATTTTTCCTTCGTTGGACAGACAGCCCTATTGTGCTTCGGTCGACCGCAAAAAAAAGTTTGGTGCTGATGGCTGCAATTGTTGGCTCCAGCTGAGGTTTCAAACTAACGCCAGGAAGTTGTTTAGGTTGTACATCCTTTACAACTGCATTGACAGCAGAAGGAGATAAATATAGCTGAGACTAATGTTGAGCCAGTTCAAGTGACCTAGCTTGGGTAAAGGCCTCTTCCAGCGAGAGAGTGAGGTTTTCCAATAACCTCTGACGAATATAATTAGACTGAAGCCCGTCAATGAATGCTTCCCGGATATATTCATCTCTGTTAATGTCTGCTGTAACCGCCTTGAATTTTCATTCTTTAGCTAACAGCATAAGAGACTTTAGATACCTGTCGACTGATTCTCCCCGTTCTTGGCGTCAGGTCTTAAGTTTATGTCTCGCAAAAATCTCGCTAACAGGTTTTACATAGATATTTTCCAAAACAGCTACTGCCTCGTAGGAAGTCCCAAAATCACTTATATGCTCATAAACCACTGGAGAAACAAAATTGATAAGTACCTTAAGTCTATCAGCTTCTTTGATGTCAACAGAAACGATGAAATATTGTAATATCTTGATCCAATGACTCCATTCATGTGAAGCATTAACATTCTCAGGATTGATATTTAGTCACTCCGGGCAAAGTAAGCGATCCATGGCTGATAATAAATATAATCTTTGCTTAATAAATTGTTGTAAAGAACTGCATGACCTAAACTAGGCTTCATTAAGCAAAAATGTACACTACATTGTAACACACAATACACAGCTGATTCTAACAACGAACTAACCAATTTATAGATATAATCATGGATAGGTACATACATTAAAGAAAACACACAGGTGTCAAAGATAACATACAAAGAGAATAACCAATCTATGACATACATACCACTCATTTAACACTTGCATAAGACACAGCAGTTCTCAAGTAGCTGAAGACAAAGCAACAAGTTCTGATTTGGTTGAGGACAATGAAACAGTTGGTTGTTTTATAACCATATAACAAATAACATTCCCATACATTTCAAACAAATCGCCTGTTCTATCAGGCTGATTTGCAAAAACTGCATCAGCATATCCAAGTAATGATCGATTACTGTTTCCTTTGAACCACAATCCCAAATCTAATGTTCCTTTCATATACCTCAGAACTCTTTTTGAGGCCCACCCATTGCACCTCAGTAGCATTTGATTGGAACTGGCTGTAGATGTTTACAGCAGCACAGGCATTAGGTCTGGTGGTTAGACAAGCATACATGAGAGTGCCATTTAGTTCCCTGTAAGGTTCTACATTAATGATACAGACTTTTGTATCATAATTAGGTTGCAATTCTGAAGGTGTTTGCACTGGCTTACAAGTTCCATTTGAAATTTTGTTAACTTCGCCATTTTGTTTTACTACCACCAATTTAATCAATTATATGGCCAACATCCTAAAGTCATTAACTTTGTCACACACAAACAATTCTTTTGTATCAAAATCTACTTTACACCCGAATGTAATTGCATTCATTGTCATGCATATATCATCTGCAGATGATGAAGAAACAAGAACTTCAGGTTTCTCCGATTCTCTTACTGAATTTATACAGTTAACTTTTAAACCCAGGGATGCTACCTATCCCCCCCCCCTCCACAAACATCTTACCTTGAGGCCTACATTCTTTAACCGACTTACTACATAATCTTTTACATACTCAGGAACCTTCCTAACTCTTCCTCTCTAAGATGCCTCTTTACTTGGCTGCCCAAAAACTTTGAAACTTTCATGTTCCCCTCTTGAATATGTATAATTTTCTCTTTCTAATAAGGGTTTCACAGTTACTGTATTTTCCTATTTATGATCCCAGTACCCTTCCTCAAACTTATTTTTGTTTTCACCAAATTTGACAGTACTTGCTGCAATCACTCTATTAAATTTGGGACACCATGACCTGTACCCATTATAACAGTACCCTAGCATAATAGACTTTTAAATCTGCGAATACAACTTCCCAATTATTTCACTATTTACTTTGTGGGCACATACGCTATGCAGCCAAACACAATTTTGTTAATTAAGGTTTCCTCCCAAAACAAAATTCCGCTGGCAGTTTCCCGTCTGGTAAAGGTGTATCCTATTTATCAAATAGACAGGAGTTAAAGCAGCTTTAAACCAAAAGTTTTTGCCCAGTTTGTAACCTAACACCATAAATCATGCTTTATCCAGAATGGTGTGATTCATTCATCCAGCAACCTCATTTTGTTTAGGCAACCTTGAAAATGTTAGATTGTACTTTATGCCCTTTTGCTCAAAGAAATAATTTAAATCCTGAATGACATATTCCCTTACATTATCACATTTAAAAAACTACAACTCTTGTGAATAAACCCATCTGTAGCCATGGCTTAATACAATTTTATATAGTGAAACACTTATTCTTTTGACTTCAGGCCAAATACAACAGTGAAATGAGTATAATAATCAATGACTGTTATGATATATTTCTTACCATCATGGGTACTTGGACTGGACCACAGAGGTCACCATATAAAGTCTTTCTGATGGCCTTTTTGCCCTTTCCTTACTAAGATTATGAGACCCTGCTGTTTACATTATATACAAATACCTCACAGATCCTTATTTCCCGCTTCAATTTTTCCAATATTGCCTATCACCTTTGACAACTTATACAGGTTTTGATTACCAATATGACATAGTCTTGCATGGCACAATTTAGAATCACTAACTTACTACTGCACATGTAATGACTTCACCAAGAGATTTTTATACCATTACAGCCATTTCGTAAAAATGTACTTTTCTGTTCCCTATTCCAACAACATCATGAACCTTCATAATAGTACAATTATCATTTTAAAATACAATTTTTAACCCTTTGCTTTCTAGCCTAAGAACTGATGTTCTTAGGCTAGAACATCAGGTTTTCTACCAAATGTTCTAAGATTTCCATTGACTAAAGTTTCTGCCAACTATTTCCCGTGCTACTAGAAATAATTTTTATTTAGCCATTCCAATGGACACTGGCTCACCTAGTTTTCTTTGATTAGCACAGGACCATCATCCCTAACACGATCATCAATTGCTACCTAGTCTTGGACCCAAACACTATGTTCACCTCGATCATCTTGTATTATTCAACACTCATCCACTAACACCAGAAAACTATACATGGGTGCTTCTTCCTAGTTATCTTCATCTCGAGCAAGGTAAGCATTCCTCTGTGGGTTTCCAATTCCTTTTGTTCTATTCCTCCTCCAGGCTGCCATCACTTGTGTCTCTTGTGCCCTGGAACTCCACAGTTGTGGCACTTGAAAGGGAACTTGGCCCTTAGATCAATATCCCCGATAATACACTGCTTTCTGGCCTAGTCACAGTCCCCAACACCCACCAGACTCCTCAGAATGTCAGGGATGAAAATCCTGATGAGTATTGCCCTTTTATGTCTTTCCACGCTATCTCTTCATCTTCAATCCTAGTGTCTGACCAATTCCATAGACATTGTATCAGCTCCAAGTGTCTGCAGTCCTGACACCACTCCTTCCAACTCTTCAGGCATTGTTAACAAGAACTTTATTATAATTACCTATTCTTCCAACAGCTCACCTGCAGTCTTCAATTCCCGAACCAGTCAGTCAAACTTGAGACAATACTCACTAAACTTTTCACAGCTTGTCCATACTTCATAGTATGCAGTTTTATATTCAACATCCTGCTAGTTGCCCTTTTCTTTTTAAAAATCTCTTCTGCAACTGTTCCATACCTCATATGCAGTAGCTTTACCCTTTAAAAGTTCTAGTGGGTTATTAATAATATGCTGGACAATGAAGTTTTTGCACCTTTTATCTGTGTGCATGATTTATAATAATGCCTTTTCATTTGTGACTAATATCCTGACTATCTCCTACCACAGCAGTATGTGGCACTTGCCATTCCATCAGTGGTTTTCTTAAATGATCAAGCACCTTCTCATTCAAAAACACACGCATTCTGAACTTACAACCATCATAATTATTTCCTCTATTTCTATAAATAGCGGTATCGTATACTTGTCTTCTGCCATTCCAATGTAAATGAACACCTCAACATCGTGTGGTGATCTAAGTTACTTTATACTTCACACCAATCCATCTAATTTTTCCACTACTTGTTACAGACTGGGACCATAACATGTTAATAAATCAACTATTATGGCCAGACGATAGTGTGAATAAAGCAAGGAGACAGGATGTATTACTTAAATTATATAATTCACCAACTCACTTAGCCCTATATGTTATCCAACAAATTCCCACCATAATATCTCCATCAATAATAATAAAAAAAGGGGAAAAACTAAGTGGTACCACACACTACAAAATAAAATAAAGCACACTTATAAAATACTGTAGAAGTACAATAAATGATAAATTGTAAATTTTAACATGTGTAAAACAGACTGGAATGTATAGCCAATTGTTATCACTTACTCATTATACAGTGCCAAGGGTTATCCTGAAGAAGGAAGGGATGGGTAGTGGTAAGAGAAATTTTGGTGACATTCAAAACCTGAGTTCTTCAGACTCATTGCGGATGAAGTGAGAATATGGAGCAGTATAAAACTGGAAAGATGAGGTAACAGGAATACCCTTAGAAAATCCACCAGCAAATATCAACATCAACATTTATTGGTGAGAAGCAAGCTGTTGCCATATGGGAGCATGGCAGGAAGCTAAACAGAAAACCAAAAAGGCATTCTTTCTACCAGCACATTTCCCCATCGTTCTCACTATCAATGGGCACACTTACAGAAACTTCATTTGACATGGTTTTTGACTAGTCTCTCTAGTTGGACCTAAAATTAATTTTAATACAGAAGCAGGAACATGAGTTGTCTGGATCAGCCTACACAAAGACTGTATGTTAAAGACAACTTTTTTTTGCTATAAACTGTAGTGTTTACATTTATTATTAACGTGATGTGTTAATCTTTTCCGGCATCTTCCACTATTGTGTCAATAATATTGTATTGCTTATACAATTACACATTTATTTTGTCTGGATATTTTTAATGTTTAAGTAAAATGAATAACTGTCACACAAACACCAGCAAATTGTTTGGCAATGTTTGTAATAAAAATTACATTTTATTTATTATACTTATATACTGATTGAGATAAAGAATGTCCACCATATTAATAACATTTTAAGAACACTTGATTTATCTCCCTTGCTTCAATGAACATAGTTCTTCTCATTCTTAGCATTTGCCTTGGTACACCTCCACAACATGTAACTGAATTCAACTTGAGAATAGCAGAGACCAATTGTATTTGGGATTACTAGTAGCTTAGCAGTAATGTTACTATGTTTAACAAGAGGTGGGGGTTACTGTGGACCAAACCATCACCTCACAACCTAGCCTTTTCTTGAGCTCCAGGCTGTAGGTGAAGTTCTGATCACAATTTCTCCCTCTCTGGGTGTAGCAGCTCAAAGACGAAATGTTCATGGACGCATGCATACTTAGTGAAGGAGATAAAGGAAGGGTGTCTAGATAATAAACAATGATATAGAGTGATGGCTAACTAACCCTCAGCTTTCTTTGTGTGAACTGGTCACTGTCAAGAAAACCCTTCCCATAACTTAGTCCCATGAACATGCCAAGCAACATCCTGGCTAAACAATATACATGTTTAAAAAAATGTGGGCACTGCTTAAAGGATGGATAGTACACAATACGTGAAGGGAAAAATGTTAATAAACATGTGGCCAATTCAGCTTGCCTGTAACATAATTGCTCTTCAAACCTAGGGGGCCTTGCTATGGCGGACAGGACAGAGTATACTTGCCAAGTACACTGCCCAGTGTGTGTGACATGCAATAAGACTGTTCAGAATGTGGATCATGGGCATTAATACATCCCTGCAGTTATCTTTCAATGGATGAACGCACCCTTACAAATGTGTTGTGGTTGGCACGGATGTGTTGGAATGCATCCACAACACATTGCAGTATTTCCACAGTGGTAACTGGGGTGCTGTAAACCAACGCTTTCACATGCATCCACAGGTAGAAATTGATGGGATTTAGGTCAGATGATCTCGAGCAGGCCATGAAATTGGTCCCCCGCATCCAATCCACTAACCCGGATAGCAGTGTCCAGGTAGGTTCTTGCTGTATCACTGAAATAGGCAGATGCACCATCATGCATGAACTATGCTGCTCTTCTGGGATGTAATGGGACATCCTCGAGCAGCATAGGTAACTCGTTTTGGATGAAAATCCTGTATGTGTGTCCAATTAACTGACCACGTAACACAAATGGGCCCACTAACAAATAGCCTACAGTTGTGCCTCAGACACTTAGCGTAAACTCATGTTGATTCCGGGACTGACTCACCGCATACTGCGCACAGATCGGAACTGGGGGGCATATGAAAAACCCCTAAAATCCAAAAGTTCGAGAGTTCCGACAATTTTACTCACTAAAAAACGATGGTCTAGTACAAGCAGAAGTTAAACACATCCTCCGCCTACGAGTGCCAATTGCTATAAATAATAATTGTTATTATTATAATTACTATAATAATAATAATTTCAACTTGCAATTGGGCAATCGCCCAGTGGCAAGAGCTTGCTTCCTTCATCCCTTCTCACCCTCCAGTCCCTTCCTAAACTGCCCAACCCCTTTTACCATCATCAACTCCTCCCGCAACACATTCCACTCCCTCACTGTTCTCACCAGCATGGACTGCCTTCCCATTTCCATCTGCCTCCATAACCTCTGATACTTTTCTATTATTCATACATCTCCTCCTTTACAGCCTAAGTATTGGCTAAATGTCCACTTAACTTCCCCCATCCTCCTACTTCATTCATCATCATGTACATCCTGACCAGCCTCTTCACTCTTCATGATGGTGAAGTGTATTGGGCAGTTTAGGAAGTGGCTGGAGAGTGGAAAGGGATGAGGGAAAAAAGGAGCATTTGCCACCGGTTGATAGCCAAACTGCAAGTAGGAATAATAATTATTGCTATCCTCACTTATTTTTTACACATATACACCCAAAATGTCTACTGCCATTCCAAACGTCTGCCACTCACACATCCAGTCCCACTTTTCTACAGTGCCGCTGATCAATCTTTCTTTATTCCTGATGCTCACACACTATTATCGCTGGCCATCGTCATTGCTCATTACTCCGATGGTACCACACACCTGGCACTAATGACCATCCACTACTCGAAAATTCTGGACACAGAGGTACGTCACTGCTTATATATCTCAGTTGGCCTGGCCTGGCTCAGAAGGTTCTTCACGTGAGTCACACTGAGTGGGAGGTGGGGTGATTACCAGAAAATTCACACAACGATGATCCAAAAACATCTAATATTCCAAGAATGGGAGCGGTACGAGTCTCTATAGCCATATCGCAACAAGCGTATTTCATATGCTGCTGCACATTTACAACTCTAACTGCCCTTCTCCAGTTACCAGTGATGCCCTTGGAGCACTACTCTTTGCATGCCCGAGTGGAAGGGCAAAGAAAAGGATGCTGTGTGGCTGCATGTAAGAATATGCTGATCTACTCAATCATTTGCCCAGAGATTGTCACACCTTCACTTCTATGTAGTCAGAACCACTGCTTAAAGCACATTCAAGATTACCACCTTTTTCTGCTTACATTGTTTTACATGTCTCCAATGTCTCCATGCTAGACTTAGAATCATTTTCTGAGATACATTTATACAATTCAGATTTTTAAATCTGATGTCTTACACTGTTGCATCACAAACAAATTTCATTGAAACAAAGGCATCAATTTTTATCTTGCAAATGACAAAGATTTATGTTGATATTATGCAGCTAAACTGCCATAGTCAGATGATCCTCGACATTTACTATTTGTAACATGTTTTTTTTTTTGTAAACATTCCGTTAGCTTGCCTACTAGAGTAAAATGCTCGGAGAGAACTTATCGTACAGACTAATTGTCACAAACTACCTTTATTTTTTTCCCTCAACAGGCAGCAAAAAAACAAGGAAGGGGCTTCTATGTGACAACAGAAATGAAACGACACATAATTGCACACAGGGGGCAGGCAAGCACTCTTTCTCACTGTTCATGTGCGGTACAGTCACGCAAAATAATTTCACTTAAATAGGACTTCAGAAAATTAAAACTTTTTTTTTCCTCCTAAAATGCTGAAGACTATCCAAATTTCGGATTACCCAAGTACAGATTTGCTTAATGCTCATTACCTTGAAGGAAATTAACTCAGATGTCAAAATTACTCCTTTCCCCTACAATACCCTCTCAGAACCAAGCTATGGTAGGTGTTGCGTGATCGGCATATGCCTCTGAGAAGTGTCAAACATCATGACATGCAGGTTAAACACTTTTTTTTTTTTTTTTTTAACATAATTAGCCTACAGTGAATTACAGCTTTTCTTAAAGTAGGTTCGAGTGGTATGAATGATATTTGGCTTTTGCAGAGTTTACTATATTGAAAACATGCAGTAGCATCTTAATAAATTTCACAGTTAACACTAAATAAATTTGTAATTATCTCAGCTGTAAAGATCTGATGTTTACATGATTCGTCATATTCCTTTATATACTATAATTCAAAACTTAATTGAACAAATGGAAAGTGGCGGATGCAAATTCATACAGCCATTTCAATACATGTCTATGTTGGTATTGGTGCAAAATGTGGGAAGTGCAAACTGTAGCATGTGAATTTGTAAATATTTTCTATATTTATTTTAAGGGGGCTGTAGTGGTTAGACTACTCTCCTCCCACCTAGGCAAATTGGGTTTGGTTCCCTGCGGGGTCGTTCCTGGATTTTAAAATGTGGGAATTGTGCTGGGCGATGCCGCTGGTTGGCTGGTTTTCTCTGGGACCTCCCATTTCCCATGCCCTTTCATTCCGGCACTGCTCCATACTCACCTCACTTCAATCTCATTGGATCCAAGACTTTGGATGTTAAGAGCAGCCCAAATCACTCCACTTTCCACTTGACCATTTTAATATGTATTTACATCTCTTTAGTGTGAGGAAGTTAGTGTGTGTGGGAAGGTGAAAATAAGTGAGATTTAGGTGCATTATGTAAACGTAACTGAATTTTGTGTTACGACCTGTGTTCAGCTTCAAATTATCCCACAGATTAACAGCAACTGAACTGGCAGTGGACAGCAATTATTTTCCCTTTCTATGGGCCATACAGCACATACCAGAATTAAGGTGTATAATAAGGTGAAATGTGATGACACAGGATTGTTTACATGAATTTTATCAACAAAATTACTATTTGTGTTCAATATACCATTTTCTCTGCGCTATTTTCTGTTGTAAGGTGAGTACTTAGGTGAAAGTGTTTTTGTTACCGATGATGGCAATAGTATATTGCTTATTTAAAGTTTGCAACAGTTGGGATGTAATAACTACTAGTTCACTCCAGATGTGTGGATTAAAACAAATCTGTATTACTTTGCTTCTCAGAGCATGAGCAAGCACAGAGGATCACACCAATTTACCTGCTTCATACATTTTTACTAGATATGAAACAGGTACAAATTTACGAAGTAGGTAAATTGGTGCTGCCCTCCACATTCATCGTTCGCACTCCAAAAAGCATATAGGTGCAGATTTGTGTTAATTCACTTTTATGGAACAATTTGTAGGCCTAAGATATATTTGACATTTTTCATGTTCTCTGACATATATTGTAGTGCTACATTTCTTTTTATAATTTTTATTCCAATATTTTAATATTCATCTCCCTGCATATTGTTGTGATTCATTATTGGTCTATGTACTGCAAACGTAACAATTTGCCTACATAAATATGATTCAGAATGATTAATACTACCAATGCATATCACTCTCCACTTAGTCAATTATACTACAAAATGTAGTACTAGTGTAGTTAACCAAAAACTCTAAAGACAAAAATATCTGTTTATAGCTATTCAGATAACAAAACATTTCTAAAAACAAGCACAAAATTGTGATATCCCATGGCAGCACAGTATCCAATGGTTTAAGTGTAAAACTAAAATTTTGTATTTTAGTTATTTGTTAACTAGTCAAGGTGTGGCCTTAGGATTCATATAGACTGTTGTTTATATTTAAATGCTCTCAAGAAAAACCATAGGCCTATCAAAAAAAAGCGCTATTCGTGTTACAAAACTTTTTGTAACCATTCAGGCTAATTTTTCAACCAACATGGCATAATATGATAAAATGAGTACTGTAAATGTTCTGTGCCCTGCTGCAAACAAATATTTGTAAAAATAACAAAGGAAAACTTTTAATCTTGGGTACTCAACTGCATTCATGCAGACCATAGAACATTTTCCTGGCAATCACAAATTATGGCCCTGTCCAACACATAATTTGGTGATTTAGTAATTAGAATTTAGTTTTAATTTGAACACTGCTGAGTCTTCATTTCACATTCGTAACAGCACATCAAAAAGTTGAAAACTTAAAAATCGAAAACTATACTTTAAGGAATACAATATAAAATTACCCAGAGGTAAACTAACAGCCCTAAAACACACCAGATGTGAAATAAATGGCAAAGAACTAGGAATCCTACAATTAAAAAAGAATATAATAAGCTTAAAACCCAGGTTAAGAGTAAGCCAAAAGAACTAAACCTTAAGGACTGGAACAAGGCAACAGAAGAGGCAGCTAAAAACCTTAACAAAATGTGGCGATTTACTAAAGCACTAACAGGGAAATGCAGAAAATTAACTACACCAGCAATAGAAACGCCCCAAGAATATGTTTACACTCGGAGGGATAAACCTAACAATTGCAGAAAGCCTAGAGAAACAATTTTCCCTTAATAAAGATGTACAGGATAGACAATTCACACAATCAGCAAATAATGACATAAATGAATATTTAAAACTAAAAGAAACTTTAGAATATGAGCCAATCACATTAAAGGAATTGTTAAAAATAATAAAAACACGCCCTAATAAAGCTGGAGGACCAGACGGAATAAAATACGAAGCACTAAAGAAATTACCAGTAAACACCCTACAATTTCTCTTAAAAATATACAATACAATGTTTAAACTATGCAGATTCCCACAGACCTGGACAAAACTAAAGTAATTACATTACCAAAATCCGGAAAGGATATCAGTAAACTGGAAAACGGTGGCTGATAAGTTTACTAAACAGTAAGAGCAAGATATTTGAAAAAGCCCTACTATACAGAATAAAGTTCCATGCAGATATAAACAAAGTAATTCCAGAAAACCAATATGGCTTTAGAGCAAACCCCAGTACAATACACCCATTAAATATATAAGCGGAAGACGTAACGGACGAATTTAATAATAAAGAGCAAAGATATACAGTAATAACTTTCCTTGATACAGAAAAAACATTTGATAAAGCCTGGCTTCCAGGATTAATATATAAGTTAATTAATTATAATTTCCCAGCTAATTATGCACATTTATTAGAACACTACTTAAATAATAGACGATTTTACGTAACATTACACGGAGCAGACACAAATACTAAAATTGCAACAGCAGACGTTCCACAGGGTTCAGCACTTTCCCCTTTTCTCTACAGTATATACATAGCCGACATCTCTATAATAGAAGCATGAACTAATGCTAATATTCAAATTTAGTTGTACGATACTGCAATAATATAACAACACTATTATATAAAATTTGTCTTATTAGCCCTACAAAGACAACTATCAATTCTAGAACAATAGTATACCAAATGGGGAATTAAAATAAACCCCGGAAAACAAGAGACAATATTGATTACTAAAAAGTTACCGAAACCATCAATGGAATTAATATTACGCAATCAAAAAATACTGTTTGTCGAAAAGGCAAAATATTTAGAAATCATTTTAGACCACAAGTTAACTTGACAGCCACACACAGAAAATGCAAAATGTGCAGCATTGGGAAAACTTAAACTTTAACATCCCCTTTTAAAAGCAGAGAACTTCCCACTTAAGAAAAAACTCCTAATATATAAACAAGTAATACTCCCAGCTATGCTATATGGCTGTGAGGTATGGGGACATGCTGCAGAATTCAGATTAAAGGACTTGCAAACTGTTTAAAATAAATATTGTAGAATAATAGCTAACCAAGACAGCTTCACAACTAACAAAACTATCCATGAGCTGTTCTCAGTAAAATACATTAAATAAATAATTGTTCATAGAAATAAGAATCTATATAATAATCTGGAAGGATATGACAATGCTAATATTAAATTACTGAGTAACTGTAATCATGCAGGCTTAAGAAAATTCAGAAAACCTAAACTTCTCTGAACACGACAAAAGTGAGAGTGGTCCTGCCCGCTGGTTGGCTGGCGGAGTCTGACCAATCAGAGCATGGGGCGCACCGCGAGATTATAAATATGACCGCGCAACGAAAAATCCAGCAGTTGGAGAGCAGTGAGCTAACAGGCAACAGCTGCAGTGCACACACACGAGGTTCCAACTTCAGTTCATGACAGGGTGGCCTTTTTCAGAGCTACTCATGCATACGAAAGGTACACTGGTGTTGTGTTAGTTCTTGTCAGAACTACCACACAGTCCGAGATCGACAGCCCGTCACATGTGTCAAGCGGTCGACTCCCCCCCCCCCCAAACAACGCAAAGCTCGCAGCAGTAGTGCACATGCAGACCACACCCAAGCTGTGCATGATTTCTACACGAAACTCATAGACAAACACCGCAGCTTAAATTCACACACACACATAGACAAAACAAAAAGGAGACAGAGGTTCACTGTTTCAGGTGTCACATCTTAATGGCCAATTATTAAAATAAACTGTGCACAGCCAACACCAGTTGGAATGGATCAACCACTAGTTCAGCAAGTTCTTTCAAGAAGGCATTGTGCAATATGTGTATATTGCATGTACCCAAGTAGATCAGTGGAGTTTTGCGACAAAACTTCACATCTTCACTGATGAGGTGGAGCACCTTCTGATTAACTGCAGGCCCATCACTGCCTACCATAAGAAGTCTAGTATGGCTCAAGGACGCACTGTCCATAGCTGCCTGTATCTTCTCCTTGTGCACTTATATAGTGGCTATACCAATGAAATATGTATGAAGTCGGTGACTTACAGTTTGCTGTGTAATCTTGGACCAATACTGGACTCGTACTTAAAACTCCTTCACTCCGGCTTTGGTAGTTGTCCCATAATAATAAAAATGCACCCATTAAATCGGTGCACAACTCGTGCCTAAAACATGGAGTAATTCCAAAGGTCAAAAGATATGAGAACTTTGTTGTTTTCAAAGAGAAGTCCTCTGGCACGCCTTCACAAACCATTGCTCTAAAAATGTCTTCCACTACATCACAAGAGGAAGCACAGTGATCTGAAACAACGCACTTCAAAATCCAAAATACTTTTGCAGCAGTTGCTTTGTCTCTTGTACAGTACAGATGTACTGCCTGCATAGGCTTAGTCTCATCACAAACCTGTGAGTTATAAGTATTTCCACAACCATCAGATGAAGTCAGTGGATGTATTGTTGCTGACTGCAGAAAGTTTACACTTACACTGATCCCCACGCTTTTCCATCCATGTAAGAGCACTAATGGCCTGAAAGCCGCCACCACCACTTAGTGATAAGACAACAATACAGACAACACAATTTTACATTGTTATGTTTTTCCCCATTGTTTCACAATATAACCACTTCCATATTTTTGATCAAGCCAAGCATCTTTAAAGTAACACTTCCCCATTTTTGAATAAACATATACATACATACACACACTCGCATTAGGCTAGCACCCAGTGGCGAGCTCTCTCACCTCTCCTTCACCCCAGCCAACTCCTTTTCCACTCCCTTCTTGAACTTACCAACCCCTCTCACAGATACCAATTCCTCCCTCAACACATTCCACTCCCTCAAAAGCATGGACTGCCTACCCCACTCCGTTCTTCTCCACACCCTCTGAAGCTTCTCACTGTTGTTTCCTCTTCCTGTAAACACCCCCTTATTTAGCTTGCAGTGTAGCCCTCCCCATCCTCCCTCTTCATTCACCATCCTGTACATCCTGACTAGTCGTTCAACTTTCCTCCTGTCCTTCAGTGAGCTCCACCCCATTTCTTTCATCATCACTGATGGCCTATAGCGCCCTTCTTCCTCATCAACATGCCCCTGCCTTTTCCACCTACCCTTGATGAACAATCTGAAAGTATGTACTATAATAAGTTTGTTAAAAGGGAGATAAATAGCTACATATTAAGTATACTATTAAGTTATGTGTAAAAGACATTAATATTGGCCTACTGACAAAGTTTTTACAGTCAACTTAATACTGCAAACTTTTGAATTAGGACCATACAAAATATGAACTTAGCATTGAGAGCCACACATTTTTCCAGGAAATCCCACATACATTATGCAGTGAATTTTTAAATTGACTACTAAGCCTACTTCTTAAATGACAATATGTTTTAAACACTTAGTCAATTATACTACAAAATGTAGTACTAGTGTAGTTAACCAAAAACTCTAAAGACAAAATTATCTGTTTATAGCTATTCAGATAACAAAACATTTCTAAAAACAAGCACAAAGTTGTGATATCCCATGGCAGCACAGTATCCAATGGTTTAAGGATAAAACTAAAATTTTGTATTTTAGTTATTTGTTAACTAGTCAAGGTGTGGCCTTAGGAATCATATAGACTGTTGTTTATATTTAAATACTCTCAAGAAAAACCATAGGCCTTTCAAAAAAGGTGCTAGTTGTGTTACAAAACTTTTTGTAACCGTTCAGGCTAATTTTTCAACAAACATGGCATAATATGATAAAATGAGTACTGTAAATGTTCTGTGCCCCGCTGCAAACAAATATTTGTAAAAATAACAAAGGAAAACTTTTAATCTTGGGTACTCAACTGCATTCATGCAGACCATAAAATATTTTCCTGGCAATCACAAATTTTGGCCTTGTCCAACACATAATTTGTTGATTTAGTAATTAGAATTTAGTTTTAATTTGAACACTGCTGAGTCTTCATTTCACATTCGTAACAACACATCAAGAAGTTGAAAACTTAAAAATCAAAAACTATACTTTAAAGAATACAATACTGAAAAATAAATGTAATTTTTATGTATGTTTAATATACAAAATACCTAAAGTTAAAATATTCCAAAATTATTACAGTGGTAAAATTTTACAACAATTAATGATAGAAGTAAACAAAGCTTATTTGGTCTTTACTATTAAAAAAAAAACTAATTTTCATGCTAAAATTTAATTATTAAACTTCAAAATAAGTTTATTACTTATTCCTGCATTATTTCCACGTTAAAGTAACAAGGCGGAGTTTTAAGTTATTTAGTTAGGTATTTATTAATTAGCTAATTTCCTTGTTTACTAAAAACTAAAATATCAAATATGTCATCTTTCTAATAAAAATAATTGGGTCACATCACCGTTTAGTTACTTGAAAACGTAAATTGGAACACGGCCTATGAAATCACAGATTGATTTAATTTAAGCATGGCATAAATCCACACGGAGACTAAATTCAGTGGCTTAAAACTGCATTGCAACTAGAATCAATGCTATGGCAAATTCACTTCAAAAAGGCTGTTTAAGTGATCGAAAAAAACATCCTTTAAGCATAAAATTTTACTATATATAGATGATATAAAATTTGTAAGTAGTTTTGCAATTTTTAAAGCGTCAGTGTAATGTAGAAGGCATCATCGGCTAAGACCTAGTCACAGTAGTTACATTTCCATGTTGTTTCCAAACAATTTCAGAATTTTCCGGGTTCAATTACGACCGAGTACAATATACCTGTACACATGTTAACTTTGGATCTGAATTGAAATCTATTTTTTAATTGTGATTGTAATTATAAATTAATATCACTAAATATTTGTTTGCATCAACCTAAAGTTTTAAATTAAATTAATAATTCTGCCAATGTAAAATTAAAGGAGTTCTTCTGCTCGACGTACGTGTAGTTTGAAAGTGAGAATGAGAAAAAAATATTGTTGTACCTTAAGTCTCAATTCAATTGTAAGCCATTTACATGAGCATATTCAGTATGGCAAGTGTATTGAAAACATGGAAATGTAGCAATTATCAATGACTAGAAATGCAATACAAAATTCAAACTGAACATTTACTTACCTCCACGAAAATAAACTTCTGGTCCATACTTTTTCAACAAAAATTTGAGATTTCACAAAAAGAATTATCTTGACCACAGGCGAACTCAAATACTGAACCAGGAATATCCCATGTATTAAAAAAAACAACCTCAATAATCACTTTGCTGATATATTATCAATGTTTTTAACATCAGTTCTACTAAATTGGTGGGCACAACTGGTGTTTCAGCGCATCTGCAAATTTGCCGGCCACAAGATGCGCATACCCAGTAACATTGACCATACTATCAATACATTCGGGTTACCATCTGTTGTGACTCGCTTTTGCTTTGTGACTTCTCACGTGGTGTGTAGGCCATAATCTCATCGCAGCACAGAACTGGATACAATATTATTTATTGTAACATAGGCATCACTTGTGCTAAACTACTAAACCAAGAAAATATTCCACCAAGATACTACAAAAAAATTAGAAAAATAACAAGACTTTAAAAAAATGACAAAAAAGACCAAATGGCAGATCTGGTCTTGGGGATTTACTCCTCTTCTGGCACTGGGACTCTGCATAATGTTTGGCTATGCTTGTACGGTATTATTCCCTGTGAGAGGACTATGCTTGAAAATCATTTCTGCGGAAACTCCAAGCTTCACTGATGCGTGATGCTTTGCGCCACCGCAAAAAAAAAAAATATTGCCGGCGAGGTTGAATCACTGGTTTTGGGGATTTAATCTCCTGCTGGTGCTGGGACTCTGACTTGATGCATATGTTTGGCTATGTTTGAAAATCATACATTATCTCAGTAATATTAGTGTGTCTGCGAGAGTGTATTGATAATATTGTGAATTTAGGTATTTTTTGATTATCCCTGAAATAATTGTAATATTTTATCACAAAACCATGTTTAATTGCACAAAGATGTAACTGAACAATACCTAAATTGAAAATATTCCCAATACAATTTACAAATTCAATAGTGGGGAAGTCAATTATCTGTAAGGAAGTTGCGGGGTAAACTTTTATAATGAAAATGTAGATATTTTTTATTTATCTTACCCCCAAATTTCCCTCATTCTCATAGCCCTCGCCACTATTGTACAGTTACATTTATTTGGTTACTACTTATCGAATCAATAGCCATTCATAAGGTGTACATAATTGAAGCAAAGAACAATGTTGATCCATTTGACAACACTACACACACAAACACAAATATTAAAATTTATATTATAATTTAACTTTTCACATGCTATAATAGCACAATAGCACTTGTATTTTTGCACAAATATGTCATTCAACACATTTAACTGAATTAATTAGAATCAAACACTTCCCACAATGCACTGAAACATAAAAAATTGAAAAACACTAGTGCTGTCCAATCATTGGTTACCGACTGCAGTGTAATGTATAATGGCGATGCACGTCTACCATGTATAAACACAATCTCTGAACCTATTTGTGTATGTTATACTATGTATATTTATTTTACTAATACTACATTACATACTAAACTTCTCTCTTCAATATAGACAAGGTAAGCCTCGAGTAATTCACCAGAATTACATAATCTTCAGACACTGTTGGTTACCTGCATTGTATACCTGAATAACCCCATCACAGCAGCATAAATATACCCCATAAATGGGGTTTTACACATTAAAGATGTGTTTAAAATGGTATTCTTATACATAATACAATTCAGTGACCCAATATAAATATATTGGACATAAATTGTGTGTGTATGAGTAAACACAGCGATCTTGATTTCCCCCTTCTCACAATCACACTTAATTTTTTTTTACTGCAAACTACGTGGAGCCTCTCCAAAATTCCTAGTAATTATGATTAGCAATCATCATATCTAACATCCGGGTATTATTTTTCTGATTTCCGAAAAAGCTCCTTTTCTGGAATTTTTAGGTTAACATTTAATACACTTTTGCGACCCAATAAAAATATATTAAACGTAAATTATGTGTGTTTTATTGCATAAACACAGCAATCTTGATAACCCTCTTCAATATAACTTTTTTTTTTTTTTTAACTGAAAACTAGGTGAAGCCCTGCTAAAATTCCTATCACGTGTGATTACTAATATCATGTCTAACATATCCAGGTATTATTAACCCAATTAAAAAAAAAAAACCCTATTCCAGAAAATTACCTATTTTAGTGTGAAACATGGCTAGTGCGAATGCCGTTCAGCTGGCGGAAAGAGTTGTGTCAACCATAACTGTATTAACTCACAGTTTTGTGAAAAGAAAAGGAATTACAATAAAATTATTCTCAGACGAATGAAATATATATATAATTTTAACAAGAAAAAGAAACTTCTGGGCAAGGTGTGAAGTAGCAGGGAAGGCTCTCAGAAAATGTTTATTATAAAAAGTGAGGCATGACACAACATAATAGGTGCAATGTAAAAATAATTTCCCAACTAATCAGCATCAAAACTTCTGTGACGTCAGAATGACAAAATCTATAGGCCCGACAGAATAGAAAATTTGTCAGGCCCACCATATTTTTGGTGTCCAAGTTCTTTCCTGGGCGAGTATTACCTGTGTCTGCACACTTATGTTACCGGATCTACACTCTCAACCCAGTCAGAGTTCCACTTAGCTTTTTATGAAGTTTTAATACAAAAATAAATAACCTTTTTATGCACATATGTAAATCCCAAATGTAAACATTAAGAGCTCTTCTATAGGAGGTTGTATGTATGACACGAAAATATGTATAAGGCGATAAAACTATGTTCACAAAAACACAATTTTTTCTTGTCGCGTCACGTTCGTCGTGCTGTTGTGATATTAGCATGACTATCATTTACATTAATTGGCATTTCCTTAAGGTGTACTACTCACTTTCAATAGTACCTTTGCGTACGTCCCACTATCGTTACTTGCAAAACCGAAGTTCAGCACTTTTTTAGAACAAAATTAATTGCTAAAGACACTACTCAAAACGTTTCATAAAATTTTGTGTTTGGGGAAAAAATGTCCACAAAAACCGGCTACAGTGATTTGTGACGGGCGACGTGGCCTTTTCAAACAAAAATAACTAGCCAGTAGCAATGTTACTTCTTCTTCTAATGCGGCGCAAGGCCTTAGGTTTTCAACTGTGTACAGCCAGTGAATACAACTAAAATAAAAGAAATCTCAAAAGCCCAATAATTTTCATAATGCCAAATATCCAAAATTCGAAAGCCCATCAAACTCGCCAAATCGTCAAACGGCACACACTAAGGGACGTCGCAACCTCGATGCCAAGGTTCACAAATATGAACCGGTCATGACGGCGAATACTACACTACTATTAGTAATGTTACTTGTACTACAAGTTGGCAAAATCAATGTTGAAACAAATACACCTAGCAGCTGTATATGAAAAGTATTGTAGTATCTGCCGTCGTGTACAGTTTGTATTTTTGAACCTTGGCGTCGGGATCTCAACGTCACTATTTGTTTGTGCCGTTTGACTTCTCTGCGAGTTTAATGGACCTTCAAATCATAGATTTAACGAGTTTTTGATGATTTTATGCTGTAAAAACTCACGTTTTTTATGTTCAACATTTCTTGTATTAGGAAGTAAATGGTTGTATGGCTGTACGTTTAAATCCAAGGCCACGTGCTTTTGCACGCTTTAGAGTAGCTAGATAGTATACGAATATACGGACCAGATTGTGAACAGCAGTAGCAGCGAACCTAACGGCTTGAGGTAGCAAAAACCCGTGAACTTTGAATATGTTTATACGCTCCATGGTCATAAAGATAGGTCTGTACACTAGCCTTCGTTCTGCATACGCTTAGTGAAGCTCGAGTAGAAATTTATTTGTATAAACGTGACTCAAAACAATCGGGTTTCTCCCAAAACAATACATGCATATGAAGTGTCATGCATGCAAAAATTAACCTAATTTCTTGTTTTATATTTTTTAAATCGTAATTATTTTTGTGTGATAATTAAAATAAGATTAAATTTTTGTAATGCAGTGATTTTTGTGTTATATTATTCCGAGTTAACGAAAACAATCATGTTTATTCCGAATGTAAACATACTACATGCTTGGAAGTGTCAAATGAGTTGTAATTAACGCAATTTCGCGTTTTATATTTCTTAAATTGTAATAATGTTTGTGTGACAAGTAAAAGAAGATTAAATTTGTTTAATGCAATGATTTTTGTGGTATAGTATTCGGATTTAACGTAAACAATCGTATTTATTCCGAAAGAATACATGCATGCCAGCAAGTGACAAAAGAGTTGTAATAGTAATTAGCAGAATTTCGTGTTTTTTTTTTTTTTTAACTGTGATGTGTTCTTTACATGTGACATTGGGACACGGATAAATTTCCATAACGCAAGAATTGTATTGCAATATTACGATTAAACGTAAATGAAAGGTGCCATTTAAAGATAACCTATCACCCATTAAATTACCTAATGTATTGCTTTCCATGTGACAAGTATTCATAGCAACTATAGTTAATATTTGGTTCTTGTCCAAAGAATGTACTTGGGATCGAGTCAAAATTTGTTACCCAATTATTAGTGTAACTAAAATAAGATTTAAAAATTTGAAGATTGCATATTAGAGAATTACAGGAGATGCTCAGTCATGCCCCGACATTTCACTTTTGAATTAGGCTTAAATTATAGCCAGAAATTCTACATAGTGAGGATAGTTGCAAATATCAGAGAAATTGTGAAGCAAATCTTTAAAAAATATAATGGATTCCTTTATAAAAAACGAACTGGTAAATGACATGATATCATGCAGAATAAAACAGTGATTGGTTAACAAAACGGTGAGGGCCAGGAGCAGCACGACACGGCAGCCACCCCACAAGAAGGTTGAGACTATTAACTAAGGGGTTGATGTGGAGACTGCTGGTTGACTGGAACTCCCGCCTACGCTCACATGACTGTGGTTGGCATACTACATGATCTGTATAAATGGGATGAAATAGCCTGCTGCAGTGCAGGTGATATAGGACACAATAAAAATACTTGTTAAATATAAAATATGTACGACTAAAAATATAACCAAAAAAAACATGCTAATGGCATGCAGTGTTTCCACATAAAACTGAACCTGAAAAAAATCCCACTTTTGATGTGGACATTAGGCCTGCGGGACTGTTCCCGGGTGAAACGTATCATTTGTACATACACCAAAACTAGGACATGGACACGTGAAACATAGTGGATAAACAACAAAACATGTAAGAAGTACTTTTATATTTGGTTATGATTATTTTCCATGTGGTCAGCCATGAGTCCGTTCTTTTGGCTGTTATGCATCTCTCTGGATACTGGAAAATACTGGATCCCAGGATTGTGCTATTGTACGTTTTGTCATGTGACAATAAAAATAGGCACAAGACAATTTGGCACTTTAAGATCTAAAACATATATTATTTATACTGTATGCCACAGTTTATGTGAACACTCCATCAACTCTGTGTGGTTTGTTGTGCATCAAATGCATGAATGTTCTAGTCTTGAATTACAATAAGACACTCTTGAAATTAACAAAACACTCTTACATACTAACATCAACACTGGCAAGGAAAACACCTCAGTACTTATGTGCTGCAAAGGTTACACAACAACAAAATATACACACATGTACATGAGACACTCGTGTACACAACGTGACACTGAATATAAAAACATTGTTAACACTGGTGAAATAATTATGACAATATTTATTGAAACACATATAAGGCGAGTTGGTGCACCTTGTGCACGAAATAGAATTTACTCTTACACAGAAAAAAAATAAAAATAAAGCAAAACACAAATGATGCATTACAGAAGTAAACAAACACACATGATATTTACAACCCTCAAATTATACACAACCCACTGGAAAACATCTCTCTCTCTCTCACACACACACACATATGGCCTTTGTTGACAGGACACATTGTAGACATGCACGCTGTGGGCGAAGCTCCAGTTGGCACGTGACAAACGGTCTAGGGGATGCCCGCCCAATATCAAATGCCCCTCCTGCTTCTGGAGACAGTTTACACACACAATGCCTTCTCCTCAGCAACAACATTTGGTTGGTGGGCGAAGATACCTTGTGGCTACAGGTTGCATTTGCTGACCCACTTCGTTGTCGAATCCTTCCTTCATCTTACAGATGGCGATGCCATGTCAGCTGCTTTGGTAGCAAGTGTCAGCAGTCTGCACATGTGGTTTGTCGTAAAGTGCGAGGAAATTTGGAATGACAGGGGGTGGAGGAGCATTCCCCTGACCACGACTCATCACTGCAGCTACTGACTACTCTGGGTGGACGACGGCAGCGTTGTTTTCCTCCAAGGTCGGAATAGCCCCACTGATCAGTCGAGACCGACCAAGAGGCTGATGGGCCCGATGAGAGCACAAGGGATGCAGGGCTTCCACAAGGCATAGCAGCGCTTGTAGGCGGGAGCATCATCCAGTGACTGTTCTCATCCGCAGATGGCCCATCTGTCAGGCTGTTGGTGACGTCCTTGATGGCTACTGGTGCTGGAGGTAAGCTGTTAGGCAGTCTGAAGTAAGCTGAATACACATTCAGACGAGTGCCCATTGGATGTGGGAGTGTCAGGTGATCCTTCTGTCAATGCATGCTGCAAACTTTCCTGCTGTCCAGTGCTGTAATTTCCGGCTACATTGGCTGATGCAGAACTGATGTTCTTCCCATCCTCTTAAGGTGGAGGCGGCTCGATGCTGGGCATTACGACGTCAGAGCGAAATAAACGCAGTGCATCATGGTGATAGATTGTTGTTCTCCTGTGGCTGAGACTTATCTTGTAGCAAGAATCTCCCACTTGTTGAATTATTGTATGCGACCACTCCATTTGGGGGCAAAAGCAGAGCAGTATTGTTTTTTTTCCGGCCGATTGGGGGTGTGTGCATACATACACATGTTGTCCTGAGTTCAATGGTTAGGGGCAGGCGAGACGAGAGGGGAAGACATAGCATAGCGGCATTGTTGCTCTCTCACTTCTTCCCACGTTCACTCTCTGCCTTCCTCCCAGTTTTCTCCTGCCACTGCAGGGCTGGCATACTTCCCTAGTCCGCTCCTGAACTCTCCTGGAAGGGGAAGTTTACGTCCTTGGAGCACCTGTGCCAGTGACTTCCCGTAGCCTGGTTAGCCCTGTTCCGCAGTGTAGAGAGTGTCGCCCACAAGTGATCAGCCCATGAAACACGAATTTCGCCCACACAAAGACGGAGTTTTTTCTTCAGCTCTTGATTTCTCTTCTCTGGAGGGTTGGCTCGAGGGTGGTACACCGAAGTCATATGATGTCTTACGCCTCACTTAATACAGAAGTCATGCCAGATGCACCCCTGAATTGGGATCCGCTATCACACAAAAGGGTGTGTGGATAACCCCAGCGGGTGAAGAATTCATTCTCTTTTGTTTTGTCCACTATGTGGGTGCATGCACTGCAGACCGGGTAGGTCTCTATCAAGCAGGTAGAGTCCCATCAAGTCTAGCACAACAGTGTCCAATGGTTCACTTGGCTCACATTGTAGTTGTTGTAAACTGTCAGTTGGTCTGCTTTTGAAACGGTTGCATCTGTCGCACAAAGGCACAAAGGCACACATGTTCGTCGAAGCTCCAAGCCAATAGAAAATTTTAGCACGTTCCTGCAGGTCTGTTCAGTACCCGAATGGCCGACTAAGTCACTGGTGTGAGTGTGGGATAGAATCAGATCATGCGCCGAGGTTGGAATGTACACATGCCACACGTTATTTCCATTTCCCATAAAGGACTCAACACAGTCACTGACCACATGCCAGTCTTCAACTGTCTGATTCACTAAAATTTATCGCCATTTTGTGGCTATGGGACAACACATTTGAGCTATAACAACTGCATTGTAGATTGATGATATTGGTGGCGTGGTTGGAAGTACTATTACTGCCTGGCACTGCACTGTTGTGTCGTACTGCGTGTCGCACGTTTGGCGAGGGGGGATGATGTCTTCCCATTCCTCTTTGTCACACCCCACGGTACCACCTAGGGAATGGGAGAGGTGGTCGGCCATCTGGTTTTCCACCTCCGCCACATATTGCACTTCAAAATCATAAGATTGAGAAATAGTGCCCAGCCGGTTAACTTGCTTCTGATTTCCCATGTACTGTACAGGAACAACAAACAACTATAGTCTGTTCGAAATGTAAAGTGTCAATATTCTAACAACTGTTTGTATTTTTTGAACGCCCACGCCACAGCGAGTACTCCTTCATGCTAACAGCATAGCACTTTTCCACTGTGCCAAACTTTGTGCTACTGTAATAAATGATCTGACAGACTCCATTGTCGACGAGTAGAAAGAGAACTACTCCCAGTCACTTTCTACATGTGTCTGTCTGTAAGTATAAGTGGCGTGCCGGGTTGTGCCATGCGATGGCGGGGCACTCCCAAAACTTACGTTTCACGTCATGAAAGTTGTTTGGTTGCTATGGCGTGCACTTAAATCACATGTTTGTTGACATCAGCTCGTTCAACAGTGCCGTGATAATGGCGAAACCTTCTATGTACTCCCTCAACCAGCTAAGGAGGACAAATATGTCTGGAGCTGCTTCGAGGTGAGGGGAATGGCATGATGTTCAAAAGCACTGAGCTGTTCCTCTGTTGGGCAGCTGCCATGCTCGTTCACAACATGACCCAGAAATTGAATGTCAGCTTTTTCTATGTGACACTTACGGTTGGTTCAGCTTAAACCATTGATTACTGGGCATTCCAGTACCAACATGAGGTGGTACTTGTGCTCTTCCTAGGATGGCGACCATACCATGATGTCTTCGAAGTAAGGGAGGGTGAATTTCCCGACAAAGCCATACAGAATGCTCACCATCATTGCTTGGAAAGTTGACGGGGCACACTTTAAACCAAATGGCATGGCACTAAACTGAAACCACCTGTCATCAGGCACAGTGAATGCATCTTGTGTTTGTCAGCTGGGCATATTGGGACTTGCAAGTACCCACTGCACAGATCGATTGTTGTGATAACTTTGGTGTTTCTGAGTTAATTGAGAGCATCTTTTACGTAGATGTATGGCGGCGGAGCACTCTTCGTCACCTGATTCAGCTTACGGAAATCCGTGCAAAAGCACCATGAGCAGCCTTTATTTGGGGCCATGTAATAGAATAATTGAACTTGCTCTCCGTCGGTTCAATAACTCTATCCGTTAGCATTTCCGAAATTTTCTCACTGATGATCCAGTGCTGGTGTGGGTAGCATCTGCGTGGGCTGTCATACACTGGCACATCTGTAGTAAGCAAGATTATGTGGTCATCTACAGTTGTGCACTGCAGTGGGTATGTGGCTGAAAATACATCTCTACGTTCATCAAAGAGGTGCTGTACGATGCCCCGGTGTTATGGCAGCACTGAGTGATCCAACTCTTCCAGTTATACTTTCGACACTGACCTGGCCGACCTTTTGTTCAATTTATATGCAGCACATCTCGCTTTCTTACCGAAGTGGATGCATTGAGCAGCTGTTTCGACGACCGTGTGCTGTTCAGACAGCCAGGGAACACCCATATGACATCCTCTCTGAGATTGTTAGAATCATTAGCTGTTGTGATGGTTTCAATGTCTCTTGTGCGAAAGGTAATTTCAACTTCGCCTGCTATCTCGCCACTGTGTTGGCAGTTAGCAAGGTGCACTGTTTTCTGAACTAGTTTGACTGTACTTAAGTTAATAAAATCTGGGCGAACTAAATTATGTGATGCTGCAGTATCAATGAGCGCCCTGCAGCGGTGGTTGTTGACATGCACGTCAATGTGGATGAAACCATTTAGTGTTCCAGTAATTTCTGAGATGAAAAGCTGTTGCAGAGTTTGATCAATTGTTGTAGAGCTGGGGCGGGTGATGTCCCACCGTCCTACCCCACTTGTGCATTTCCCCACGGTGTCATAGATTTGTTGTCATTTGGCACTGACCCTTCATGGCTCAGACACAGATTGTTCCAGTGTGGTCAACCACACGAATAACATGTATTGGGAGGTGATTGGATGGGAAACAGCTAATGTGACGTCATTTCATTAGCAGCTGTTGACACTGGGGGTGCTACATTTCTGGTCATTTCAGAAACCAGTGGTTGTTTTGGAGTACCTGGAGACAGTTATTTTACCACATCACTAGTGACCTGGATTTTCAAATGTCAATTTTCCCGATATGGTTGCACACTGTCCCGGAGATAGTCGTGTTGGGATGCTAGAGTTCAACAAAATCACTGTCTCTATGAAGTCGTGCTCTGTAGCATGAATAATTGGTGTGAGAGCAGAATGATACCCAGCTCATGCTGTACATGCCACAACCTCGTGGACGTCCTTGAGCGAAAGTGGGTGATACATTAACACGAAACTTCTTTTTCTTGTCATATAGTTATACAGTGGCTCTTCTCCTTGTTCTTCAAGAATGATTTAGATTCACTCATGAAGCAAAGTGAATGTGCCTGCAAAATGGCACATGAATGCAGTGTGGAACTCATTCCATGTGATGCCATAGTGGGCGACTGTGTACCATCATAACTTTGTGTCACTGCTGAAGCGCTATCCAATGGTGCTTGGCCAGTCGTCCACATCCATGCCATGCTGGCTTAGACGGTTTTCACAGTCTTCTAAGAATGCAACAGGGTCCTCACTTGCGATCCCTGGACATTCTGAAGCAATTGAAAATGTGAAGGTGTGGTTGCGGAGTGCTCCACAATGCGACATACTTCAGGAACACGTGGTGTGACAGGCATTGCTGTGTGTTTATTGTCCGGCACCTTCGACGTTTGCAGATGTGGTGTAGAGTGTGCAGGTGGAGCATGAAATGACTGTACCCCTTTGTACATGATCACTGGCTGCAACAATAAAAACCTTTGCGATACACACAGAGTTCTTGGCATGCATTGTGGTTGCGTGCTCTCTCCACAAAACACGGGATGATGTATGCAGTTATCCATCTGAGTACAATGTGGTTGATACATGACATTTTGAGCGAAAACTACTGCTGGTAGTTCACGCTTGATGTTGGTACTGTTACGATCATTGGGGAGTGATACTTCTGTAATGCAACAGGCATAGTCAATGTAGTTGGTATTCCTGATTGTTCTCTACACCACACTCTCTTGGGATGAAATGCTCTGCATGTTATACAGTCGGAAGCACCGTGCGCATGCGAGTGTTGCGATGTCAGTTCCTTCGCACCAACTATGATTAGCATACTTTTGAATCTTTCGCCTAAAATGAGTTGGTGAGTGTCCTTACATTCTTTGGTATCCGGCATTCGTGCAGAGTGCTGGTATGAGAACAGGGTTAGTGAAACCCCGGACCTGACAGTCTCATACAGCGCACACACACATCCTCCGGTGTGTCGCCGATGGTTCGTCCCAATACTCTCCGATATCTCTGCATTGTGCTCCACTCTGCTTGGAGCTTGAAAGCTGCATTAGTATTGTGGCAGATGCGAGTCTTTCTCTCAGGAAGTTTAAGGAAAAAAAGGTCTGGTGAAAGTGCAGGATGCAAGCTTTTCCTGCATAAAGATGTAGGGCTAACATTCACAGTCTGCCATTCTAAGTGACCCGATTTGCCTATGTGGTGTGGTTGACGCCGGGAGGTTGCCATTGTAAAAATCTGTTTCTTTACTCTAGGCCACATTGCCTTGTAGCTGTCATCCACGCAACCATGGCACAGTAGGGGTGATCCCTTCCTGAGCAGCGCGGCACAGTGGGAAGAGTTGGCAGGTGCTATGCTCCACTCATTCTTGGACTTGTCAAATTGGTGGTAGGACTAATGCCATGGGCTGTGGCGTTCGATGGTGTGATGTGCATTTCCAATATGGTGGTTTTCCCGGCATTGTTGTTGCCTCATGATGATTTTTGGTGCCCAAGTGTCATTATTGTCGTATAGCGTCCTTTTGTCCTCTTGTTTTCCAGAAACAGCGTAAACCATGAAATTAAGTAATATAAATTTTTTCTAGTAGCGAAATTTAGAGAACCTGAGTGTTCAATTGAACTCTAAACATTGTGAAACACGTGGTCACAAGGAACATATATATAAACTGTGGAAAACAAGAATACTTAGGACATTTGCACTGATGATATCCATAAGACATTATGCATGTAGGAATATTCTTTATGAGCTCAGGAAAATGTTGGGATGTTTGGTGAACAAAGAAGCTACCAAGGTGAGTGTCAATTAATGGGATGTCAATTCAGCAATCCAAAAAAATTGTGTTGACAGGGATTGAAATTCGGTTAGAAGTTGGCCCTAAAAGTGGGTGCCAATTGACAGTGGTTGGCTGGATCATTGGGGGGACAAAGGTACTGGACAGGTATGATGCATACTTATTGAAGTTTTCCTGGGGTCACCAGCTCAAGGAGAGCACGATGATGTGGGAGTCTTGTGGTAGACGGTCTAGTGGCTGTCCCCGAAACGTCCTCTGTCGCTATAAGGGCTGACGATGCAGAAGTCGATGAGTTAAATTCCTGTTATGCCTAGTGTAGAGGAGGCTGTAGACGTCGCCCAGATGCTACTCACTCCTGAAGAAATGTTGGCCTTCCCACACAATTATTAAATTTACTTGACTTCATTCATTTTAATGGTTATGTGGTCATGATGCGACCAAAGAAAAATCAAGTATGCTGTATCTCACTTGTTGTTTTATTCACACATTCAACCCCAAAATGGGCACGTACATAAAAAGGTTCGCCATTGTAGTTGGCGACCACTGAAGCAGACAAATAGGGTGCTAGGCCTACATGATCTTAATGTACAGCTACACCCCCTCAGTCAACAAATGAGCCAGGGAGGTTGTGCAGCACTCTGTTCGAGGAAATAAAAAAAAGTTTATGTTAAATTACATGAAATCAGACAGAATTAAACAGTTATTGGTGGACTAAATGGCGATGGCCCGGAGTGGCGCAATACAGCGGCCATGTTACAAGAAGGTAGAGACTCTATTAACAAAGGGGTTGGTTTGGAGTCTACTGGTTGGCTGGAACTCCTGCCTACGATCACATGACTGATCTGCAAACTAAATAATATAGATAAATGGGATGAAACGGCCTGCTGCCATGCTGGTGAGATGGGACACAATAAAAACACTTGTTAAATATAAAATATGTACGAATAAAAATATTAAATGAAAAATATCACACTTGTGGCATACAGCGTTGCCACACAAAACCTAACCTAAAAACATGCTCACATTTGAGGTGGACAGCAGTCCCACAGGACTGTTCCCAGGTGAAACTTATTGTTTGTACATACGTAAAAACTCGGACATGACACGTGAAACAATGGTTAAACAATAAAACATGTAACATGTACTTTTGTATTAGGTAATGATTATTTCGCCATGTGGTCGGCCATATTGCATTCTTTCGGCTGTTATGCATCTCTTTGGATACAGGAAAATAACAGATCCCAGTATAATGTGCTTCTGTATGTTTTGTTATGTAATGATAAAATATTATAAAAATAGGCGCAAGACAATTTGGCACTTTAAGAACTAAAACAAATATATTTTACATGGTATTCCTCTGATTATGTGAATACTGCATCAACTCTGGTTGTGCGGTTTTGCGTGCATCAAATGCATGGACGTTCCAGTCCTGAATTATACAATAATATACTCTTAACATTAACAAAATACTGTTACATACTAACATCAACACTGGCAAGGCAAACACCTCAGTACTTACATGCTAAAGGTTACACAACAACTAAACAAACACATATGTACATGAGACACTCGTGTACACAACATGACACTGAATATAAAAACATTGTAAACTCTGGTGAAATAATTATGACAATATTTATGGAAACACATCTCAGGTGCACTGGTGCACATGTGCCCAAAACGGAATATATGCTTACACTGACAAAAATAAAAATAAAGCAAAACACAAATGATGCACTACAGAAGTAAATAAACACACTTGGTATTTATAACCCTCAAATTATACACGACACACTGGAAAACATCTTAAAATCACATATGTGGTATTTTTTGACTGGACGCGGTGGACGGAGCTCTAAGAGGTACGTGGCAAACAGTCTAGAGGGATTCCCAGCCGACGTCAACATTTATCACTTGCCCTGGCTGGAAAATTTGTACATGAATTCTGGTTAAACTGTTAGCTAATGGTGTATACAAGCAACTCGTAATATCAGAATCATTTATCTTCAGTAATTTTTTCATTTCACTGAGGAACTTCAGCACACATATTCTGCCAGAATCAATAGACTAGCTAAAAATCAAATTTTATTCCTGAATTATAAACATGGTAATAGCAAATTATCTACATAAAATACAACATGCATATCTATAATGTATTATTACAAGGGAAGGTGTTATTGTCTTACACTAGGTACTAAAATTATTTTGGCAGCTGAGCGAGACTATTTTCTGTACAAAAAAAAGATTAGATGTACAGTGTACATTGAATACTTCTAGGTGAAAAGGTGTGTTGAGTGTGTTTCCCAGTTGTGTTTAACTGTGAATAATATCAGCATTCACTGCATTTACAGGACCACAAAACCGTAAAATAGTCCATAAACCAACTCCGAAACTACTGTGCCTGATCCATATGGACATGTATTTTCTGCAGTTAATCACTGATATGCTGGTGGTGGTGATGTGTTTAGTAAGTGCCTGAAGAGAGGCCGAATTTCTAAATACTTAGACAATCCAAAGCGGATATAGTAACAGCATAACTAATTATGAACCATTTCACGTACATACACCACTGTAGCTGAATTTCAACTCTTTAATGTATGGGAGTGTTACTAAGGGCACACAAACACAATTTTGATGTATTGATGTCGACAGCGCCTAGGTCTCAGGCCTTTTATTACGTCGAGCCAGCAGAGATGACAAGAATGCAACACAACATCACAATGGAGCACCTGAGTCGACGAATAAGTGACATGTGATTTTATGTGTTTAGTGCAATGGCGTGTAGAAGGTGTAATTAGGGTTATGTCAGATGTTAGGGAGTGTGCAGTGTATGTTTATTTTTGTATGTGTGCATCATCATCCTACAATGCCACAATTGTTAGTGTTAAGTGTCAAATGTTCTCTTGCTATGGTAACGTCAGTGTTCTGTATCGTGCATCAGTGTGCACAAATATGTGAAGTTAGTTTACCATACAACCAGGTACGTACTTGAACGAAAGTCAGTGTCCATACATCAGGCCGATAGCCACGTGCATTTGTTTTCTTTTAGTATATACATTTTGAGGATCAATGTTTATGTAGTGCCTTATGTAATGTTAGCGTTTTATTTTCACAAGTTACCCATGTCATGTAAGTATGAGACAAATGGTCTCTTTATATATTATTATTATTGTTTTAGTGTATTTGAGTGCAATCCTGTGTTTATGTAATTATTATGTTGTTGATAGCTCGTATGCTAGAGGCACCATTTTGCGCACTTACTTGAATGGCCACAGATGAGGCTATTGTGACACGTAGATGTCTTTATAATATTTATGATAATTATTAACATAACTTTTAATGCATTGCAAATCATTTTTAATATTTTATATATTAAGGTATGTTCGACCAGTACTGGCAGTATTGAAATACTGGACTTTCCTACCATGTTCCAAAACGACGCATTAAAGTGGACCGGTGCATACGGCTACGTGGCAAATAGCCACTGTAAAATCTTAAAACTATTTTTGAAGTGTTTTTATGGAAATTAATATGAACTCACGAGTTTTGTCACAAACACAAATTATATAGATGTAATAAACTTGACTGGGGACATACCCTATAATGATATTATTGTTTATTTATACGTGTCAATGTTAAGGTTAGGCTGCCATAGCAATTCAGTCTGGTCGAATGTGTGTATATTTTTATATTTTTAGAATGTGCTTTTACGTTTAGTTGTTAAGAGTTTATTGATATGTACAACTCATGGACATTGTTGAGCCCATTTAGTTTCATTAATTTTATTTCACTTAATGTTAAATTATGTCACATGATGTTTGGGCGGGACCGTCGGCCAGTGAGCGTCCACGCCAAACAGACAGTAGTAGCATCTGAGATCTCATGAGAGTACCACCATGCTGTGGTGCTCCGTGCATTTCATTTCTGTTTGATAATCATAATGTAATTCTGCTTAGTTAACGTTAGTCTACCGGAACCTCTTGTTTATTGCTCGTCCGGAGTACACGGTCTCTCAACCTCGGCTCGTCTTTTACATGGCCGAGGCTTAGTATGCAACTTCAGCTCATAGGCCCTACTGCCATTTCGTCTGTATAAGATCCTGCCTGGCTAAAATTGCAGTATGTAAACTTCAGTGCCCTGATGGGAAAGAACGTGGAATAAATACGTACTGGTGAGATACCAATGTTTTATTATGATTAACCACTTATCGGTTACTTAGCATTTTCTCGTTACTTTACATTGACCATGTGTTTTTTAATAATGGCGTTGGGTAGCCAAAATAACCCTCCGGGGGGGGGGGGGAGCTGGTGTATCAGGGGGGTGGGGGGCCCACATCCCTGACTAGACGAGGCGATTTGGAGCTTAGTTTACAGCTGGCAGAAAGGTACTTCCAACTGATAACATCCATCAAGATATCGACATGGGGGCAGGCCAACGGTCATCGGCCATCACGACCTAAGAGGAGGAATCTCTAGCAAGTTTAACTTCGTGCACTCACTGCAGGCTGGCGCCCTTAACCCTGGCAAGTAGCATTTCCTATCCACCATTCCTCATCCCCCCCTGGTCCAGCTTTCCGCATGTCAGTATCCATTAAGTGAACCTTGATATACAAATGCAATTAATAATCTTAGAAAACTTGGTGTATGTCAATGTAGCAAAATTATTATAACACTGATATTAGAGCAACACATTTAATTTGTATGACTTTTGTTTAGCTTTTAATCCTTCTATTATTTTTTATTGTGTTTCTTAAGTAATTGGCGACATACATTTGTAATACATTTTACTTTTATTATAATAAAATACTACAATCTTGAACCCTGCCTTAATGCGATAATGAATAAGATGTAAACCAACCTTACTATTGTGCAGTTTCCCTGTTCAACTTTTTCATCGTGTACAAATACGTGTTACTGTATTAAAATATGTATTTAATGCCATACTGTGCTATTTACAAATAAATAACAGACACTCGCTGAAATTGTACACCTGCATGTTTGCATGAGTGTTGGTAAGCCTATATATTACATAATTTGCAACACACAATTCAATTTACTTAACAGGGACTACAGTGTCAAAATAATTTTTCCTAAGGATTTTTACACATTTAAATGGTGATCGCACACTTAGTATGTAGGGGAAGGTCCTTGTATCTTGGGACACATTTTATACATTTATTTAGAAAACAACTTTTTATACCCATTTCATTAATTCACTGAGTGCTAGAGCACAACCATGTTGTAAAGTAACTCATAAAAATGTCAAAACATATCTAGCTCATTTTCATAATTTTGTAGAATTTATAAATCAGTAGCATGCAATGTATCCCAAGGTAAAGTGCATGCTTGCACCTTGGGACATGGCATTCTGTACCTTGGGACATGGCATTCTGTACCTTGGGACATGGCATTCTGTTCCTAGGGACAGTACACCAATATTTCAAATAGCTGTTTGTAGATTAAAATATGTTTGAAATTAATGACTTAAAACTATAAACGTGTTGAGTAGTAATGATAAGTGCACAATTATGCCTGTATTATTCATCTGTATATGAATAATTGTTCAAACGAGATATTTTAAGTGACAACTGCAAATGATAGTAATAGAAATTACTGTTTACTATTAAGGTGACTAAAAATTAACTCATATTTAAGAGGGATCTTTCCGCACATTTAATGTTTCGAGACAAACTGGGAAAGAAATATGTGACTGCCTTCTAGCAGTTGCATCAACAATGACAGGTTGTGGCAGTTTCAGAATAATGTCACACTTAGAAGTTGCATAAACATTGCATGTATCATCATAAACAAATTTGTTGGAACCTATCCTATGAGGCATTTAAAATATGTCACCTTGTTCAGCAGCACCAACAATTCTAACAACATAATGGTGAATAATTTTTTCCCCACTTAGTTCATCAGTGTCGGACTGCTCACAGAGATCTATGTCATCCAGTGACGAACCAAATGAAAGGACTTCACGATTTCTTCATCACTACTTGATTCAGGAGAAAGTTTCCTCTTGAACATCTTCTTTGTGTTTACGACAGTAGGTATACTAGTGGCATTGTATGTTTTCTTCTTTGACATTTTGGTATTTCTAGCACCCTGATCTTCCTCTGTTGTTGCATTCTTTTCAGGTGTGTCGCTTAATATATGGCATCTTCCTGGTTTTCTGCCTCCTCTTCTTCCTGTTTAAGGAGGGCCTTTTGGAAAGGGGCGAATTTGTTCAGGAGGTAACTGTTGGATATATCAGAAATTTTTTGCCTGTTAAAAGCTACTTAGCTCTCTGGGGTTAAATTAAGACTTATATTTACCTCAGTCAATTCATGCAGATGCTTGGCGATCGTGACGAATCTGGACACAAATCGATGGTACACTATCGACCAGAAAGTAATTGGGCACCCGTGAAGATAGGTCATTCAGTACATCAGTTGACTTGTGTGACCTCCATACACTGCAGGCCGGTGTAGAACCAGTTGACGAGGAGGTGGCAGGAAGTACAGAGCTATCCAACTTCGATAAGGGCGTGATTGTGAGCTGCCATCTTAATGGTCTGTCCAGTCGGGCGATTGCACGGAAGGTAAACAGGCCCAAATCAATGGTCGCATTCGTTTTGCATAAGTAGAATGTCGATGGGCATTGTGCCAATGCTGCATGTTCTGGGCGACCACCAATCTTGACCGACAGAAATCGCAGAATCCTGAAACGTGAAATTGTTTAAAATAGGGCACAATCCATGGCTACCATCCGTCAGGAGTTTCATGCAGCAACAGGAGTATCGGTTTCCATCGGAACATTGTGTACAGAGACCCATTGACTTGGACATTTCGGAAGAGCAGCTGCACATAAGCCCCATATCATGACAAGTAATAAAGCTCGGCGACTCAGGTGGTATTTGGACCGTCGCAACTGGACACTGGATCAGTGGAAATCGGTTCTGTGGAGTGATGAGTCGGGGTTTACATTATTCCGGTCCGATGGACGTGTATGGGTGTGGCGTCTACCCGGGGAACGGCTTCTGTCGGAGTGTATAGTGCCAACTAGGAAATTCGGTGGTGGTGGAGTGATGGTGTGGGGCTGTTTCAAGACCTTCGGCATAGGACCGCTGGTGTTTTTCCGTGGTCGCATGAACACAGAGGCCTATTGTAACATTCTTGAGAACGAAATGCTCCCAACATATTGGCATTTATATGGAATGGACCCGTGTTACTTCCAGGATGACAATTCCAGGTGCCATGTTCAAGGGCTACTATGCAGTGGCATGCCTACAACAATGTTCTCTGATTGGACTGGCCTGCCCTGAGCCCCGACTTCAACCCTATATAACATCTTTGGGACGAATTGGATCGCCAAGTGAGGGCTCTTCAAGGGTGGCCAAAACCCATTGCTCAACTCATGGAATGGTTGCAAGAGGAATGGCAACAAATCGCCATGGAGGTCCTGCAAACACTCATAGAGAGCATGCCAGACAGGCTGCCGTTATAACTGCAAGAGGTGGGCCAACGAGATTCTAATGGGGTGACAACCACCGAGCAAACATTGTGGACAGATGCCCAGTGTATTGTTGGTAGATAGTGAAGTAGGCATATAAGTCCAGGAAACTTTGCACTTCAGTTTTGTTAGTTTCCGGAGGCCAATTAATAGAGATGGCATACAAATAAAACTGCAAATCAGGTTATAATGGAGCCACATCGAACACGCCTTCCCTATACAGAAAAGAGTAATTTCAGATGTGGAAGCATTCGGAAATCTCGTGTGGGCTCCCAGCAGCTGCCATTTTCCAATATGGCGACTGCATAAATATAATAATTAATGCCTCGACTGCTAGTGGTCCCAATTTTCATTTTATTTTTTTTAATTATATCTCTTGGGTAGAACTATAATATGTCTCTCTACATGTTTATTTGTAAGTTGAATGGTTTTCGTGTAACAGAAAAAAAATCTGAAATTTTAGGAAACATTATTGTAGGTTTTATTTGTGATTTTAATTAATGAAATATAATTTATTTAGTAAATTAGAGCTGTTTCAATTTGAAATATTATTTGCCTGCAACTTAGAACTTTTATAACTCTTTGAAAGAAAAATTTTACAAAAATAAAAACTAAACAAACGAAGTACCTACCTGGTATTGCTATGCAACAGCTATTTAACTCTCAAGAACTAAGTCATTTCTCTGTCACAATTAAGGCATTTTTTGGTCACATATTTGGATTGCCTCTAGTTAAGTTCCCATCTCATTCTCTTCTTCATTATCAGCCCTGAAAATTAAAAAATATTTTCATTACCAACATTTATTAATAGTATGTTTGAGAAACAAGTAGCAGAAGTACATATATATATATATATATATATATATATATATATATATATATATATATATATATATATATATATATATATATATCAAACCTACCTTTCATTCGTGCATGTTCCCTGGCAAATGTGCAAAGTAGTGTGAAAGGGAGACCAACAGACAAACATGAGAACCTTGAGTCACAGTCTGCTTTGCATTTACATCTGACGAGCTCTTGACACGCCTCCCAGATTTTTGGTAGAGTAGACCATCTAGGAACCCGCTCTTATTTCCTTCTCTGCCAACCCTACAACTCAGGGGAAGGAATACTTGGTACTGGAGTGCATAAGTTTCCCCAAATATGGCCACATTGGTACCACGATCGTAGTGTGGGCTGATATAGGGCTGCAGATGTAGGAGGCAAACTCTCCAGTGGGCAGTCTCTTGTGGGGGAACACTACTTTCCTGGTCTATGTCAGTGAAAGATCTGCACATCCAACTCCACCATACAGGACTGCGACAAAGGTTTCTGGTCTTGTTATTGAATTTTCAAGGTCTTCATGAGTTGATGGGAAATATAGTTTCCAGAATGCCTGAATTGCTTCAGGAATGCTTATCCATGCTTTCCAGAATGACTTCTTCCTGTAATTGGCAAAACCTGACACTGTATCGCACCCAGAAAAGCTGTGGAAACCTCTAAGTGCGACAGCTTTCTCTTCTCCAAGTGAAAAGGCAATGATATGTGCAGGAATGTATCTCATCTTATTCCCAATGCCAAACTGGACCCACAATTCTTCCAAGCTCAAGTAACTTAGAACGAAAATGAAAGACACAGCTAAGATAACATCACCTTCGGTGCTTCGAATGACAATAATCTTGGCTCTCTGAATGACAGCATCTCTTGTGTGCAGCAAAATACATCCATCGGCTTCCTAAGTTTGCAAGAGAGATCATTACAAATTGTATTCTGTGAACACGATGAAGTGATTTTACCACCAACATTCGTCACAATCTGTACAAATTTCATATCACAAAGTGCTGCCGAACCAAGAAGGTCGACCAACTGCTCCCTGTTGTTGCTGTTTCGTAGAAACTTTTCCAATTTTTTGGTAATAATGATTGTGGCAAAACCTTATACTGTTTTCCATTACCTCTGCAATTTCGCACAGCATTCTTCCAACTGTCCACATAATATTGATCGCACACCATATCTACTCGTTTGGCTTTCAAATCATTTATGTAATTTCTTATGTATCCTAAAATTCTTGTGACTGTATTCATAAAAAGTTTGGGATATTTGAGGAGGAAGACTATGCATGACTGCTGCCCAATCATACACAAATGTGTTGCACAAACCACTAAATTCCCTCCATTCAATGGCTTCTCCAAGGATTTGAACAATGTCAGATTTTTGACATACTCATAAAAACCTATCAGTTGACTGATGGAGGATGAGACGTGTTTTCAAATTTGAAAAATTCATCAAGATCAAGGTTTCTATTATGAGCCACAATCAATAGACGAGGAAATAGTTGATGTCACTTTTAAGAGATTTTGATGTTGTTGACATTTTGGAGGTACTATAGTCAACAACAGAACATGCTTAAGTGTCTGATTTCTGTATTGGGTCAAATATCTTTTTTGAGCTTCCATAAACAAATCACTGTTCAACAAAGTTTCTATACAACCGAGTACCACATTCTTCTGGAGACATAATGGTGTTTACATGTTCTTGATCCATTACCATATGGGTATCCAAAGTCATGAGCTGAGAACTTGTTTCTTCAAATGGACTGCCAAACTATATTGTGCTCTCTTTTAGGTATTGAAAGTCTTGTGAGAAGTTTATCTGGAAAGAGTAATACTGTTTATGATGAACTGTGGTGTTTTCTAAAGTTTTGCCACTTTGAAATTCAAATTTATTCAATAAACTACATCCTTCAGGACCTGCCACTGTAAATCGCCATAGAGAAGCAGGATCTTGCATAAGACCCACAGCATCTCCATCTGATTTCAACAGTGCATTGTTCTGTTCATGAGCCTGATCAATTCCCAAAGCTGAGAATCGGGCTTTTGTCTTTGAAATAACAAATGTCCCATTATTGAATTCATTGTGGATAGATGGTGCAGTCAGGTAACATTTCCAAGTCTTTGATATGTACTGTAAGCCACCGTGCACAGTTCGTGTGGTTAAAGAGGAAAAACCAAGGTAGCATTATCATAATACATTTCTTGGAAATCTCGCATTGACACTGTCTGATAGAGCGAACAAAAACAAGTAGAAGGGTTTACAGATTCAAAACTGTAAACCAATACTTGAATGTTGGGCACCTCGCAGCTTGTAACTCAATCCACTGTTCTAATGATTTATTACAGTTAGACTTTTCGTGTGCGTCAACTATAAGAGAATATTGCAGATGCTGTGATTTGGCGTATTGCTCTTACTTTTGTCACGTGTGCAACCTTTAGGCGAGACAAAGTTGAATTTTCTGTGGTGTTTCCGGAGTGAGCAACAACACTAACAAAACCAGAGCCATCAAGAAGCTGGCTTAAAACTTTGAGGAAAGCTTGCTCTATATGAAATGGGCCCAAACAACACAGTAAATTTTACTCGCTGTAAATGTCTGGCCAATTCCATTGGACGATCTTCATTAAAGAAAACAATGGTTGGTCAACACACATTACTGATACTTGACCAGGGTTGAGGTAGTTGGTGGTAGAAATCACAATATCCATGCCATGTTGTACCATAGAGACTGATATCGATTCTTGATGAAACAGAGGCAAAAGAGAGCATAAACCTACTGCAACTGTGTTGTTCTGAGATGCAGGAAATACAGTCCTTGATATATTTAACATTCCCGAAACATCAGTTATGTTCAGTGTTGTCAATCTGTGTACATTATTTAACCACGGCTTCTCATTCAACCAGTACTGATGGAGCTGATTGGAAAGTATTAGAGTTTCTGAAATCTCAGGTGAGCATTGTGGATAACGAGGATGTTTTTTGGAAAGAGTTACTGTTATTATATTCTTGAAACTTTCAGACAATTCATGGATGGAACGGTTGCCCCTATCAGCATTACTATAACTTGAGGAAAACTCTCTTATAGGACGAAATTTACCTTCCATAGGAATCTGGAACAGAGATATACCTGTGCCATGGAATGTGTCTTTAGGTGTGACACTCGAGGGGTTATAATCTAAATTATTGTACGCACCAATCGTAAATGTGTTATGCCGTAGATTTCTAGAGCAAAGAACCCTTTCTTCTTCAGCGCATTTGTTGACCAGATTACATAATGTTGCTGTTACCTCAGTGACCCTGTTTGATTACACAGACAATCCTAAAGCATGAGGCTCGTTTATAAAATCTTTGCTTCTAGTGCGGCCATATGTAGAAAGTGCTATGTACATAGGGATCAGTGCTTCCATACTTTTCTTGTGTCGAACAATGTTACCTCCTGGGATGCTTTCACTGTAATTAAAGTAAACAAGCTGACTAATTGTCAAACTTGGTTGTGTGGCTTTGCTGTCTATTGAGACTGTTGACGAGTCCTAAAGTAAGAAATTCATTGTTGCCATTAGGGATGGGAGTACAGATTCTTCTTGACATCCATCATGAAAAGTGCCTTTGAAAGAAGAGTTGTGCTGTGAAATGTCCTTTCTTATTAATTTAAAGAACCTAAAAAATTAAACAGCAACTGTAACAACATCCTCTTGATACACATAATTGTATACATTTGCTCCATCATGTAACAAAACATATTCTCGGCCTGATTTGTCAGCTCTTAGTTGTGGGAATTGCAGAAGGATTCGGTCCCTTAAACATGACGTGTGAATAGCTGGCATCTCCGCTTCATCAGAACTCAAAGTGCTACAGAGTTTTTCTTTGTACATGGCTGTAAGAGCTGGCATCTTGAAGATATGTTCAGTGTCTTCTTAACTGTCTGCGATAAACTGTGCCGCAGCTGCAAAGGCTATTGCTTCAGAAGCAGCACCATTATCCTGTATTCCTGCTCTCATAACACTTCTGCAGCGATTATACAGTATCGTATGGCACTTTGCATGATATTTTGCCTCTTTGGCAACCAAATCAGAGAGAGATAAAAATTCAATAAGTTCTGTCTCCCCCAAAATCTCAACACAATATTTAAGTTTATCATCCATTTCAGTGGTCACACTTAACAAGTGTTCAATTCGTGTTTCTCCTTTGTGATAAAAGATGCAAATAGTTTTGACGTCAGAGTGGTCGCGAGCTTTCGCCAGAATCTGCACACTCCTGAATAATATCTTTTGAAACTATCATTTCTGCGGAGGAAGTGCCAACTTTTAATCTTGTTTTTGCCCTTTCAATCCCTTAACGATTGAAATTCAAGTAGCATGATTTGTGCCACTTTGCTGAATGTGACATTAACGTGTGCTCCAAGCCATCTCTGTAATCTAATTTGATGAAATCTATGTGCTTTGATAGAGCGGCTATACTTTTTAATTCTGTCATATTTTTTGTTAGTGTTGAGCAGCCAGAATTTTGTGATTTGTCTTTTGAAGAGTTTCTTGTTGGACAAATTAGACTTCCGGATTTCTGACACAAACAGGAGAGATCCCAATAGAAACCAATACGAATATCTGGGTCAGCAAGTTTTAATTTCTTTGGTCCCGTATAAAATTTTGCTATCGCAACTAAAACAAAAAGAAACATCTTTCATTTAATAAATCAATTTGATTTCATTAATTACAATCACAAAATAAAACCTATCATTACAATTTTTCCTAAAATTAGGGTTTTTTTTTAATTTTACCCGAAAACTGTTCAACTGACATCTAAATATGTAGAGAGACAAACTATAGTTCTAGTCAAGAGCTATAATTTAAAAAAAGAAGGTAAAAATCGGACCACTAGCAGTCGATAAATTATTATATTTATGTAGTCACCATCTTGGAAAAGGCGTCTGCTGGGAGAACACATAGGATTTTCTGATGCCTCCTGATCTGAAATTACTCTTTGCTGTATAGGGAAGGAGTGTATGAAGTGGCTTCTTTATATCCAGATTTGCAGTTTATGTTTGATATCACACACGAACCACCTGTCTTATTCCACTGATCTTCTCAGGGCACAACATGGCACAAGAAATTGGTTTTCTTTTGGAAAAGGTAGCATTTCTTAGGAACTAATAGGAGTTTGACTGCATGTTTCTGGAGCAACCTCGCATCTCCAGTACATGTTCTTCATCTCCAAAGTAGAAAAACACTACAAACCTGATAGACTGATAAGTGCATCGTCTATCCTTGGGAGTGGTAAGAATATATATTGTTCCATTTATTTAGTTGACAGTAATCGACACAAAATCTCATCGAGCCATCTTTCTTTTAACAAGCACAATGAGGGAAGACTATGAACTGACCATTAGATCACCTATAACTCCTGCAGATCTTTCATAATCATGTCAACCATCTCATGTGAAGCTACAAGTAATCACCTTGGTGGCTGCTTCATGGGCCTGGCATATCCTGTGTCAACATTATGGCATGCAACATTAGTTCTGCGATGGTCATTTGGCTCATGGGGGAAAGCATTTCTATTTATCTGTAGTAATTCTGAGACACCATTCTTTTGTCGCCAGCTGAGGTTTACTGTAATTATTGTTTGTTGTTCATCCAGAGCATTTGGTACAGGACATTCGGTATTTTATGGCATCGAAACTCCAGGAACATTTGGAAGCACCTATGAGACCTGCTTGCAAACCCTTATATCACTGTAAGATAAATATGCATCCTTACTGGGATGCAGTCAGGGTTTAAAGAGACCAATGGCCTTGCTGTGACACCACATGGTATAATGTCTGCTTTCTGGACTGGGTCTATTATTTCCAATTACCTGAGAAATATTCACTGACATTTACCTTGAATAACAATTTCACTGGGAGCAGGGAACATCTTCAACTACACACTACCGGGAAGCTAATTAGTGAAGATAGATCTTGTGTTGACACTACCAACTCGGTATCGCCTGCTTATAGAACCCACAGACGAGTATCGATACAGTACCCCACCTTACGTAACACATCAAAACCCAAAATGATTTTGCCCTCTATTTATGCTATGTAAATACATTTTTCTATGCTAATGTTACAAAGTTACAATATGACTGATGTGGTCTTGCCCATTACGGCAGTTATATTGCAGGGTTTCATACTCTCATCAGACGATTGCTGGGGAAGTGCCGATTATGTCCAGGTTCCCCCTCCACCTATATGTCATCAGAATCCTGTTTAACCGAATGCACCTGCGATAACATTGGGGCCTTTTCTCCAGCAATCCCCAAAATTTGCCCCTCAATATCGGTGCTTACAAGTTTCCCGAAGATGTTGCACTCTCGCTTGCTCCTAGCTGTTTGCTTCCTGGTTGCGCTGTTGCTTCTATTACTGTTTCTGCTGCTGATGACAGTTTGCTCTCAGAAGCCCCAGAGCAGTAGGGGCGTGATGGTTTCATTTCACTTTTGATTAATCGGATTATAAATTTGATATCAAATTGATTGACCAGATTAATCCGACCTTAAACCAATCAAAAAATTGTTTTAATCTGCTAATCTTAATCCGATAAATTTAATGGCATGAAAATTAGATTGATAGATGAAATTAATTTAATTGAATTAAACAATCAATAAAACCATTTTTTTTTGTATTTGTGTGAATTGATGTGTGTAGTTTGGTGCAAGAGTGTGATAAGGTTCTTTATTTTATTTATTTTTTGGGGGGTTGGGGAGAGGTCCTCCCTATCGGAGGTCTGGCATTGTACTGAGGTATGATGTGTTGGGGAAGCGGTATATATGTGTTGAGGTTGGTGCAAGAGTGTGCTAAGGGTTTTATTTTTCTTTTTTGGGTGGAAACATGATGGTAGGTCCTCGCCCTCGGAGGTCTGGCATTGTACTGAGGTGTGATGTGTTAGAAAATGGGTGTATATAGGTATCGCGTAATATTAATTTTCAATGTTATTGAGTTCCTTCCTGTTTACTGTCTGGCAGGTGACTGAGGTAATGGCGTATTTCCTCGAAATGAAATTATTAGGAAATATGTAATGAAAGATGCTATATTTTATTTAATTTAAAGTGAAATCCACAATATCAGTTTCCTAACCCATCCTGTATGTTAGTAATGACACATCTGATTGTAGCCTGATTAGATATGCGAAATGGTATAAATAAATATTCAAGCAAAACAAATGAAATACGAAATATTTACTTTAATCATGTGATTATCACAAGACAAATAAATTAAAATGAATTAAACCGATGACGTTACACAAAACATAAGTACAAGTCGCAGAAATGAGACAAATCAATTAAAATTAATTAAACAGAATATTTCACACATGACAAAACTATAACGAATGGTCCACAAAATGTATATTAATATTGTAATGAAATATATTTCAAACAGCAGAATAAACTAAACAAGTGCAAACTTACTAAACGAATTACAGAACCTATTTCCATGACGACGACCGGGCCCGCTATCCTGGTGTTATAAAGAATGCAATTCATTAATAGAATTCAAAACATATACCAATATATAAATAACACTACTTGAATAAAAACATACTAGACACACAAACACCTCTCCCTCATCGCCTCTGATTTCTATACCATGTAGAATATACATGTACGTTAAATGAATTTAAAACATGTCCGTTCGGCTGGGAAATCGCCGCAAAAATGAGTCTAGTGTATTAATTGCGACGATTTATAAGCTAGCATGGTAGGGGAAGAAAATACTCGACATTTTGGGAATAAAAAATTTACTGTTTACGAATTCAAAGGTTTATATTTCTACTGTAAACTATTCCTAATACTAGACACATATCGCATCTAAATTAATATGGAAAAATAAAGATTTCCAAACTGAAGAGAAAGTCGCATTCTGAATTATACTTTAAACGAACTGTTTCCCTACAGAGTCCAGTTATCCTGATGTTATAAAGAATGCAACAAGTTATATCTACAATGAATTTAAAAACATAGCATACATCAACGTTAAATGTTTCAAAGGAAAATTTAAAAAACTTGCCCCAACATCACGTTTTAAATAATTAATACACAATTTTCACTTGCATTATGTAACATACTTTACTGCTGCAAATAAATTTCCCAATTGCGAGTCTCGGTTTAATTATGATGTAATTTAAAAATGGGAATATCACATCATCACTATTTAATATGGGACGATTTATCACATCTTGTTAACACAGACTAATTAATATTTCTAAAAAGAAGAGAAACTGGCATTCTGAATTATAGCTAAAACAAAGTCAAACACTTATTATGTTGTGCAGAAAATACTTATCCTGCTCATATTATCCAAAAATATCCTGACTGTAAATTAAAAATTAGAGTGTCAAAATGACGTTCCTGCAAACCGTAAGGGATTTACATTTTTATTTAACCAGTGGTCAAACCGAAATACCTGACCTGTTATCTGGGGAGACTTCCCTTGCAGCCAACCGTCTGACCCTGATACCAGGTTTTGGTAACGCTTAAATACAAACCTCGAGTATTGCCTCACTATGGGGGTAGGTACAATCATCCACCAATAGCGAGACAGTGTCGAAGAAAACCTCCTCGCAATTATCCCCTAGCGGGATACCCAAAATTCGCTAAATGTAAATAACAGTCCAGTTCAATTTCTATGACGTAAAGTCCGCCTAATCAAATCCAGCCATTCAAATTGGCGAGGGTCAGGTGCGTGGTTTCTGCCACATTGTGAACAAGGAACACTACTGTCATCTGGTCGGCGCTGCATCAACTCCCCCCGGCACCATGCGGCTGGACAGTTTAACGTTGACAATGCTGTGGTCGGGATCATGTCCATCAAAACATTTATTTGTGCTGTACTTATGCAGCTATGAGCCGAAACTCGATCAACGTGAACATCCTTCTTCGGAAACGTGTTATTAAATATAAAAATTAGTTCTGTAGTATATTTAGTTCATTTATCACATAATTTGTGTTCACCACACGTCGCTCGATCAATAATTTTCCATGGCGGATGGGTGAAGTCGTTCTTGCATGAGGAAATGGGGCAAGGTGGAGAGACAAAACACTAAATTATTAACATATGTGTCCCAAGTTTAAAAGTTTTTAATGATTTTCAGTCATAACATGATGTAAAGTTTCAATGATTACTGATGTAAAATTGTGAAAATTTTCAAAGTTTTTAATGATTTTCAGTAGTGACAAGATGTTTACATACAGTATTTTTTCTTGTAGGTGATTTTACAACTATTTTTTATAAAATAATTAATTTTTAAGAAATGTCTTTAAAACAATTGGTTATTAAGATCGATTTTATGCATCTTAACATAACATTGAAAACAATCTGTTTCTGTATGTTTTGATATTTTCTGTTTTTAAAATAAAACTATTTCAATGTTAATATAAATTATATATCTTTTTTGTTTAATAGTTTTTAATTCCTAGCATCATTTCACTGTATAATATGTTAACACTATTAAACTTTGTATGGCTGTGAATGATGAATTGATACTTTCAATAGTATAAAGGAATTCTTTTAGAATGTGTTTAAAATTTGTTTGTTTATGAAGTTCTTTTAAAAACAAAAATTTTATATTCCTGCAGAGAACTTCGAAAAATGTTGGTAAGTGTAAGAGTTTCCTCACTCGCAGTGATTGCAAACAACTCAAGCTTTGTCCTTCAAAGGCATTATGTTCAGGTAACATTTAGCAGGATGTCGGTTTCCTGGCATGAGAAATTCAAGTTTCTTGTGTAGAGGCAGTGGTCAGCCTGCTTCCTTGTTCGTGAGAGAGAAACAGGTTTATTTATTCAACTCTGGAAAAGTTCAATTATAATTTATTTAAATGCATAGCACAAAAGTAGAAAAATTACAATAAAATTGGAACAATTTATTACTTAACATAAAAGGATAAACTTCAACACGATTGTATCATGTTTTCCTATATGATGGTTTAACTGAAAAGCTTGTTAGGGAACTTAGGTTATAACTGAAATTTGAGAGAACTCTACACACAAAATACTTATTTTTCTCTGCTACACATAAATATTTAAAAGATTGAATACATATGTTTTCCATAATTAAAACATATTAGTGACGTATCTCTTAAATGGAATGATACATGTTTAGAAAATTGTGTTATTTCAATACTTAAATTATATTTAAAAAAAGTCTTTTGAATTGCCTAAGATTTATTTAGTGAAAGTATCTCTTGCATTTGGCTTGTACGAAATTATTCGTATTTTACTGGAAATGCTTTAAACTTAAAGTTAGTAAGTTTAGTGAAAAATGGGATAAAATTTAAACTTAAAATTTCTTCTAAGTTACCAGATTAAAATTTATTTCTTGGAATTTTTTTGGATTAATGCAAATTTAAACTTAAATGTAAGTGCTGATGAAATAATAATATTTTCAGCAGGACTTGCAAAAATTTTTCTTTTGCTACCAGTATATGTTTAAACAAGCGTGAGTCTGGGTTGGAGGCTATGGGAAAGTGTCAATGCTCCGCTCCTCTCCTGGACAGAGGGAGGTAGGCTGGACAAAGACACTCTTTGGGAGAGGGGTGGGAGGGAGTTTTCTAACAGTATTTCCCAACTGCGGGAAAGGGTAGAGAGAAGCCATTTTAGTTTCATCTCATATCTCACACATCACAGATGGATACCTAAACAGTCTTTGTAGCAATATTTTTCGAAATATTTTTTGTTTTTTGCATGTTTATCGTTCGTACCATTAAATGTGATAGGTGCTACAATTAATTATTTATGCAAGTTAATAATTGTATGGTTTTTTATTTTTTTTTTTTTAAGATGTCGATTATGATGTCAAGTGAGTTTCTGAGGTCGGTCTACGAGAGTTCATAGGATTTCAACTGCCATTGTGTTAAGAAGGGTGTAGAATTTCCGAAGGTGATCTCCTGAGACTTAATCGGGATTTGTGTTAAAAATTGTTTGGAACAATGTAGAACATTTTATAATTTTTTAAACATACCTTAGTATTGATTTTATTGTTTTTCTTCAACGAAAGGTCGAGAGTGATTCCTTCAAATCGTTTGTACATTTATTATTTTTAAAATATCCTCAGTTTGAATACAGTGTTGCGGGATTAAATCCTTAATGTTATGCGAGTCTCGCTAAGCTTCGATGGAAGTCGTGGTCAAAAAAATCATTTCTTTTTTAAATCTTGGAAATGGGTGAGTGTTAGACTTTGTTTCGGCTATAATTCAGAATGCGGGTTTCTATTCTTTTTGAAATCTTTATTTGTCCATGTTAACTGGAAGTGCTAAATCGTTCCGTATTAAATTATGACTTTGTGATATTCTCGTTTTTTAAGTTACATCATAATTGTACTGAGACTCACAATAGGGAAATTTATTCGCAACGGTAAACTGCGCCACATAATGGAAGTGGAAATTGGGTATTAATCATTTAAAATGTGGCATTGGAACTATTTTCAACTTTTCTTTTGAAACATTTAACATTGACATACACTATGTTTTTTTAATTCGTTGTAGATATAACTCACTGCATTCTTTGTAACATCAGGATAATTGGACTTTGTAGGGAAATAGGTCGTTTAAGGTATAATTCAGAATGCGACTTTCTCTTCAGTTTGGAAATCTTTATTTTATCATGTTAAATTAGAAGCGACATGTGTCTAGTATTATGAACAGTTTACAGTAAAAATATAAACCTGTGAATTCATAAAGAGGAAATTTTTTATTCCCAAATTTCGAGTAGTTTCTTCCCCTACCACGCTAGCTTATAATTCTTCGCAATTAATACACTAGACTCATTTTTGCGGCGATTTCCCAGCCGAGCGGACGTGTTTTAAATTCATTTAACGTACATGTATATTCTACATGGTATAGATATCAGAGGCGATGAGGGAGAGGTGTTTGTGTGTCTAGTATGTTTTTATTCAAGTAGTGTTATTTATATATTGGTATATGTTTTGAATTCTATTAATGAATTGCATTCTTTATAACACCAGGATAGCGGGCCCGGTCGTCGTCGTGGAAATAGGTTCTGTAATTCGTTTAGTAAGTTTGCACTTGTTTAGTTTATTCTGCTGTTTGAAATATATTTCATTACAATATTAATATACATTTTGTGGACCATTCGTTATAGTTTTGTCATGTGTGAAATATTCTGTTTGATTAATTTTAATTGATTTGTCTCATTTTTGCGACTTGTACTTATGTTTTGTGTAACGTCATCGGTTTAATTCATTTTAATTTATTTGTCTTGTGATAATCACATGATTAAAGTAAATATTTCGTATTTCATTTGTTTTGCTTGAATATTTATTTATACCATTTCGCATATCTAATCAGGCTACAATCAGATGTGTCATTACTAACATACAGGATGGGTTAGGAAACTTACATAAATCGTATTCACCTCTCTTTTCATTTAATTCATTATGTGTTTCCTAATATTTTCATTTTGCAGAAATACATAATTGCCTTAGTCGCCTGCCAGGCGGTAAATGGGAAGGAACTCAATACCATTGAAAATTGATATTACACAATACTTATAAACACCCCTTCCCCAACACATCACACCTCAGTATAACACCAGACCTCCGAGGGTGAGAACCTACCATCATTCTCCCATCCCAAACAAGAAATTAATAATACCCTTAGCACACTCTTGCACCAGCATCAACATATACATAGCCCTTCCACAACACATCACACCTCAGTACAATGTCAGACCTCTGAGTGTGAGAACCTTTCCCCAATCCCCCAAAAAATAATTAAAATAAAGAACCTTATCACACTCTTGCAACAAACTATATACTTATCATTCACACAAATAAAAGAATTAATTTTTTATTGATTAATTATATTAATTTAATTGGAACTATCAATCTAATTTTCATACCATTATATTTATAAGATTAAGATTAGTGGATTATTTATTTTTAATCGGATTAAGATCGGATTAATCCTATCAATCGATTTGATATAAAATTGATAATCCGATTAATCAAAAGTGAAATGATATCATCACGCCCCTACTACTCGTCAGCTGTCTGCATAACCAAATTCCAGGTCATTCGAATGAGAGATGGCGAATTTCGTATTGCCAACCCTGGAAACAACGCTCATCATGTTCCTACGCAATTCCATTAGCTTCCTATTGATGCTGTCGTAATCATCTTTGTTTAGCAACACTGCCCGCATTGGACATCAAGGCCCTAATACCTGTCTTGCTGACTCCACACCCAGTGTCCTTGCCAGGGATTACTGCATGGTGTGAGGTGCAGCCAGGCGCACAGCTTGTCGCACCTTGGTATCTGCTATAGCATCGACGAAGAAGCCAACTACGAATACATCGCATGCCTTCTCGGAGCACTCCTCCAAAGATTGGTGGGCAGCTTCAATATATCTTGCCACAGCTCCTGCAGTGGTTCCCCTGTTTGCTGAGTGCAGCTTCGCAGTGGGCGTGTCGTTTGTTTGGTCGCCGAATAGCAGCTCCGTGGAAAACACCAGTGTGGAGTAATCCAGTCGCTGTGGTTCTCGCAGGGATTGCAGTATGATCAGTGGAGATCCTTTCAGTACAGCCACCAAGTTGTACGCACACTGCTCGTCGGTCAGTCATTCATGATGGCAAAGATCTCGAACTGGTGAAGGTATTCGCACCATGGTGTCTGTCTATCGTAGGGGACAGGCTTAATTGTGATGACTTTTCTCACTCCAGGCTGAGGTAAACCTACAATGCAGAAAAATCCTGGGCCTCGCCCGCGATGCACAGTAGGGCAGGTAACCTCAAAACTTCGTGTAAATTAAAAAAACGAAACGTTTGTAACTGGGAAACCTTGTTCGACAGCGAAGATTAGAGGATATGATGTAACATATAGCAACTTGTCACCGCGTTTATATAAGGCTGGTGTGTGCTAGATGCATTTGAACGTGTGTAAGTATGTTGCCACTATTTTAATACTGAACAGCACATACGAATTTACGAATTTCCTGCTCCTACAGTTTTCGGGATTTCCGAGTGAAACCTGCATGGAAGATAGTTTTAATGGTAAATAAAAAACCACATGTTATTTAATTTCGAACGTAATGCACATGGGATAACACAAGCATTTCCATGGCATTGTATTGCAAAGGATTAAATCAGTTCACGGAAGATTTTAGTTTTGTTCTAACCCTTATTGTTTCATTCTCTTTTCACTGTATGGACCACAGTGGCTGAGCGGTTAGCTTGCTCACCTCCCACCAAGGCGAACGGGGCTCAATCCCTGGCCAGATCACTCCCGGTCTTTTACATGTGGAAATGATGGTTGGCAGGTTTTCTTGGGGATCTCCCATTTCCCCCACCCTTTCATTCTGGCGTTGATCCATACTCACCACAATCACCCTCATTGGCTCTCAAGACCTCGCTGTTAAGAGCTGCCTAAATCTGTTCACTCACTCACTCACTCTTTTCACTCTAATTTTCATTTCTCATTTGAATTTATGAGCCAGGAATAAAATCATGCCCCTTTTGTCCTATTCCTTGATTTTCGACAATATCTTTCAAAGGTCACATCCATTTACACAGCTTTTTTTTGGTGTCCCCTGGGAGGTTCCGACCAGGGAAGCTTAAGGAGCTTTCCTAGACAAGAGTTATTTGAAATAATCCAATATACACCATGGAAGACAGTAGACAAAAAGTTGGAAAGCTTCAAGAAAAATTTTGTGGAGAGAACAATCTGGCCCGAACAGAAACTTACAGAACTAAACCAGGCAATTTCATTGTTCGCTATCAAGTTTAAAAAAAAGGTGGAACTGTGCTAATTGAATGGCTAAATGGTTTCTTCGCCAATACAAAGTGTGGCTAGAAGGTTCTGTCATATTCACGTTTTACGATTCTGTGAGGAGTAACATTCGTCGCGGTCGCCCGGAGCAGCTCTTTCCTAAGTCATCGGAGAGGACAAAGCGAATGAAAATGGAATAAATTAGAGAACTGTGGTTATCGGAGGAATTGGCCTAAGCTATGCAGATGAGTACATGTTCTCCGGGCATATGGAGAGTTCAAAACGTCTAAAAGAGATAACCTCGACTACACCTATGCGTGCAGCGAGATATAAGGAAGATTACAAATGTTCTGAGAGAGTGCACAAAGAAAAGATATCGAGAAGGTCTTGTATGATCGTAGATGCAAAACTAACTCGCCACCAGTACGACATTATAAGACGTAAAGGCATTGCCTGATGCCCTTCTTATAAAGTGATTCAAGAGGCGGAAAAGTCATGCTACCCTAGTGCCGATTACGTGACCGTCACACAGTAGACAGCAGAAATAAAACTGCAAGCTCTGTTAGACCATACTATTACAAGATTGCTCTCATTTCTAAAGAATGAGCTGGAATCGTTACATGCTGAAGAGCTGGAGTGTGTGTTGTTAGTAAGTGAGAATTTTATGTTTCATCAGGAAACCGTGAGTAGAAGCCAACATTTGACAGCGAAGAGTGTACTGACGATAGCAATATTTTTTATGACTACACTGTCGCCAATTCAGTTAATGAGCCATAAGGATTCAGAACATAAGATTATTGGGCAAAACCCACGGCCCTTTTCAACCCGGTTTTGTGATACGGTGAAATTTCAGTTTTCAAGGGAATCTGCCCGTTTAATTTCCACCGATAATGCTAGTATACAGGAGCAAAATGACGATTTATCACCTTCTGTATACTCTTCAAACGGTAACGTTGTTAATGTACACTATCTACCAAAAAGTAATTGAGCAACTGTCCACAATGTTTGCTCGGTGGTTGCCACACCGTTAGAATCTCGTAATACTACCTCTTGCGGCTATAACAGCAGCCACCCTGTATGACATGCTCTCTACGAGTTTTTGCAGGACATCCATAGCGATTCGTCGCCATTCCTCTTGCAACTATTCCATGAGTTGAGCAATGGATTTTGGCCGCGCCTGACGAGCCCTTACCCAGCGATCCACTTCGTCCCAAAGATGTTTTATAGGGTTGAGGTCGGGGCTCTGGGCGGGCCAGTCCAATCAGAGAACATTGTTGTCGGCGTACCACTGCATAGTAGCCCTTGAAACATGGCACCTGGAATTGTCATTCTGGAAGTAACACGGGTCCATTCCGTAAAAACGCCACAATGTTGGGAGCATTTCATTATCCAGAATGTTACAATAGGTCTCTGTGTTCATGCGACCGCGGACAAACACCAGCGGTCCTATGCCGAAGGCCGTGAAACAGCCCCACACCATCACTCCACCACCACCGAATTTCCTAGTTGGCACTATACACTCCGACAGAAGCCGTTCCCCGGGTAGACGCCACACCCATACACGTCCATCGGACCGGAATAATGTAAACCCCGACTCATCACTCCACAGAACCGATTTCCACTGATCCAGTGTCCAGTTGCGACGGTCCAAATACCACCTGAGTCGCCGAGCTTTATTACTTGTCATGATATGGGGCTTATGTGCAGCTGCTCTTCCGAAATGTCCAAGTCAATGGGTCTCTGTACACAATGTTCCGATGGAAACCGATACTCCTGTTGCTGCATGAAACTCCTGTCGGATGGTAGCCATGGATTGTGCCCTATTTTAAACAATTTCACGTTTCAGGATTCTGCGATTTCTGTCGGTCAAGATTGGTGGTCGCCCAGAACATGCAGCATTGGCACAATGCCCATCGACATTCTACTTATGCAAAACGAATGCGACCATTGATTTGGGCCTGTTTACCTTCCGTGCAATCGCCCGACTGGACAGACCATTAAGATGGCAGCTCACAATCACACCCTTATCGAAGTTGGATAGCTCTGTACTTCCTGCCACCTCCTCGTCAACTGGTTCTACACCGGCCTGCAGTGTATGGAGGTCACACAAGTCAACTGATGTACTGAATAACCTATATTCACGAGTGCCCAATTACTTTTTGGTCGATAGTGTTCATCGTTTTCTTCTTATCATGGTAGATGGGAAGATTAATAATTATCTGACACAATAAATCAACCCAAAGATGCTATGTATGTTGACTAATATCTAAAGATTTTCAAATGATTGGCAATGTGTCATGTAAAGCATCAACCTTTTGAGTTCGGACTTTCTCTACTAAGTACATTGATGGGTTAGATAATTTGAATGCCTTCTCCACATTGCTTATACGTTGCCGCAAATACAGTGGAAAGTTCGTGGTGCTGCTGACAAAGATCGTGTAAAGAAACGCAAGGCGGTAATAAACCCAAATTTCGAAGTGAAATGGGTTTAATTGCAGATAAAACTCAAACCTGGCTTTCGTTGCCCAAATGATGGAATACTGCAACAAGGCGATTTTTCGAAAATTACAATGTGTTAGTCAGTATTATAGGTTTGGATGAGGAACTTATACACAGATTTGGTATTATTATGAAAACATTGTCATGTGGTTACGCAATAGATTTCGACAAATCCAATGATTTCACCAAACACACCACAGATATGTGTTTACATCTGTAGCATGGTATTGGATGCCCACAACTGTTCACATGATTTTTCCGTGGGTCTGAAATCATTGTTCACCATGCCACACTGGCTATTGGGCTATTGAGCGAGGAGGCTCAGGAGGCCAGTAATAAAGATTCCAAGTTGTACACAAGAGATGTCAGCAGAAAAACATCTCGAATAGAAACCAACTAGGATATACTTTATTCGCTGCTAATATGTTCAGATCTTCTCATTTCGCATGTGCGGCTTCTACCAAAAAAAAAAAAAAACTAAAATTGTTACCTGCTGACGTTCTGGAGATGGTAAGTACTCTGAAACACCATAAGTAATATGGATGGACCGCAGGAAAAAAATGATGTACAGTCAGAAAAATTCAATACTTCAACAGATGAGAGCGATAGCAGTGCCGAAGTACAAAATTATTCCCAACATAATAAAACATACTTTATGTCAGTTTAGTTCATTATAACTTGGCTCTAATACTTATTATATGAAAAACATATTGATTTTCCTCTTTCGCAAAGGCTGTTGTTTATTAATGTATTTCTGTCTCAACTACAGCACTTCATTGCAGAATTATTTCAAGGAATAAATATGTTAGTGATTACGCTATTCATGCGTGTTTCACTTATTATCTATAGTCTAGCTATTTATTCGTGTAATAGTGAATTGTAGTTTAAAATCAATGAATTTCGGGATATGTTAATTAATAGCAGGTTTTGCGGCCCTCTGCCTCACTGTGCGACAGCCATATTGCAGCGGCCTGCACCTCTCCTCGTTGCCCGCAATGATCGGTTCTGTGATGGTCAATCTCAGCTCTTCCTCAGCCGCTGTGTGTGTTCTTTCCAGGTGCTGTAGGAATTCTTGCCATTCCTTTCTGAGAATGCTTACGTCCTGTTTCATTTCCTGCTCAACATTGTCCACTCTCTCACTTACGCTTTCAATTTTCTTGCCGAAACTGCCTATTTTATTGTTAACTAGCTCACTAATAGCATCTTTCTTTAGTCCATATTGTTTAATTTTATAGCCAAATTTTCGTTTACATTGTCAATTTTCATATACACATTTTGATTCACACTATTTTATTGTCTACCTATTCACTAACCCTAATATTTAGGGTATTTGCTGATTTACTAACACTTCTAACTTGACTACTTGAACACGTTCATTAACACTATCTATTTTACTATTTACATTCTCGTTAACACTAATAATTCGACTACCAAGTCCTTCAACTAAAGCACGCAGTGCTTCCATAACTGCTGACATTTACCTAGTTATTATTCACAAAAATTTTAGTAATGTTCGTACTACAACTACGGCAATAATTATAATTAAAAATTTGTCCTACTAGTCAACAACCTACTGTAAACTAAATTACATTTTTTTTTTTAATTAAATGTCTGTATCCCACTTCTGACACGAGTGATACAATTTCTTAGCCAGGTCTTAAATATGCTTACATGTCTTAATTGAATAAGAGTTTATGGTAATTTCTTAATTTATTTACAAACCCTAAGAAGAAAATACTCTCTACATAATATCTCATAATAAATGGTTATCGCCTGATATCTACAATTAATCATTTAGATCAATATAATTTAAAATCTCCTCAAAGAAATAAATACAATAAAATTAATAGACTCCGTCCCAGTGAACTGCGAATAAAAACACAGTGAGTAATTTTACTGGTTATGTGCCCATGTTTGACAGTTCCAGTATTTACAATAAAGTCCATATCACGCATTCATGAAGTACCACTTTTAATCAGTTTACATTGCACCAGTCCGGAATGTTCTAGATTTCTCCGAGCATCCATATGCATAGAAGCCTTCTACGTATCGGTTGCCATGCCCCCTCGTCTGTCCACGCCACACAAACAATCGTCTGCCATCATTTGGCACCGTCCGCCATCGTCTGCCCTCTCCACTGATTTCCCTTGCTGTACCAGACTTCTCCTGATCGCCGTACTTCAGCCAGATGGCTACCACAGAGACTGCTAATCCTCTGGCTCCTGTAGTATTTATAGTGTCGTCGGCCGTAGCGCAGGAACTTCTTCAAATGCCACGTTACGCCGACGGACATGATTGCCAGAAAATTCTCGCTCATCCTCCCAAGTCGTCGACTTCTGCGACGCCAGCCAGGTTAGTTGTCAGTCATTCTTCCGGCTGCCGGACGATGGAGCAGTGAGCGGGTGTGCCTGTGAGGAGGATAGAGGTTGGTCATCCGCCACAGAGCCGGGTTCGCGCGTAACAAGGTAATACAGGACCTTCATCCAGTGTGAAAGTACACACATAACACAGTGAATCAAAACTGGTATTCTGTATCTACTACTATGCGTTCAACTAAATTTCTGAGTGTAGTGGAGCATAACACATGGCAATATCAAAGTTTATTCTGTGTATTCAAGTTATTTCATATATTTTCATCAAAGTTTTTCATAGTATGAAAAAGGTTTTAAATTTGTTTTTATCGTAAAACTAGTAAAAAAAAATTGACGTTAGTAATTCAGTGTATACTACAAAGAAATACCAACAAACTGAAGATTTTCTTCACTGCATTTTGAGAAAACCAAAAAATCATTATATGATGCTACAATAACTAGAAAAGTCCTAGAATATATTTAAATTCTCGTTCCCTTAAAAGTTAAAATAAAACAAATTGTGTGTACTCTCTGGAGATTTGTTGATTAAACTCTACAGGAACAATGTTAAGAAAAGTAATTAAAAGGATGCTGAATATAAGTATAATGATTATGTTCCTTCGGGCACAAGGGGACGGGGTAACGGAGCTCAGAGCTGTCCATGCTCTGTCATTCTGGTCGGCCGGCCGCCATTACTCCCTCAAAATTTCCCTTTTCCCCTCAAAATCAACTAAATTTCCATAAAAATTTCCCATTTTCCCTAATAATGTATATTTTTTCCTAAAAATGCACCGAGCCTCCCAGATAGTAAAAGAAGCCCCCCCCCCTTTTTTTTTTTTTTTTTTTTTTTGCAAAAATGAGCTATTGGAAGCATTCTTAGGGGCTTGCTAATGACCAGCAAATCAATGGTGGCCATATTGGTTTTAAAGGCATAGGGTATGCCAAAATTATAGAAGTGATCCAGGATAGGAGTCAGACCTAACCATCAACCATCTTGGAAGACAGTGAATTGACCTTTACCTTGACCATATGACCTTGAATGACATTGAACCCAAAATTGAATAAATTCATACAAGTCAGCAAGCATATTGCATTACTTACTACTACCGATATATTGTGTGCATGTGTCCTTCGCCTTGACTCTGCGACCTTAGATAACATTGAAAAGAAAATTGAGAAAAAATTTGAATAAATCCATAAAAGTCAACGAGCATATTATGTTACTGATTACTACCACAATATTGGGCGCAGGTGACATCGAACTTGACCCCATGACCTTAGATGAATTTGAAAAAAAAAAACCGAGAAAAGAATTGAATAAATAGTCTATGAGCATATTAAGTTACTGACTCCTACCACCATCTTGGATATATGTGACCTTGACCTTCGCCCCATGACCTTAGATAACCTTGAAAACAATAACTCGAGAAAAAATTGAATGAATTCATAAAAGTCAATCAGCATTTTATGTTAAAGCATACAACCACATTGGATGCACATGACCTTAACCTTGACCACTTGACTGCAGACGACCTTGAAATCAAAAACTCGAGGAAAATTGAATAAATTCATAAAAGTCAACGAGCATATTATTTCACTGACTCCTACCACCATCTTGGATCCACATGACCTTGACCTTGACCCCGTGACCGAATGTGACCTTGAAAACAAAAATCAGAGAAAAAATTGTAAAAATTGAATAAATTCATAAAAGTCAGCAATCATATTATGTAACTAACTTTTACCACCGCTATCTTGAATGTTGGTGACCTTTGACCTTGACCCATGACTTCAACTGGAAAAAATAAAAATATCTCAACAAATTCGAAAAAGAATAAAAAAATTAATGAAAGAATGGGTTTTTAAATTGATCTTTCGATCAATCTCGCAATATTTCCATCAATCAGCATCACAATCAGCACTGCAATCGTAATCAGCACTGCAATCGTAATCAGCACTGCAGTCAGCACCAAAATCGTAATAAGCACCACAATCGCAATCAGCACCGCAATCGCAATCAGCTCCGCAATCTTTAATTAATGTTTTGTATGCAGTCAACCATCTAAGCATTTTTATACTTAAGTCTTTATTGATGTTCTATATGCAGATCTTTATGTTTATGGGCGAGTGCTGAGAGCACCACTTAAAGTTGTAACGGCTAATAGGATACGACACAGAAAAATTAAAGAAAAACAATGATTTTACAAAAATAATATTTTTATTATATTGTAATTACATTTTCAGAAGAAAGCAGTTCATCACATCATTCGATGTAGTCTCCTTCCTTCAGTTTACTAATTATTGGATATATCTGAACAAAGCACGAAAGTCCCCACGTTTTGAAGCTCAATCAAACATATGAGTCTATTAACAAGTTCATTCGGGTCTTCGGGAAATAGGAAGTCAGTATTCTCGACGTCTTCTTCGTGTCGCTTATTGCAGCAAATGTGTTGGAGGGGTGTGCCAGTGCATCGAGAAAATCTCCATCACCATTATCAATATTATTACTGTCTTCATGCTCATTTTCATCTATGCTGTCTTCATGGTCATCTTCACTTCCTGTTTCATACTCAATATTAAATTTACTTTTCATTGTAGCAGGTGTTGTATGATCATCAGTATTTAGGGCCGATGACAGTTTATTTTGAAGTTCGTCGACTTCATGCGAACGTCTGAAAGTGTACATTCTGCGTAAACAGACTCTACTGGACTCATTCCGTCTTTAGCATTAACTATCACATCATAATCACCTATCGAATCGGTACCCATTGGTGCAGCAAGAGGTATATCCGCGAACACTTACTAACTCCCAGTAGACGAATCCTTGAAGATCTCGGTATGTTTTTTCAATGTATCGCCTTATACAAACTGCATGAGACCAATGTCGTATTGCTTAATTGCGTGTAAAGGACTCTTCGTACAACCTTCTCTCATGCCGAGGAGCATTTTGACCATAGGTGAAAACTCGATCGCAGAATCGACACTGACGACAACCAGGTAGTGATGATGCAGGTCGCGGCTCGATGTTAGTTGAGGTCAAAGACTGCTACAATAAACACTAAATTTAATGTTGAGGATGAAACAGGAAGTGAAGACGATCATGAAGACAACATAGATGAAAATGAAAATGAAGATAGTGCTAGTGTTGAAGACGATGATGGTGATTTTCTCGATGCACTGACCCACCCCTAAAACACATTTGTTTAAATGAGCGACACGAAGAAGGCAGAAGACGTCGAGAATACTGACTACCTATTTCCCGAAGACACGTACGAACTTGTTGATAGACTCATCTATTTGATTGAGTTTCAAAACGCGGGGATTTCTCGTGCTTTGTTGAGGTATATCCATTCATTAGTAAACTGAAGAAAGGAGGATACATCAAATTATGTGATGAACTGCTTTCTTCTGAAACTGTAATTACAAAATTATTAAATTATTATTACAAAATCATTGTTTATCTTTATTTTTTGTGTGTCGTATCTTTTTACTCCTAGCAACTTTAAGTCGTGCTCTGAGGAGTCGCCTATAAATGTAAAGATCTGCATATAGAACGATAATAAAAAACCTTTGTATAAAAAGCACAGATAGTTGGCTGCATACAAAACATTAATTAAAGATTGCGGAGGTGATTGCGATTGCGGTGTTGATTGAGGGTGTTGAATGATGGAAAGATTGTGAGATTGATCAAAATATTGATTAAAAATCAAGTCTTTCATTAAATTTTAAATATTTTAATTTTTTTCCATTTTTTGAGTGTTTAAGGTCACAGGTCAAGGTCAAAGGTCACCGGAAACCAAGATGGCGTCGGTAGTAGTCAGTAACATAATATGCTCGCTGATTTTTATAAATCTGATCAGTTTTTATAGTTTTTTCTCGAGTTGTTTTCAAGGTCACCTAAGGTCCCGTGGTTTAGGTCAAGGTCACCTGCACCCAATTTGGTGGTAGTATTAGGTAACATAAAATGATCATTGACTTTTATGATAAATCAATTTGTTTTATCGAGTTTTTGTTTTCAAGGTCATCTAAGGTCATGGGGCGAAGGTCAAGGTCAAATGGATCCAATATGGTGGTAGGAGTCAGTAACATAATATGCTCGTAGATTTTTATGAATTTTTTCAATTATTTTCTCGAGTTTTTTTCCAGTCATATAGTGTCATGGGGGCAAGTTCAATGTCACTTGCACCCAATATGGTGGTAGTAGAAAGTAAAATATTATGCTCGTTGACTTTTATGGCTTCATTCAATTTTGTCTCGATTTTTCAAGGTCATCTAAGGTCACAGAGTCAAGGTCAAGATCACGTCCACTTAATATGTCGGTAGTAGTCGGTAATGTAATATAGTTGCTGACTGTTATGAATTAATTCCTTTTTTTGGGTTGAAGGTCATTCAAGGTCACGGGGTAAAGATCAAGGTCACTGTCTTCCAAGATGACTGAAGGTTAGGTCTGACTCCGATCCTGAATCCCTTGTATCGATTTGGCATACCCTGTGCCCTAAAACCAATATGGCCGCCACTGCTTAGCCCAGCCTTAGCAAGCCCTTCAAATAGCCCCCAGTGGTTCGTTTTTTAAAGGAAAAAGGGGGGGAGGGGTTGCCCTTCTTTTGGCAGATGGAAGGCTCGGTGCATTTGTTAAGAACAAAAGAAAAATTTTTTAGGAGAAAGGGAATTTTTAGGGAAATATAGTCGATTTAGAGGGGAAAATGGAAATTTTGAGGGAATAATGGCCGCCAGTCGTTCATGAACAGCTCCGAGCTACGGTCTCCCGTCCCCTTGTGCCTAAAGAAACATTATTAATACTACTAATAAATGTTGATACAACTAAAAAACCATTTAATTTTAAACTTTCCACAAAATTCTTCGGAAAAAAGTTATATTTTTGTAATTGAAAAGGGGGTAAATGAGAAATAAGTGTAGCAAGGCAAATAAGTGAGACTAGTGGATTTCTCTCGTAATTCAAAATAACAGTGTTGATTATATTCGTGCGAGTCAAATATGTATTATATTGTGCTATCTATACTTGAGTGGTCAATTTCGAGCGCACCTGTGACGAGTGACATGGCCACAACTGTACTACATGCTGGACTTGCGGAAAACTGCTAAGAGCTTGAGACAACTAACAAATGAGAGCAGCGGCAAGAAACGCGACTGTGAACTTGTCTTGCCCATTTGAGGTGACTGTTCGCCAGAAGCAGAATCTGTGCCACTGAGGTTCACATGTAAGGATGATTTTTCTTGACGATCAAATACACATACATTTGTCGTGGAGAAAGTCTGCTGATCGACAGAAAGACAAACTAACATTTTTTCAGTGGATGAACCGTATGCAAATAACACACTGTAAATTGTTTGAGTAAGCTTCCCTGATAGAAACAAACTCTGTAAAATCATGAAATGAAGATGAAAGTGGAGCATATTTATCCACTTATTTCGAAAAGCAACAATATCTTACAGTTGAATTTATTTCAATATCAAAACTTACTCTGTAGAATATTAGAGGTGATCATTTTACTGGCTTCAGTATATTGAAACAAAATCAGCAACAAAAATCGTTTGGAAGAAACAGTTTTCGCCCATACAAATGGCATCGCCTGAGAGCGTATACAAATATGCAATTCCTACTACCCTCATAAATTATTTATCAACCCACCTGTGCAAATTTTTCATCTTATTAATAATCTGTAATGTAAACATGAAAGGTCGTTCTCATTGAATAATACAATTTTTTTGTACATCTGAAGGCTGTGTTAATATACCGATATCGTTTTGAAAGAAATTTACAATACGTTGCATTTTGTAGCCATGCGAAATATTCACTTGTAAATGGTTAAATATGATCTCAAAAGCGTAATATTATTAGGGCATCTACTTACATTTAACACAGTCTTTCAAAATAATTTGAATTTTGAGATAAGTGAATTCAATTCAAGAGAGGCGTCGTATTTCCTTTAAGGGCAGTGACGTAGAGAACAAAAATAAGTCTGCACTTTATTGAGAGCTTGTATTTATTAAGTCCTCATAAGTTCTACTTAAAACCAAATCAATTCCTGTGCTAGTTGCTATGACCATGGCACCGAAGAGCACTATGTAGATAAGCCAATCACGCTACAGTTTATCTAGGATGATAACCTACAGTTACTTTCCTGCAAAGTTAAAAATTCATCATAAAGATAACAAGACACTTTGTAACATGTTTTCTGGTATCTTATATGTTCTCACAAATTCTAACAAGAAGTGTAAATTTTTCAGGTGTGTAAATCTTCGGAATACGATTGTTTATCATATCAAAACTTACCTTTCCTGAAAACTCGCCTGTTTTCAAATAAGCTTTATGTTGTGCAGTCCTTAGCACACATGAACACACAGCCTACAATTCTTCTTCATAAAACATATTGTTGAGAGCTCCGTGGGTCTCAGTTTATATTTCTCAGTGCCTGTTTGCAAACTATTTCGCGCCTTAAGGCCCCCACATACTTGGAGCTTTCTTCCGCATTTGTGGCCATCGCCACTAAGCACAAGGCTCTGAACATGACGTGCAGTGTTCTCGTCTTACTGTGGGTACCTATGTGAATTTCATACTGATAGAAAAATCGAACAAAATATTTGTTTGTGTTTTAGTTGCCCTAACAAAATATATTGTTGAACAAACAAAATTTTAAAAGCAACAAAATTACTTTTGTTCGTCTAGCAGAATATATGCTTGAATAAACAAAATCTCTGTGTTAGGACAAAAAAAAATTATACTGTCAACTAAATATTTTGCTGAATAAATTTTATATATATATATATATATATATTTTGGCCACTCATTTGACTATCTTCGTTCGAAAATACAGCTTGAGTTTCTTTGTGACGATTATGATAGTAACCGTGTTTGTTAGTGCATCTATTGATGCTAAACAATGGTATAATCAAATTAATAAAACAGTGCAACAAGTAAAGATGCAAAACTTGAAATATTTGTTTGTACACGTTGCCCAATATTTGCAATATATCTATTTAAAACTTTCCAGCAGCATAAGATATCACATTTGCTGAGAGTACTAAGGCGTAGCGCTCGGATGCAGGTTATCTAGGTTTAAAACTCGGTCGAACTCGTTAAAAACTTTTTTGTAACGGCCCAAACTGTTTAATGTACGTGTGGCCAAACAATTATTTAGTTGCACCAACCAAATCTTACAGTTTGGGGCAACCAAATGAGAACAACAAAATAATTAGGTTTCAGTAACCAAATATTTCATTGCCCTTATACAAACAAATAATTTGGTTGCACCAAACAAATTTGGTTTGAATCAACAAAACCTTTTTTTCAGTGTAGGCCATGTAAACTTAAGTGTTTTAAGTGGCTTAAAACATTTAAGTTTACATGGCCTACCCTATTATTTTATTGGCATGCAGGAAGGTTCAAAGCATGGTCCTTGAGTAGTTTCGCATGTATTTGACACATTTATTTTGAGATGCAGAGTTTCGGAAAAGCCTTTTGTTTTAATCATTTTGAAGTACTCTGAAATGGTGTTTCTAATGTGCGTGACGTTTTGAAAGTAATCAACAGTCCTCGTCTAAGGTGTGTGTTCTTTTCGCATATGAGAACATTGGACACACGTTTAATAATTTCGCAAAGAAACGTAAATTACTGACACTCTGAAAAGCAGTTCAAGTACTAGGCAGGCCTTAAGAGAACATCGCCCCGAGATTTTTTTGTTTCACTTTCGAGGCACAGCGATAGGGGCTACAATAACACGCACGACCAGCGCCCCGTCACTCCTACGCGCAAGGCACTGAACCTGACTAGAGTGCTTCCGTAGTTACGCTTTCCTGTGTAAATGAGATCTGTAACAGTGTAAGTGTATTACATGCGACGAAAGCCCATAGATTGGAATACTACTGTACAGTTTCATTTTCTCTTGCCTATTATAGAAATTACTCAGGAAAGCTCTAAAGATGCGATTTTTTACATTTTCCCCACTTTTTCTCTTAGAATAATATTAATATTATAAAACCAAACTGTCAAAAAGTTGTATTCCTAGGCCATTTATTTACTGAGATATGCGTAAACGTGCAAACGACAAATTCACAACAAATATGTCTGGACTTCTAACTCTTAAGGGCTTCCGAGACACTATAAAAGTCAACCTACGTTTCATGTTTAATGTTCGTAATTTTACAGAAAGGCCGATACATCAGAGGTCATTGACACTGATTATCGAACTTAACACGGGTCGGAATATTCGTAACGTGGAAAAAGCAATAACTAAATAAATACTTCAATAATGTTATTACTTTCACACTATAATGGTTCTTAAAAAATACTTTACAAATGAAGTAAGATTATAGGCATATGGTTAACACTAACAAGTAGAATAATAAAATGTAACTTTTAAATTGGTCACATGTTAAACTATGAAGTTCATCCCTGGCGGCAATAGTTTTTCAGAGGTCAAAGGTGACTTTATTACTTTCGGATACCTCGATTAGGTATCGTCTGATAAAGGCTGTTCACAGTAAAGTGAGCACTTTTCGAGGCCCTTGTTCCTTTTTCCTTTCAGCAGTGTTTTATCCTTTAATCACTTTGTCTAAATAGATACTGGACTGTAAGCAATAAACACAGTGTATAAGATTTCACCGCACACGGAAGTTAACGTCTAAGACTAAAATAAAATATATTTATTGACTATTATTCCAAATGAGAAGGCATTAAAAAGTGCTCTATTTACCGTGGATAGCCTATAGAAAATATGTAAGCATGTACGTGCGTAATGTAACATAGATGTACATGTTATATGCATGCTGAGGGACTATGAAGGTGATAAAAAGAAAATCGCGCTTCATGTACGTCTCCTGCACAATATTTCGGGGGCGGAATAAATGGGAAGTGGCCAGACCAGCTCATCGGAAGCGAGTAAGGACGTAAGGGAGGGCCGTGCTGAAGGGCTGAGGGTTGTCGGAGACGGAAGCCAGAGCCAGAAGCGCATGAATGAAAGTGGTGGTGCTTATGCAAAGGGAAGTGGGTGAATGAAGGTCCATGAACTCGGCGCGCGCGAGGAAGTAGGACTATGACCGCGAGTGACCGAGCAACTCCTCACATGTCCTCGACAAGCGGCCCGGAGCCGCTTTAACGAATCCGGATTCCTCTCCGCCCTGGTCGCCACAGCCTGTGGAACATCCACTGTGAGGCCCTGCGCTGCGTGCAGTCGCGTGCGGAAACTCCTACCTGCTCCCTCCCTAAGTGTTTCCTCTTCAACAATCACTTGAAATATAGTCCGACATTTCTCCACAGGACGACCAAAATTACACCAACTACAGGCTGTTCAGGGTAGAATGAGCACATTTGAAAGCCCTGCTTAAGATCTACTTGTATGCACGTTATGTACAATTAGCATTGCCATGGACCTCATCACTTTAATGGTGCATCGGTTAGTAAAACTGTGAAATTTTTAGGAAAATAAATATTATACAAATCTGATCATTTTCACACTTCGGTACATTAAAAAAAAAAACAGAAAGAAAAATAAATAATTTAAGTTATCATAAATGGTTACCTAACACTTTTTATTCGACGTTAGGATATGGAACTATTTTCTATCCATCGTTACCAACTTTACTGGGCGCATGTCACTCAGTGCGCCCGTTAAAATATATGCGTTGAGGGGCAGCGAACTTTTTTCTACGTTTCATTTCAAAATTGCTCACTTTATCGTGAACACCTTCAAAAGCCGTTCACTCTTATTTCAGCACATTTTAAATAAACCTTTGAAAAATTTTTCTGCCCCTACCTGCATATATTTTAACGAGCAAACTGACTGGCATGTTCCCAGTAAAGTTGGCAACGACACAGGAAAAGTAGTTCCATATCTCAATGGCGAATAAAAAATGTTATGTTACTATTTATTATGATTTAAATTTTTTCTTTCGCCTTCTGTTTTTTTCTAATGCATCGAAGTGTAAAATTTGAGCAGATTTGTGAAATTCTCTTTTTCTAACAATTTTACTGTTTCACTTGACAAAGCGCGAATAAAGTAATGAGGCCCAAGGCAATGCTAGTTCTATATAAGGCGGAAATTTAAGAATGGCTATATTTGTAAAATAGTTACTGTTCTGATAATTCCACAGTTTCACTTGGCCAGCGTATGAATGAAGTACCTCAGATCCACGACAATGTTAGTTTTACTTATTTTGGAAGAATACCCAACGTAAATACATTTAGATCCTACGCACGGCTTTCAGAAGTCCTCAGTTTACCAGGAACAGCCTGTATAGAACAGTATTCTCAACAGTAAGCTATAACCTCGATTCAAACTTCCAGTATTCAACCAAAACTTGGCGTTTAGATTAGAATCCGTACCTTGAATATGAACCAGGTAAATGCATATTTTGTAAACTATAATTGCAGGTAATGAAGGAAAATTGAATCACTCATCAGCAATCACAATTAATTTAAGCCCATACATCAAATAAATCGAAAGATTTATGATTTTTCAAGTCTAATTAGTGTTTCATCCCGCAGCTAGCTTTTCCTACTTTTTAGAACATATGTTTGGAAAAACCTGCAAAACGAACAATGGAATCAAGTTCTTTGAGTGTAACAATTTTCTGAATGAAACGAAATTGTGTCTAATTTACACGAATATCTTCGTCACTTTTAAGTCAGGAAATAACCTATGTGAAAATATAGAAAAATGTTTAGCAAAAACGCAATGTTTTCGCAAGGGCAATTCCAGTAAAATTATTCCCAAGCAAAAATGAATAATATGATAGCAAGAAACTATTTTGGTTGACACGAAACTATTTTGGTTGACACGTGCTCTTAACAATCATTGTTAAACCTCTTTCGGTATAATCATGTTTAATTTTTATAACAAGTTACGCATAACCAACGTTATTCTTCATCAATATGTGAGTATTGTGTTAGTTACTATTATGCCCCCAATATTAAGCATTTCCTTGAATCGAGGGGGCATTTGGTGACACCTTAAATAACACACTACAATCAAACTTACAGCTTAAAATTGGACAGCATTATATACCCTATTCACTATATGAAATTGGAATATTACAGTGCAGTGGTAAAGTATTTCGTTTTCCAGAAAATAGTAGCAACAAAATCATTTCATGTTTACTGACAACGTAACCAGTGCTATCCTATTTCTGATTCGCTCACGACATATCAACCGTAACTAGAAGCACAGATGAATCTTGAACTTTCAGCGAAACAGCCAGCTGTTGTTTAACGTGCACTCTTTAGGCAAGACAGCAGCCGTTTATTTCCAGTACCGTAGGCTGATGAGGTAACCGTTAAAATACCGGGACCGGTTGCTTACTTTATGTTAATATCAAAGTTGTCCCTTTACGTTTCAAGTCATCTGATGTAAGATGTAAGCGTTATTCTTTTTCAAGTCATGTTCTTATACTTGATAAAATAATGCTTTTTTTTTTTTAACTTAAGTAATGCTACAATAGAGATTTGTGTTTATGGCAGTACCAAGGGATTAGGCTACAACTAAACACATCCACGGGCTGTATGTTTCCAACGCAGTTAAATGTCTTAAATTTCACGTTCTACTTGTTTGCGTAACATTGTTTTAAGAAAGTCAGACTGTAACCCAGCTGAACAAATGGTAATTTCCATTACCCTTGAACGTGGGGCCAGAATGGAGCCGATCTCTACAGAATATTCATCTGTACACCAGCTAACGGCGCGAGGGGTTCTGCAAGCTGCAGTTGGGCAAGGCAGGAGTGTAAATTTGCTTTCGTCCGAGACGTGAATGCATCACGTATTCTGTATATCTGTCCAGTGTCTGCGTAAACGAGCCAGTTACGTAAACCAATAAGCTTATTACAATAGCGCGTACAGCATCGGCAGCAGAGGTGCGCCTTCTACCGCCCTTATTCTAGAGCTTTCAGACGCATGCGAGTAGGTATAGGCTGTTCACGGTAAAATTAGCACTTTTGAAAGCCCTGCTAAGGTCTACTTGTATTCACGTCGTGTATTGTTCCGCCTTATGTAAAATCAACATTGTCATGGGCCTCGTCGCTTTATTAATTCGTCGACCAAGTAAAACAGTGAAATTATTAGAAAAGTAAACATTTTACAAATCTACTAACCTTTGCATTTCGATGCACTTAAAAAAAACAGAAAGATAAAGAAACTATTGACACTATCTCAAATGGTTACCTAAAACTTTTAATTCGACGTTAAGTTATGGACCAACTTTCCATATTTCGTTACCAACTTTACTGGGCGCATGTCACTCAGTGCGCGCGTTAAAATATGTGCAGGCAGGGGCAGTGACTTTTTCTAAGGTTGATTTCAAAAGTGCTCACTTTATCGTGAACAGCCTTTATTCGAGTGTTGTGCCGAACGAGGCGCTATGTTGGCATGCCCATCCGTGTCTGCTCCCGTGCGACTTGAGCGGACAGGAAGGAGGCCGAGTGGTTGGAAACAAGCGATGTGGCCATCTTGCACCAGCTATTAGAACACAACATTTTTTTATTTTCCATTTAAAAAAGTAGAACATTTTTTATAAAGGCTGTTCACGATAAAGTGAGCACTTTTGAAATCAACCGTAGAAAAAAGGCACTGCCCTTGCCAGCAAATATTTTAATGGGCGTCCTGAATGACATAAGCCCAGTAAAGTTGGTAACGATGGATGGGAAGTAGTTCCGTATCTGAACGTCGAATAAAAATTGTTGGGTGGACATTTGTGATAACTTAAATTATTTATTTCGCTTACTGTTTTTTTTTAATGCATCGAATTGTACAAATGAGCAGATTTGTTAAATATTTACTTTTTTAAATAATTTCTTAGTTTCACGTGACCGACGCATGAATAAAGTGATGAGGCCGACGACAATTTTGACCTTACATAAGGCGGAAGAAGACACAACGTGCATAGAAATAGATCTTAAGCAGGGCTTTCAAAAGTGCTCACTTTACCGTGTACAGCCTATAAACACATTACACATTTCTTTGTATTTTATTATTCAGGGTTGCATTTAAGGAGGAGGAGGAGGAGCTTGAAAATATGAAGCCACACTTCTGATTCTTCACATGACCTGATGTTCTCGGGAAATAAGTTAGAAATCGAACTTTTAAAATTTATTTGTTTCTGATCGACGTCACGATGTACCTCTACGAGCAGTTTTGAGCCCCTAGTTACTTTTTCCTTTCAGCCATTTTTAGCCTTAACAACGTTTTTAAATAAATATTTCCCTAAGTAATAAGCACAGTGTGTATATTCCAACGCACTCGGAAGTTAACATCTAAGGCTAAAATAAAATATATTTATTGACTATTATTCCAAATAAGAGGGCTTTCAAAAATCTTCACTTTTCTGTGAATAGCCTATAAAGTCATTTGTTGATAGTTTTTGTCTTCGTGATTTCACGTAGCCTTATTGCCGTAGACATAATGAGATTATGAAATTATTAATTCAGGGATTATAATAATTTTTATAATATTTTATTATAAGTTATAAATCCGGAAGAACACGAATCTATTAAATATACTTTTATATTTTCAGGGGGCCGTGGAAGCGCTGTGGATAGAGCAATTGCAAACAGCCGGGTTCGGTTCCCGGTGGAGTCACTCCGGGATTTTTGTACGTGGGAATCCTGCCGGACGATGCTGATGGTTGGCGGGTTTTCTCGGGGATATACCGTTTCCTCCGTCTTTGCATTCCGGCGCTGCTCCATACTCGCATCGCTTCAACCTCATCGGCTTTCAAGTGGAGTGGAGAGATGTTTTCGGCTCTTAACATCGAGGTCTTGAGAGCGGATGAAGGTGAAACGAATTAGCATGGAGCAGCGCCTGAATGAATGAATAGGTAGGGGGAATGGGATATCCCCGAGAAAACCCGCCGATCAGTGGAATCGTCCAGAACGATTCCCACATGCGAAAATCCGGGAGGGACCGCGCAGGGAATTGAACTCAGTTCGCTAAAATAGGAAGCGAGTAGTCTAATCACTTATTCACCGCGGCACCGTTATTGGCTTTCAAGACCCCGATGTTAAGAGCTGTCCAAGACTCTTCACTCCAATTTCATGCTGTTGTAAAACTGTGTACTTTTAAAATCCAACCTCCCTTCCCCCTTCCCCCTCACAATTCACCTGCACCTTCCTACCATACTTTTTAACACTAGCATTAACATCCAGTTTCAGCTGTTCACATTTATAAACATAAAATATAAGAAGAAGCAGTTCCTTCTCGAGCCCTATCAAAAGGGTAGATGACATGTCGTGTTTGGATAATCGCGGCTCGCTTCACGGCATGATTCGCGAAGAGTAAAGTGTTTCACGAAGTGATTTGCAATATGATTAACAATATGCTGTGTTTTCGGGCAGTCGTTCGCGAATTGTTTCGCGTCATGTTTCGACCGTCGTGACTTCCTCACGATATGATCCGTTGTGTGTTTCGTGTCTTGCAATTAGAATAACACCGTAGCTCTAGTAGTTATGAAGATCGAAGTCGTCAAACGAGACCCCAACTGTCTAAAAAAGTAAATCCTGTGAGTTCTATGCTGTAGAAGAGATAGGTGACAATGACTTATTGAAAATTGTGTGAACGACGTTTGTGATAAAGACGATGGTGATTTTCCCGACACAATTACAAAGCTCTCCAATGAGTTTTAAAATCATAGTTGTCTGAATAAGGTGGGAAACGATAAGACATACAGGTTTGTTTCCAAATTTTCCTATGAACTTGTTAAGACTTTTGATACAATTACAAAGATGAGGAGATTATTCGCACGTGAATGAGAGATCTTCAATCATTGCCGCATTTAAGGTTAGGGGTTCAGTCAACTGAAACTATTAGTTATTTACCTATAACCACAAGCATATGTGATAAGCTTAATTCTGATGTATGCAATAAGTGAAAATTAATATATTTTGGGGAGCAGTGTGGTTTAATTTCTTTTCCTATTCCTTCCTGGTTTTTCGACAGCCTTCTTAATGCCGATATGATCGATATTGGAGATGATAAATACTGAGGGTAGAAGTGCATAATAAAGGTTATGATTAATTTTGAAGTATTGCCTATGTCTTTCTGAGGACGTTTAAAATCGACTGACTTCTGTTTGACTCGTGACTTCTGTTTCAGGAAGCAATGGCCTGAGTTATCTTTGATGAAAGAATGAAATGAATGAACTGATTTCTGCTGGTGGAATGAGTTAAATGAGTTGTGTTTGAGGAATGATTGGACTGATTTCTATCCGAGGGACGAATAAACTAAGTTCTGTATGGGGAATGAGTGGACTGAGAAAGACTAATAAATGCTTGAAGCCTTGAAGCCTCATGTGCCTATAAAAGTGTCTATGGAAATGCTTATGACTTAACACAACACATTATCTTGTTCGAGCGTTTCCTGGTTCATTCCAAATTTGAAGGCCAAACCTCATTGGTCCCTGAATGATGGCCAATAAGTTGGCGGATGTTGGTGAAATACCATTCTATTAACATAACTTGAGGCTAGTATTGCCACTACCCATGTGTCTGGCTTGGGCTGGTCTCATATAATTGCTATAATTACTTATAAATATTGCGAGTAGCCTTTATGGCTGTTAGATAAGTGGAGTCAAGGCGATGGAAATAGTTATTTTCAGATTCTAATATTATATAAGAATTAGAATTGTAGAGATAATATTGGAAATATAGTAATGCAGTTACTTTGAAAGAATATTATAGCAATGTCTACAGTGAAAATTCAATGTGAGATCAAGCAAGTAAATTAAATGCAACAGAATGAGCGAGTAACATGTTTTGACATTTACGAATTAATCGCGAAAATACGTATATGATAAAACTCCACGTGTTATAGGCTTAACTGTGTCTGTAAGTTTTTAAAAATTATATAAATATTGGTTTAATTATATCTTTATATAAAAATATCAATAAGAGAAATGAGAGACTTCTTCAGACACTGTATATAAAATTTTATAAAATTCAACATTAGGTTAATAATCTTAGGATAAATAATACGTAGCCTAGTTTACATTTTCATATTAGTAAGTTTAAGCTTATATACCAACCTGACCTGACAACCGGGCAGCAGGAAGAACTGCACCAGTCCTCACTCAGTGAAGGCTCATATTTAATTTAAATGATTTTGTTGATTTTCTTTTTTATAAATCCTGTGTAATTATAAATGTGTATGTCTGTATAAATGTACGAATGATGACAAATTAGGCCGAAAAACTGTAGCCATGTTCATTAAACGACTTTAATTTTTTCGTTTATCCCGTACATATGGTTCATAATTAACTAAAAGAAGAATTCTAGAGATATAAAAAATTTTAATTATAAATGTCAATTAAAAACAATTAAGTATAGTTATTAAAAGGTTATATTTTAGATGTACGTAAACTTCAAATAAAAAATTGTGTCCAGAGGCAGCTAATTTTTTGAATAAATATAAATAATTAAAAATTGTCATTTACATATTTATCTTAATTTTTCATTAGATGTATTCTACATATAGGTAAACTACTGAATGAAGCGTTTTTTTTATTTGGACAAAAATTAAAGATGTTTCCGGATTGCCATACCATATGCCTATAAAACTATGACCGTAGGTTCTCAGAAAATGTTGCATATGCTTGTAGGGTTAGAGGTCGTAACTGCTGACCACCTTCGGGAATGACGTGGGCTCCCAAGAGGAGCCCAAGCCAGCGATACTCTGAGTGTCACCATCCAGTATATTCCATTACATGCCGCATCCACTTCGTCGGTGGACAGAAGACGCTTAAATATGAAAGAGTCAATATAAACTTGTGACATAAAGTCCTGTTTGTACTTCAAAAATGCGGCACTATTGATCGCTAAGGGAGGTGCTCAAAATGACCACTTACATTTGCGCACCTGCAGTCGTCATATGGTACGTTGTCGTGGAGTCGAGAAGTTTCGGCGGCTCTTTACATCGCAGTCTTGAGATCTGATGAGGGTGCAGTGAGGTGAGTAAGGAGCAGCGCCGGAAAGCAAGGGCAGGGGAAACTGGAGATTCCCGAGAGAACCCGCCGACCGGAGGCATCATCTGGCACGATTACCGCGTGCGAAAATCAGGCAGTGGCTCTGCCGGAAATTGAAATCGGTTCGCCTTGGTGGGATGCGAGCTCTCTAGCCGCTGTGTGACCATGGTCCCTGTAGGTTGTCGTATTCTTTAAATAAATACCAGGTGTTAGTCGAATAAGTTGGCAGCCTTCTTGCATATTGCTGTGATCGACACCAGGCCAAGCGTTAATGCTGGAGGGAACGCGACCTCGGAAACCAGCCCGCCAAGCTATGACAACAGTTGGGGGAATGGTATTAACTCAAGGTCGGGCCCCTGTGTATATAAGTTGCGAGCGATGGTAGCTCGCGACCATCTTGTTCCGTCACCGCCGGAGGCCCTGCCCGAGACGCTGCTGCCAGGAGGACCACCAATCCTTGCTGTCCTGGGTCGATGCCTGACGACGCCGCCATCGAGTGAGCCTCCATGCTGCCACCGACATACCTCAGGGTAAATTAAATTCCCATTTGGGCAAGTAGGTTGCGTGAGGCAACAGGATAAGCGAAGGCTTTTATACGTGCTCCTTAAGAGCTGGAGCATTCTATAATGTATCTACTTCGTTCCATGTTCTGATATTTCGGAGTATCTGCATCATAAATGAATTATTGCTTTAATTAATATGCACTTCATACGTCGGAGTTTGTAAAAGCTCAGCTTGAATAAAAGTAGTGATTTGTATGAAATTACTCTAACGTTCTTTGTCTACACATAACCCCTATTTGAGTTCGTGGCCTCTTCACTTAGAGAAGCCACATCAGTATACTGACAGTGTTTCGATGTTGAGAATGGGTGTTGGAAATGCTATTGGTTTAAAATTGCCACAAAAATAAAACTTAATGGATTTAAGTATGGATAATGTGCAGGCCAGCCAATAGGTCCTGCACAACCTATCCATTTGTTCGGAAATACTTCGTTCAAGAAATGTCTTGCTATTTAGCTAAAGACGTGGCGGCGCGCCATCATGCACAAACAACATGCGACGTGCAACATCAAAGGGAACACCTTCCAAAAGTTCATGCAACTCGTGGATTTTGAGAAAATTTGCTAATGATTGACATGTTAATCTTCCAACAAGAAAAACGGGTGCGATTAAACTGTCGTTAAGTTTTTCTCCTGACCATACACTGGAGCTGAATTGTTGGTGTAGTGATTTAAATGTAACACGTGGTTTTCTTCAGCTCAATGAAGATTGCAGAATCCCTCTTTTGTGAATCCAGCCTCTTCTGTAAATAACTCGGTGGGCAGAAAAGACAGATAACCGATAGACATCTGCTGAAATAAAGTACAAAAGTCGACTCATGGGAGAAAATTTTTGTTATTAAGTGCCGGTACTAATCGAAAATGGTATGAATAATGAAGTTGCTGTCACAAAACTCTCCAAATTGTCGCGTGTCCAATGTTCTTCACTGCTGCCATTCTTTGAGTACTTTTCCCAGCATTTCCTTCCAATATGCTGCAAAATCCTCTCTTCCAGACAACAGTTCGAACACTAACGGGTTTTCTACTGTCTATAATTTTCTTAAACGAGCCTGTAACTTGTGGGCGTTTATGAAATTGCTAAAATGTTTTATTTTCTGGAAAAAATATATATAAGGGAAACGATTCACATAGATACATATTGCTTCTGCTGCATTACATTCCGAAAGTCTATAAATCAAATACATTTTTGCATTTCTTGGTTTGAATAATTCATTATCACGCCTAACTCACAGTAACGCACAATATCAAATGCTCTTGTCAGGACAGAAAACTGGAATTTCTCATAGCATACCTAGTAAACAAGTCGAGTCAAATGCAAATTATCAACAGAATGAACGTGGCATCAGTGTAAAATGAAGATAATCTGAAAATCTGGAAGGATTTATGACACGGACATTTACTACTTCGATTACCCGCCTCGCCACGAAAACTGGTATTTAAAACTACAGCAGGGGCATGCGGGATGTTTGCGACGAAAGTCTGGGCAAGATCGAAAGTATTTTGGTAAAGACTCACGACTTAACCTATAAAAGAGAGCAACAGTGAGAATTGTTATTCAGTACGATGCGGACATTGCCAGCGAACTACATCGGACGATTCAGTCTGTCTGCTCGAACTATTTGCTTACCAAGAGAGCCAAAATTTCACGCGATCATATAAATTAAGAAATTTTTAAGCCCATTACTAGTCGTCTTGATGTACTCAGGGAGAGAGATGGAGGACCCGTAGCCATGAAGGCCGAAATCGACGATGCAGCTAAGCCTTTGAAGAAACGAAAATATGACGATGTACAGTCAGATCAGGACGATGGATCGAATGCTGATTTGCTACACAAATCAGAAAGTATGGATGAGAGCCCTGAAATTTAATTCTTTGGCTTGACAGTATGTATGATCGTACACATCTTGTAATAATGATACGATGTATAGTGCATACAGGCATAATGATAAATGGTTCCTAGGTGCTGATGAATTAGAGTTTCTACCAGGTGGGAGCATTAGAGTTGGTAATTACACGACACATGGAACCCCCAGGCTATACGAACTTCTATTTAGCAAGGAGCCAAGGGAGTTTACAGAATCCGACCTGCTGGAATACAAGAATTTGTTCGAACTCACACATGCGCTTTACCAAGATAACGATCCCGAGACAGGTGTTTATAAGGACGAAGATCATGAAAAAATTGACATTCTCGCAGACCTCTTCAGCGATATAGCACTGGAAAGCGGCGAAGGTCTGAAGGAGACAGACGATGGCAAGAACATTGACTATGTATTATGGGACGATCTGAACGAGCTGGTCGATAGGCTGCAGCTACTGCTTGCTTCGCAAAGTGTTGGAAATTACTCCCACACCAACGAGATAGTTTTAATTATCGAAGAACTGAAGGAGGCGGGCTTCAAGGCATCGTCAGCGTCAAGGTTCGAGAAGGCGCTGAAACGACGTAACAGAAGGGCGATTTTAAGTGGTGGGGTTTCCCTGCCCGCTTCAATTCTTCGGTCGCCGAGGCGGACATTGAGCGGTGAACGTCGAAGAAGATTAATAAACCTGCATATTTGATTAAGTGCACAATAAATTTTACATAAAAAATTGTTTGTTATATTTCATAAATCTCCCTGCTTTATATATAAGAAATATTTTAAATAAAAACACTCTTATTTAAGAATAAAATTAAAAAATAAATGTGACAATTTTATGTACTTTGCAGGAATGGCGAATGTCACAATTTGGTACAGGCCGATAGCAGGCAGCATAGTGGATACTACCTATGTGTTGAAAAATATAATCTAACATGAAGGGGATGGAGCGAATGTGACTAATTTGCACAACCTATACTTTAAACACATAAAGAAATATGGCTTTCACCTGGTGGTACACAGGTAATGTAAACATATGATATCTAATATGGTAGTTGAACGAATGTGTAAGACAAACTCTAAAACAAATGAAAAATAAAAAAACCAACATGGTGGACTCCACGTAGCAAGATGATGGACGCCTACCAAGATGACGGATTACACTGACCAACATGGCTACCTCCAGTAACATATAAACAAATGGCGCCTACCAACATGGATGCAACCAGTAACATATATAAACAAATGAACAAAAAAGCAAATATGGCCACCTCCAGTAACTTATAATCAAATGATACCCGAAAAAGCAATCATGGAGGCATTTGATAGAATGATTATAGGTAGGTAATTGAGCTATATGTCTCGTTGACAGCGAGATCATTACAGATGGTAGAGTGAGTATAGATGGGGGGAATAGATGTGTGGGAGTCAGTCGTCTACTGGGTATGGAACGAATGTGACTAATTGGTGGTGCTGGGGGACCTCCGGAAATATAAGTTTTTAAAATAAATTTGTACATAAATTTTTTACAAATTTTTCGAAATATTTTTAGAATGATCTAGAATTTTTGGGGAATTTTAGTTTTTTTTTTTTTGTTTTTTAGGTTGAATATCATGGGTCAGAGGTCAGGGGTCAAAGGTTAAGGGTCAACGGTCACGGGGCACTGGCTTCCAATATGGCGCACGGGCGATCGGAATGACAGATCATAAACAGCTTCGAGCTCCGACGCCAGACGTCGATGCGCTCAACTTCCCAAATACGACTACTGATACTGTCAGTATAAAAAAATTCTATTGACAAAAATATAAAATTATTTATATGGCCGCCATTCAGAAAATCATTGTCTGACCCCATTTAAACCATGTAAGTTTACATAGGCGTGCAAAATTTTGTGTCAATTAGTTGAATTATTCCGGAAATATGGCAAAATGTTCAGTTTACTCACCTGACACTACTTTGAGAAAAATCCGGCAAAAGATGATCTCTGTATCCATACATGATACTACTAATTAATGATGTTTGCATATAAATTTTAGTAAAGTTTGTTGACACATTTAATAGATATATCAAATTAATCTAAATTATTTATAAACCCCACTAAACATGCCTGTCGCACATAACACATGTTAATTTACATACCCTACTGTAGCAATATTTGCGTGAAATTTTTTTATGAATCGGTTGATTGGTACTCGAGATATGGCACTAAACGTCCAGTGTGCATATCGCTATCTTCATAAATGGAGGACAATAAGTTTGTATACTATGGCATTCGATGATTTTTATAGATACAATATACAAAGTTAAATTTTAATATGTTACATATTTTCGTAGTTAAAGCATACTATGCTAAAATGTTTGTGTATTAGCCATTCCGATTAAGAGACTTACACACTTAAAACGTATAAATTAATATGGCCTACGAAAGTACAATTTTTTCGCCAAATTTGAAAGAAATCGGTTGATTGTTTCCCCGAGATACGGCACAAACACTATATTATTTCGTGTGGGGCTGTCTTACAAAATGGAGGGAAAATGAGCCTTTGCATAAACAATTTAGATGGCTATAACTGATACTGTCAGCATACAGAGTTAAGTTGAAATTTCTTTTGAAGTTTTGTAGATAAAAAAATGATGAGCTTAAATATTTATATAGCAGCCATTTTGAAAATGTGTCAGTCTGACCCTCTCAAAGTTTATCAGTTTACATGAGCTGCCAGAGATAGACTTGTTTGCACACTTCAGAGAGTGAGCAAGAATTCTCTGGTAATTATTTCCCTCGGCGCAACTCCGAATGTTAGAAGGCTCTGGACCAGGGACGGCACTGTCTATATATACCGCTGCAGCTCGACGATCGGCAGTTTTTGTGATAGCTACCTGGCGAAGTGAGATAAGCAGTGGAGGAATAAAACGACCGGTGACGAAGGTAGGGTGACTGCGGCGGACGCACGCTTGTGCAGCGATGACGGACAGTATTGTGAGAGTACTGCGGAGGGCGAGTTACCCGAATCGTAGAGTGCGGCTGTTTACGGGAGCACTGGGACACTCCAGAACATTCCGGACAGTAGAGACTGACGATATCTGGATTGAAACAAGGTGGTAATCAATGGACGAGTGATACAGACTCGATTGTAAATACTACAAAATTTAATTATCAAATATATTATTTAAATAGTAATTTAATAGGAAAACTGTCTATAGGAACTGGTTTTAAGTGATTGTGTTGATTCCTATGAGGTGACAGGCGATAGTTGTAAATAGCAAATTATATTCATTTATTGTCAAGATATTAGGTCTAAAATAGTAGTAGGGCATAGTTCCTTCTGGCACAGGATTCATGACTCGGCTCGCGGCTCTCGTGGTAGCCACGGCTGCCATGTTGGGATTTTTTTTAAATCGCTTATTTTTACACAAAATCGTACATTTTAGCACAAAAATGCCTTAAAATATATACAGCCAGCATACAGAGTTTCATTGGAATTAATTACATGGTTTCGACAATATAACATACAAAACTAAAATAGCTTTATGTTAGCCATTTTGAAAATAAGTTTCTGACATACATATAACATATCAATTAACATTACCTACCATAGTACTACTTGTTTGCCATATTTGGTAGGAATAGGTCAATCCTTTTCCGGGATATGACATAATAGCTTTATTCATTCGTGTATTTCTTCTTTACAAAATGGAGGAAAAAAGAGGCTCCGTGTAAACACATTTGATGTTTGTTTTATATACTCCCAGCATACAAAGTTATGTTGGAACTGATTTGGTGATTTCGAAGATAGATTATACTATACTAAATAGTTAAATGGCCACCATTTTGAAAATTGGTATCTGACATACTTGAATCATGTTTGTACATATCTACTGCCGCAGTAATACTTGTCCGTCAAATTTGTTAGCGATCTGCCAATTGTTTCCCGAGATATTATACAAAAACTTTATTAGTTCATGTAGCGATATCATACAAAATGGCTGACAAAAGTGGTTATTGTTATGCTTAAATGATGCTTGTAATATATACTGTCAGTGTACAAAATTTGGTTGAAATTAGTCAAACAATATTGTAGTTATAACAAATAAACCGAAAACATTCGTGTGGCCGCCATTTTGAAAATAAATGCCTAAAAAAGTTTTAATTACTTATATTTACCTGGCCTATCATAGTATTACTCACGTGCCAAATTTGGCGAAAATTGGTGGAGCAGTTTTCGAGATATAATGTAAAAACTTTATTTTTCCATGATGCACTATCTTCCAAAATAGTGGACCAACAACAATATTAACATCTGAATTCAATTCGTACACCTTGCGCTGTCAGTATACAAAATTTGGTTTAAACCAGTTTAATGTTGTTCGAGATATTATCACTCTACATTTTATAATAGCCGTCATTTTTAAAGCAAGTGTGCAGCGTGGTCGAATACAATAAAAGTCAGGTGTCCTTACTTAGTACTATATGTGTACCGAGTTAGGTGAAATTCGGTGCACGAGTAATTGAAAGTGAGGGGGACACGCACGCACAGACATATACACAGATACAAATTCACACACATACACACACAGAGACACACAGCCAGGAAAGTGATCTCCCAAGCCGGTATTTCCTTCGGGAAGTAGGCTAAAAAGAGAACAGTTATTAGTAGGCCTAACTATGGTAAAGGCGATATTACATGATACCAGATTCCGTAAAAGCTTGTGCAAAGTCCGACATAGTGGCGGGTATACGGGCTAGTGTGGCGCCTCGTCTTGTACAGCCAGGTTTCGTACCAGGTTTGGTAATTGGATACGTCCTATTTTTCGTGGCAAGTTCCACGCCGGTTTTCGTACCTGGCCAATCACGTCGCAGATTCAGAGTGTAGGGCGCTCCCCATGGCTACTACTTGAAACAAGTTGAAGAAAGCGAAAAGGACACCTCCATCTTGATTATACATCTGTGAGGTTGAAACACTTTCAAATATATTTAAAATACGACAACGACGTATAATATTGGCTATGACAACTTTTATTTACTGTTTAAAACAGTTCTAAATACTTAAAACCAGAAGAGATTAATTCGAAATATTGATCGTAACTATTACATATAAACTCGTAACCTGGTGTTTGAACTTGTAGTACAGTGATAAAATTGCGGTGTTCGCTATAGCAGTGTATCTTTTGGGCGTGAGTTCAAAACTTCGTCGGACCCAAATTTTGTTTTTATCATTAAATTTTAGATGCTGATAGTATCCCGGTATGCAAAGAAAAAAACTATATTTTGCAACTAGTCAGTAATTGTAGTCAAATTTAAAAAAAACACACTCGTACTCTAGTGACTTCAAGTAATTTTCAAGAAAATGAATGAAACTATACTAGTACACAATCAATTTATGTAAAAGGTGAACAGTAATATAGCAATATTAAGATGTGCTAGCTAGTTTTTTATAGGCCTAGGCAAGTTACAAACTGGTAGCAGTTCTACGAATTGGGTTCATACTTATTACAAACCACACAATGCGCACTCACCGAGGGTGCCAAATGCTAGTATGCGAACTGCTGTTGTGTAATATGAATTTTCCATGGCGGCTCATATAGCCACTGGTATCCTGCTCGTGCACCAGGGCTTGTAGAAGCTGGTACAAGAACCAAGTACGGCTGCAGGTATCGTGTAATATCGGCTTAAGGCCTCATCGTGGTGACGCTTTAGAAGACGAGCACATACTGGTCCAACCTTGAGAACCTGACATAGGGTGCACATTTATTTTTTGTTACCTTAAACCATTCAATCGAAATGTCTTTGGCGCTACAAAACGGCGGACAAAGCATACGGTTACATCAGTTCGGAAGTTTTTCCGATACCAGTCACTTCTTGTTCAAGTAAATTACTAGTGCAAACAGCTTACATCATACAGATGTTTCATATATGCTGGGTTTCGATTGTCTGATATGAAGCAACTAAACAGTGATTTAAGATGGCTGCAATTGATAAAGTGTTCTATATTCACTGAAATAAAAAAATATATATATCAAATAGCGATGTAGTTTTTACTATTACAGTTGAAGTAAAGCAAAATGAATTTTAAAATATTCAACATTTATAAGTGTAGGAAGCGATTGTATATAATAACGGGAATGTGTTTTTAAGGTTGAGGTTAGGATTTCGTTTTGTTTGCACTGAGTGACAGAGTTGTAAATATGAGAATGGGTTCTCTCTGGTAACCACTGAATTGAGCACGTTTAAATATGGCTTCCGTAACCTATATTTGCATGAAGCTACCCGGCCCGGTAACCTAGAGCTGTTTTTCGCATTTCAGGCCTGAGAAATTCGGGTGTTGTAAGGGTGGCAGTGCCACTAGCACCAAGTGCGCACTGAACAGGCTTACAGTGTTCTCGTCTTGCTGTGTGTACCTATGGCACTTTCAGTGGTGACTTGGCCATTTGTTGGTGGAAATCCTGTGGCAAGATTTAATGCAGGACACTTGAAAGTGCTTAACTTGTCGCTGGTGTTGTATCCTGCCTGCTTCCCCTGATATAGATAATATAATGGGTTTGGTTTATTCACATAATAAACAAATTTAATAAAATCCGAGCAGTATACGTTTATCCCTACAAAACATTCGAGATAATGAATAATTAACAGATACCGACATCATGTAAAATTTTGTCTTGAAGATAGGAGACTGGAAATGTAGCAACTTAATGATAGACTTTTGCATAGTTCTGCTGTACTCTACGTACAATTTAAGTGCAACTTCAAAAAAATGTAATTTATTTTATTTTAAAAATTAAATTATAAATACAGTTTTTTGACATACCCCTATCCCTATAAGAAGTAATATCAGGACCTGACCTGAAACAAATGCAAGCGGGCAAAGTCAACATCTGCAGGTATATAAGTAGCTGGGTTCAATTTGATGGTTTTTTGTAGTAATATATTAAAATAAATTTTAAAAACATGTAAATGTAATATTTTATTTCTTATTCTTAATTCTGTACTGTCACCAGTCCGTTATAAAATGTTTTCGTTGAAAATATCACCAAAAGTAAATCTATAGGCTAATCACTATGCTAATAAAGGGCTAAATATGTGGGGCTGTAAATAATTCTTGCAAATTGAATTTCATTAGCCTGACCCTAGCAAATCGTAAATTATATTCACATGTGACTAGAAATATTAGTTTCCAGATAGAACCTGACTTGTTCTCTTTTTCATATTTAGTTAACTCCAGTTACCTGACACCGTGCAGGTGCAGACATGTGAAAATGCTAACTTTGCTATGTGCTTACTTAGGCTATCTGGCACTGTGCTGATTGTGAAAACGGCCCCAAAGCACGCACAAGCCCTAGTTACGAGACACCATGCAGGTGCAGAAATGCTAAAACATCTATTCCCATGCACGTGGTCATCTAAGACCAGCCGGGTGCGAAAACGGCCAGGAAGCCCGTACAGACTCTAGTTCCCGCACAACAGCAGACTTGATACCACTGCTCTTGACATTTACAAGGTCGGCTTCCATGCCTGTGTGTGATGTCTCGTTTTCTGCATGCTATTGGCCAGCTGCAATCACTTGGCAACTCGGTGATTGGCTATCCGAACAATGTATTAATGGTGTAATACGATTGGTTCAAAGTCAATATGACGTCATAAGGCTTGCACACTCGTATATTATAAGCAGTAGGGAGGCCACATTCACACACTGTCCCCCCCCCTTTTTTTTTCCCGCCCGAAACCTGTTGATGACGTCACTCTTCGCCTGTCGCAGTTGGATCGCGGACACGTTGACGCATGCCTGGCGGTCCATGCGTGTGTGGTTACAAGGCTAGACGACTTAACAGTAAAAACGAATAGAATAAAGGAAATATTTTAAAAAATATCGATTGTATTTATTTTTAAAGTATTAAAATTCGAATATATTTTACAAAGTCCTGCCTGCAATGTACTTTACAATAATATTTTATATACCTTCTCGTGTTTGGAGAATTACATATTTAAATTCGTAAATAAATATACACACCGACGATTCGCGCACTCTGGCAGGTGATGAAAAAACTATGTAGACGGTGGAGTCGAACAATTGTGAGTTATCAGTGGAGCAAATGTTACTAATCGAACAAGTGCCAGTAATTGGTCAGACAAATGAGAGAGACAAGATAAAAAGGAAAGCGAAAGACAAAATGGAATGAAAGAGCGATGACAATGGGAGGACTCCGAGAAAACCTATGGAATGGCAGATAAAAGAGAAATGAAAGCGAGAAAGATAGAACTAAAACGGAATGATAGAGCATGAAAAATCGAGACAGAATAGTAATATGGCATCACGATCATATGCGCCTTGAAAAGACGAGTCTTTAAATTTTTAATAATAAAAATTTATACATATTTTAAAAAATTAATAATTTTATTATAACATGATCGTATGCGCCTTCAAAATACTAGTCCGATTATATATTACTTAATACTTACACGTTTAAATATTTTTATTTTAAAAATATATTTAAAAAATAATAATTTTTAAATTATTTGATTAAAATATGATTGTATGCGCCTTGAACAGACGAGTCCAGCGAATTATTATAATTAATACTCACGTCTTTAAAAATTTTAATTAAAAATATATATTTAAATTTTAAAATATAATTTTTCAGATTTTTGGAATTAAAGGTCAAAAGTCCTGAATCCCGCTATCCTGATCCCAAGTCCAGCTGTTTCAATGATCCCTGTTAGAGAAAATAACTGGAAATGGACTTTTCTGGTGAGTGATTTTTTTTGCAGCTGGGAAAAATGGGACATATTTAAGGAAAAAAGGGAAATTTCAAGGCATTTTTGGGCTAAAACGTACGATTTTGGGTAAAAATTAGCGATTTTTGGAAAATAAATTCCAACATGGCAGCCATGGCAATCTTGGTTCCAGCTGTCACCTTGTTTACAGCCACCATATTGTTTCTGGACGGCATATTGTTTCCATCCACCATCTTGTTTTCGCTCACCATCTTGTTTCTACCTGCCCGCTTGTTCCCAGTAGCCATTTTGTTTTCGCCCACCATATTGTTTCCCAGTTACTCGCCTTCACATATGTTGCATGCACTCCACAAACTGTAGTTCTCTCATCGTCCACTAGAGTGCACCACCGATCCCTGTAATGTTGTTTATTGCTGCTAGAGTGTGCCACTGTTGTCCGCCATCTTGTTTCTACTCGTCCTTTGTTCAACTTTCGCCTGCTAGGGGCGCTGGTGTCGCTCTTGCTCAGCCGCCATGTTGGTTCTAGAGTTGGCGGCTAGGGGTGCTGCTCTTTTTATTTAATTTTCGGCGAGCTCAAAGAGTTTAAAAGAATTCTATATAATATCATGTGTGTGGGGAAATATTATATTAAAAATGATTTAAGTTTTCGTTGTCATCGTCCAGGACGATTCCCACATGCGAAAATCATTTAGCGACACCGCCCGGAATCGAGGCCGGTTCACCCAAGTGGAAGGCGAGTAGCCTAACCACTACACCACCGCAACCCCTTAAATAAAGACGAGGAAATTCTTTAATAATCATGGTCATTACCATTAATGCCAAAAATTCATTCCGCTTCAGAAATGCTGAGTCCGACACAAATTTGCCAAGCATGATATTTAGAAAGGAAGCATGTCTATGTGGGCCTATTTGTGACCGCACATATAAGCTGTGCAATTTCAGTATTATCATTTCGTATTGATGTTGTGAATCTAAATTATTTTGCTGTGTTGATAAAAGTATCTTCTGCACGTTTCGATACAAAGTTTTCGACATTGTATGCAAAATGTCTGTGTGATGCATCCATGTGCCATAAAAATAGTTGCATATTGAAGATTTTTCATGTACTAATCGGACCTGGAATAATAATGTGGGCATTTCTACACACAACTTAGTGTCTTAATATTATCAAAAATATGAAAAAATCCATTCAACATGAAATAAATAAGATATTATGGTTATTCAAAACAATTAATACAATATAGAATGCTTTCAACTAAACACGAGTTTTGTATACAAACTGGTAAAGACATAAGAAATTATGGATTAGTCAATATAGTTTCAGCATTTAAGCTACAGACGACTTGGAAAATCTTCTTTCTAGTAGTTACGTTTGAGCAAATCCTGAGATCTAGTAGTAATTTTCGGTTGCTATGGAGACTGTAGGGGTTTTTACCTACACATGCAATGGAGGAAAGTAGGCTTAAAGTTTTTTCAGGAGTTCCTGGTAGCTATACGTTTCCTTTCATAACTGGTTTTCTAAAATTGGAATCTGTTAGGGCACATAATATACTTTGGTAAAATTTCATAACATATATGTTTTAGACTACCGATATTTTTATCAAACGGATAGTAGTTCTTATTAAGGAAATTATAATTTCCTCCTATTGATTCCATATCGTAATTAATAAACTAATAAAAGCACGCCATTACTATATATTTATTCTCGTGTCTTATCGAGTAACTAAATCTGTAATATTAAAACCTTAGTTTGTTTGGTACATTGGAAATAAATTTACTATATCTACCAGATTGATATAAAACGTGTTTATGCATTAATTCAACAGAAAATGCATTTCCCTGTTAATTAATTAGATATTTAGTGTATCGTTTTATTATTTTGTTCATATAGAAATTTCCTGTTTACCATTGTAATTTATTTATTTTTTACCTCAAGTATTTTTGAAGGCGATTTCTCTTCATTGTGCAGAGAAAGATTTAGGCATCTTTAGGTATGTTTGCTTGGAGTGATACAACTATGTGATACCGGGTCTTTCTGTATGTCTTTCTATATGCGTTTAAATTCATAACTCTGAACTCATTTAACGAATTTCGCCAAATTTGATAATATAAAAACATTTATTAATAAAGACACCCGCCTTTTATATAATCGAAAAAATATATAACATGAGCTTGTAAAATTATTAAATAGATGATTCATATCTCTTTAAGTAATCCACAGATTCAGGCCAACATGAATATAAACTAACTAATCAGAGAAAAAAATATGTTTTTTATATTTATTATCTCTCTTTTCGATAGTTTTCATAGAATGTAGGAGCCAAAAATGTACGACGCACAGTGATGTAGTGGGATCTAGTGCCTTACAAGAGAGAAGTGTAATATTTCCAGTATCTTCAAGATATCCAGTCGTCACTCTAATTCGCTCTTCCTTGCATCATTATTTCCCGTTTTCTCTATTATTCCGCCTGAGGACGGGTGCAAATTCCAGCTCCCGAAACGTCACGAAAAGCTCGTCTAAGGAAACCTTCTGTGCTCTTCTGTGTCGTCATCGTTGTGTCTTATAACCCTGCGGCTGTTACTTCATCGTTGTGTCATCCAGTCTTGTGCGAAAATCTTTGTCTTTGTCTCAGTACTCGTATCTGCTGTCTCGATTTGTATTGACCTTGGTTTTGTCAGTTTTTTTGTTTGATAATACGTGCTGTATTTTTATACACTTTGTTATTAATCTGACAAAATTAAAATTGTAAGAGTTCTATATATACACACACACACACTTAAGCTACTCTCTGTTCGTTTTTTCGTTATTTTTTCGGGTCTCAGACTTTGCTTCCTGTTATGACACAGTGCAGCAATAGCGTATGTTCAAAACATTGCGCTTAATCGCTCTTCCTGTACCATCATTCCATTTGAGAGAAGGCAACTGTGGATTTAAAATAGTAAACACGTACGTGACAGCAGCCACTTTAAATTAATGCCTTAGACATGCTATAGGCTATATGTAGACTTTCTATCACTTATGCACAAGAGAAGATTCCCTCATTAACCAACCTACAGAGTCAACTTTTTGGTCTATTGATTCTCTCAATGTTCGGCCGAGCACAATGCGAAGTGAAGTCGTAGTGTGGAATTATTAATTAAGTTATTTTTATAGAAATTCAAATTGAATGAATTATCCAAGGACTAAGAGAGATGGTGTGATAGCAACTATGCCTGGATAACATGAAGTTTAGTTTTATCTAATGTGTATATTAATGTTTAATAATTTATTGAACTTTATCAATCTAGTTTGAGAAAAAAAATATCTTAGTTCGATGTAAATCTAAAATTTAAGTCTATTGTACCCCAATATCGTCGCAATAAAAGTGTAACGATAGAACAAGATAAAGTAATGTCAAAATAGCTTCTGAAAACCTGAATATTTTGAAGCTATTTTGTTACTGAAACAGAAATTTTTTCCTACTAATCGATCTCTGTTACAATAAGCATTTTAAAGTGGCAATTTATTTCTTTTGCCATTCATAAGGTCACGATAGCCAAATTAAATGTAGCATTTTTGGTACAACTAAAGAACGATTCAGACAGCTGCCGTAAATTTACTGACTTCAATGACGTAACCCTTAGGTACCCCCGCTCACAATACAAGGGGTCCCAGTAAAAAAAAACTGAAGGGCTTAGCATTGTGCATGTTGGAGGTAATATTTACGATTTATTTAGCTTGTAAGCCATTAAACTTCACGAGAGCTGATGCATGCAAAATTTGACTCTACACGGTTACACGGTTAAGAAATTGCCTATTACATAAAATAATGTAATTTGACTATCACTGTAAATATTATTGAAAAAAACATTTATTAGTATAGCTATAGAGATATAGGTGTAACTGATATATTTTTCAAGAATACGATTATAAACATATTTTGTTGTTTTGTCATATTCAAGAAGCCAGTAATGTGATTAAAACCAAAGTTTTCACATAAACAGCGCATGATATGTCTTTGTAATATTTGTTGACTTGGTTAAGTAGAGTAATTTAAGAGCTTTGGCGCAGGCTTCGCTGTTCAGACGCGGAGGTGAGGGTCACTGACCTTAGAGGATTGTCATGTTGGATGTGTGATCCTGTCCATTACTTTAGGCGTTGTCGCTTGGTCACCTTGACCTTGATTTTGGATGACCTTGACTTTGAGATTTAAAAAATTAAAGCTTTTTTAATAAAAAAATTATTAATAATATTTGATAAAATTTTCTAAACATTATTCATGTATTTATTTTTCGGATTTATTGCCACAGAGCTCTAGTTACAAACTGCAGCTCGACTACCAGTTTTGTTTCCCACATTGGCACTTATATTCCGTTCACGGTAAAATGAGCACTTTAAAATGCCATGCTTAAGAACTACTTATATACCTTTGTGTATCCCTCCGCCATATGTAAAATTAACATTGCAACCGGCCTCGTCACTTTATTCATCCCTTGGTCACATGAAACTGTAGAACTTTTAAGAAAGTAAACACGTTACAAATCTGCCCATGTTTATACTTCGATGCATTAACAAAACAGAAAGCGAAAGAAATAATTTAAATTTATCACAAATGGTTACCTAACACTTTTTATTTGACGTTAAGATGTGGAACTACTTTCCATCCATCGTTACCAACTCTACTGGGCGAATGTCGCTCAGTGCGCCCATTGAAATATATGCATGCAGATGCAGGGGCAGTGACTCTTTTCTAAGGTTCATTTCTTAAGTTGACACTTTATCTTGAAAAGCTTTTAGAAACATCGATGTTACTTGCTTCCTACCCTTGCTGCCAGATTTCCTCGATGTTGTTGGTTTGCGAGTCCTTCAATGTCGCCTGTTATCTTCACTGGTGGTTAGATTAGGCTGACTACTGTTTTCAGCATTACCTGCTACAGGGAACCGCTACTTACTTGTGCTTAATGGCAGCGATGCCCAAACTACTCCCATCTTATTTCAAATCTCAGAGTAATTAACTCAATGTATTTATTATTTTTTCTATTTAAAGGATATTATTTAAGGGGACTGGGAATGCCCTATCGCCACAATGTTAAAACTAGAATCTTAAATGTCCCATTATTTCAGGAATTATTGGTCAAAGCTTGTTGAAAATTTTCTCTTATTAATGAAACATTAATAATGAAATGTACACAGGGATATTGTATTGTGTTGAATTACAATTGTAAAATATTTTTTTAAGTTTTTAAAAAATTTTCCCAATTTTTTACACAAATTTCTTTAAACTTGTAGTGATAAAATATATTCCAATTAGTTTATGAAAATAATCTCTTGTTAAAAGCTGCAAAATAATATAAGCAATTCATGTTTAAAGTTTCATTGGTATAGGTTGAATAGTTCCTGAGAAAATGGGACATTTGTAGAAAAGAATCTTTGTTTTGAGAAAAATGTACATCAAGTAATCAATGCATACAGTATAGCACACCAAACATTCTAATACACTCTAGCTCCTATGATGGCTCATCTGGGTCTTCTTGCTGCTCATAAAGATATTCCAACATCCGTTTTGCTGCCTTTCTCTTCTACCTGATTTTCATTTCAATACTTTTAACCACGCGCTTTGCTCCGGCTATTCGGTAGCCGTCCAATCTCTTCATTGCTTATACACAATTTCTACCAGAAGGAAAACCCAGTCTTTCATACACATGACACATCATCAAATTCCCTTCGTTGAATGAGGCAACAGCATCCCACACTCCAAAATGCAAGGTACGGACTCCAATAAATGTAGTTCTGGGAAGTCTGTTCCAAATAACACTGTTTACACTCTCATTTGGATTTTGTGTCCTGCCATGTAAACATTTCTTGAGCAACTCAGGTTCTCTTACGTCTCTAAATATAGGCTTCATTTCTTCAACCACAACACGAGGAATATAAGTGACAACATGTTTATAACATTCACCTTTAGTCTTAGCTCGCTAATATTTGCACCAACTTTCTGCACCCTTAGGGCAGAGGCCAATGATGTGGATCTTCATTGGATGATAGTAAATGGAAATACTCTGCCAATACACACACACACACACACTCTCTCTCTCTCTCTCTCTCTCTCTCTCTCTCTCATTCCTTGAAGGTTGTTTAAATTTCTTCTTATAGCCAAACCATAACATTTTTGACTGTCAGCTATGGCTGAATCAGTCACACGTCTTCGGCCACCAAAAGGTTTTCGTCTTCGAGTTTCTTTCCTTGCAATTTTGTTTTCAAATTTTTTAATCTGGTACCCATCCTCTTCTGTATATGTCCCAAGCATTCTAAATTTGATACTGTTCTATCACCATATAGGAAGTCTGAAGAACAGCTTTGTGTCCCTTGCAATCACCATCACCTAAACAGTTTGTATATCGTACATTGTACTGTGGTATGGAGCGATTTAAAATGTTTACAACACCAGAAACCTCCCCCACTAGTGCCTTTGAAGTTTGCACTGCACGCGTCTTCGCGTTTACCTTTTAGCTTATCCTTACATGTGCAGTACTTCGATAAAATGTCTACATCTATAACTGTTCCTGTATCGGCACTCGTACAAGTTACAACACCATGTAATGAAACATGCCACCTATGGTGGCACGACCCATCGAGGGCAACTGTCAAATTCCTGTCATTATTATTTTGTGCCACAGCTTCTTCAGTAGCAGATTTCATTGACTCTTTACACACATCCTCTACAGCAGAACCTAAAATACTTGAGTAACGTTGAAACTTTGATGGAGGTTTGGGTAAGTTCAGGAGACCACAAAGCCTCTCGCCAGGTTTTTCTTCTTTCCCAGTACTATGTAGGCTATAAACATGTCTCAAATTAATTTCATCGTAACTTACATTTTTCTCTTCTGTATTATAATCATGTTTCAAACAATTAGAAAAGGCAAGTTTCTCTTCACACATTGTAAGACTAATTCACAGGCCAGACTAACACCTCCCTTTGAACAAGGAAAATATTGCCATAGCAACTTTTACAAACAATAAACTTCTGAATTGCTTCTCGTAATAAAGATAAATTAATAATTTCATTTGAGTCACAATTATTTTCAAATATGTTATAAGTATTTACATCGAGTTTCTTCTCAGAATAATTGTTGGAACTAACCTCAACTTTATTTATAACCTCAACACCATGTTGCACACACATTATTTTAGGCTTTGACTTGCCTACATTTTCTTTTTTTTATATTTTCTTACTTTAAGTCATTATAACACTAAAATAAGCACCTTGTAATTATACATATTGTTAACACCTAGAAAAGTTGAGAATTTTTACTCAAAACACAAGTGTGTATTTAGTTGCTGTAAACAAACAAACAGCAGTAACATCATGGCTTCCAATACCAACATAGAAAAAAGGGGGGGGGGGCCTCTTTAACACAAAAAGTTCGATTGGTATAGCTTTTTTTTGGAAAAAATATTCAACAATGAACTTAAGTTTTTTTTTTATTTTACAAAATTCCATGTTTTTTCTTAAAATTACTACTTTAAAGATATTTTTTTAAACACAATTGTACAATTGTTTACCATAAGTGTAATATATCATTTTAAACCTAACATTTTAAAGAAAAATGATTTGCAATAAAATAAACAATCCTTTTTTTTTTTTAATTTCGTCATTCCCAGTCCCCTTAAATTACTTTTGGATTTTTTTTTTAGTTTGGTTATAGAAACAAGAGCAAAAGGGAATTCACAATTTCTAAAAAAAAATTCAGTTAAGTCTAGCTTACACACTAGGAAAAAGTTACAATTCTTCCCTTAAACCATCTCATTACTTTTTGTGTTATTTCTTTCAAAATGTATTTACATACACTGGGAAAATAACCTACATCTTTTGGTGCTCCCATGATGAAATAATGGCATTGAACACTAACGAACTTCTCGTCGCCTCACTATGAACTTAATGCGAAGTCCATATGGCAATAGCGACAATAATATGAGTAGTGGAAAAATGGACATACTGAGACAGGCTACATCCCTAGAGCAAGCCGACAGCCAATTGGCACTTCTCGTAACATAGACTCTGTCCACTTCATACAACAACTGGAATGTCAATGCACGTAGAATTATAATTAAAATCCAATAATCCTCAAGAGAAACTCGGTCATACTAATAAACTGTAACATATACCCAAGAAAACCTTCATTATAGACCAGCCCATAAAACAAAAATTCCTACCATATGTCCAACTAGCATTACCAACTGATACCATTCCACCAAATATACCAACCAGTCCTACTATATCCTATATCCCTAGAAAACTAACTAAGAAACCATACAAACTTTCAAACCAACCTTACAAACCAACACATCGACCATACAACCCCCCATAACTCAAGGGTGGTAAGTAACTATACATTCCATACCAGCCCATAACATTATTACATGTACCATCATTTACTATACCGACCGACACCAGAAAAAATATACTCATCACCCATATAACTCATGAATATCCTCAGACATATAGTTCACACCAACTAAAATATACCAAACTGACAACTCTAACATGTATGCCATTACATAATTACCAGCACACACCAGCAATATATTGAAGGCATAACATCTACCAAATATAACAACCAACAAACCAGACAAACAAACCAGCAGTACTGAGTACTGTTCCAAACATAACATATACTTCAGTCGCACCACAGACCACACTGAAAGCCATAGAGTGCATTATACCAACATACAGTATCACACACATATCCAAATACCATGCCGAATGTATGAACAAGTATATTCGCCAACAAACGAGTCAATTAAATCACAAATCCATACCATTAAACACACAGACAAAATCAAAATAGGCGACATTAATCCAGCATATCAAACAACCATTTCAACCACTATATCAGCCAAACAATCATGCCAGCCATCCATACCATAACTGTAACGACAAAACCTACAATGTGCCATAACTACTTCATACCAAACAACCATCGATAACCCAGTGGTACTGAGTACCATACAGATCACACATTTCATCTAAACACCAGCGTTCCTCGTTTACACCAGACAAACAGGATCAAAAACCATACAACCCAGCATACCCACACACCATACCATCTGAATATATAAGTCAAACATAGAAACCATCATACCAGATGATTGTACCGACCGAACATACAATCCTAACCATATCCACACTAAGCCCAGCATATACACTAATACCGAAAAAAGTAGCATCTAAACTAATAATACTATTTGCTGTAATTAAAATATTCCTCAATCATTCTATTAACATTACAGACCAGATTAACCATCACACCACAGACATAATGATCAATATTGACTGTAAAATATATTTAATACTCTATCAACTGGCATTCAATCTAACTTCACTAGTTATAGATATAAATGTGCTGTACCATACAGTCTTAATTCCCAGATGCTATACAAACTCTTGGCATACCATCAAACCAATCGAACATGTGATTAGGTGATACCATATCAAGAAAAGCTAAATCTGACATACAATTAAAATAACTGTATATATCAACCATGCAGACATAAAGAACTAAAAACATTCAAAATAACCCTACTATCGATCCAATAATGCTATCATTTAATACTGATATGACAGAAAAAAATCATAACAGCTATAAAAGGAAAACCAACTGTACATGCAAGTCATATCAATAGGTCATACAATAAAGATATATCAACTGTAAAAGCCAATCAACCATATAGGCATGTCATAGTGATAGTCAATAACACAACACAATACCGCCAATTTAAATAATTTTGACCCAAGAAGCCCTAAAAGCAAACCAACCTTGCAGGACACTGTGTCATAAGCATACCAGCTGTCCATACCAGCTAACCTACTGACCTACACCAAGCAAAAATATTATTCATACCATCCACTATAACTCAAGCATTACTCAACCATAAAGTCCACACACCAACCCAAAAAAAACTCCAGACAAATATGATAGACACCATATCACAACTTTCCAACCCAAGTGAAAACCAAGACCGAAGGCCATGACACAGGCGAATTTCCGCACATACGATTCACCAAACCACAATTACTAACACTATCAAAATATACTAGACACTGTACCGCCCAAAATTAGCTACCAATGATGCCATCAACTATAAAACAAGAAAAACTCTTGCCATGTTAACAATCCACAGCATTTCCTAAACCCTAGCATATGTAAGTCATAGCAAATAAAACATACCTGCCCCCTATACCATCAACTACACAATTTAAAATCGACACTTGACAAATACACTAACAGCGCCATACCATTCGCCACACTCTGATACTTAAGTATTCCTCAGCCATACAGCAAACACATCATATACAAAAAACACCTAACACTACAAAACAAATGAATTGATGCCAATGCCAGTTTTTGATGACCACAAAACTAGCCATATATGCACACCTACAAAAACGACCAATCATTCTGGCCACTCACATCAAGCAAAAATTCAATCTACACTGACTTTACTATAAAACAAAACCAAACTCTATATCACAGACATACTGCTGCTAATGCCATTTGCTATACCAGATAGTGACAGACGAATATTCTATACACAATAATAATACAACATACCATCCAAAATAACCCAAGATAAAGTCAGTCGTACCTGTCAACCATAATGTCCACCAAGCAACTATAAAGTCCAAACCAGCCCATTACATAAAACATTATTAATGCCCCATATCTTCTGTCATACTGAAATCATCAACTAAAATAAGAAAAATATAGTAGACACCATGCCACGTAACACCTCGACCAATCATAACTTCCATCGAGCAACCATAATGTTTAGACCTACTATGACATTACACAAAAACGAGACAAATATACTAACCACCATACCGACCAACCATATCTACTGTTATAGCTACAGGTCCATAGCGACTACCAAACCAGCCATCTGTACATACCTAAAAAATCATTCATTCTGACCATCCACACAAAGCAAATATATTGGTTACTATAATACTCACTGCTAACCATACCAACTATAACAACACCATTGACATATGCTGATATTGTAATATACTGGACATATAATTCGAAGAAAATTATTACAACACTTCTCACAACATCCTATTCAGGTCAGCATATTTGCATACTGCATTACAGTCCCGCATATCTCAGGTCATTTGAATTAACCAGGTACTCATCTCGATAGCAAAAATTTATTGTACTGCAGAGCGAACTCGAGAACAGAATTCGCATATTTGACATATGTAACCCAGTAGCTGTAAGTAATACGAATATGGAAAAAAATGTTTAGGTAATGAAAACTTGTGAAGGATCGCTGAGGATTGCAGAAAACTACTCAGAATTGCAGAGAATTGCTGAGGATTACAGAGGAATACTAAGGATTGCTAAGTGTTGAGGAGGATTGTCGAGGATTTAGGAGGATTACTGGCGAATGAGTTGGATTACTTAGGATTGAGAAGGACTGCAGAGGATTGGGGTGGGTTGTGGAGGATTGCTGAGAATTGCTAAGTATTGAGAAGGATTGAGGAGGATTGCTAATGATTGAGGATGATTGCTGAGTATTTTGGATGGCTGTGAAAGATTGTGGAGCATGGAACCAACACTGTAAATTTTACTAATTATCTCCAAAAATATAACTTCTAATAGACTGATGTCAAGAATGTTATGCACAGTCTCATGTATATATACATTTCCAGTACTGTTATAACTTTACAACAATGTGAAAATATTACATTTTATTTAAAAATATTTTATAAAACTTCTGTAACTGGTTGACAATCTTTTATTTACTATAAATAGGCAACTCATCCATATCGACATAATTTCAATTAAATATCAGTCAACCGTAATTAATACAATATCGACCAACCAAATGGTCAGAAGCTACCAACCTTCCAATCAAAAATTTCAACTATTACACAATATCTGCTGACCATACTTATCTAACATAGTTTCCATAAAAAAGATAGAAGCATATATAACTTCAAAATATTCCCGCCAAATGTTTTAGGAAAACCATATTATCAAACCAATACATAATGTCTTTCCAGCTATATGGGCAGATCGTAACATCAGTAACTACCCATTAGACCATATTAGCTATTCATACCAAAATTCTATCAAAAAATTGTGTTCATGCCAGCCAAAACTACAATGTTACCATCCAGGCGTTTATACAAACTATTCCAGCTAAATATTCTGACAAACTATTCCATCATGTATTACCCACCATGTGGTCAGACCATACCACCAGTACATATAGAAAATCCTCACCAGTGAACCAAACTTACGGAAATGTCATATCGATAGGTCATACCACCAGATCAGCAAATCTAATATTCCAACGAAACAACCCAATCATCAGTATTCATAGACCATTAACATAACACCACACCATCCATTTGCACATACCTCACATTCAGACAATATCAATAAAACCAACCAACCATAAAGACAAGCCATAAAAACACACCAAATATTCCAACCAATTCTTAAGTATTTAAATAAAATTTTCATTCTTTCCATCAATATTTCAATATTAAACTTTTCCTTTTGCTATTTATACATTTCAGTATATCAATCCATAGTCATTACGAAGTCAACTTGTTGGTATACCATCTGTCTCCATCTCTACCAACAAGTCATACCAACCATACCACCAGGGCAGTAAATCAAACATTTCAGCCAAACATTCCAGTTATTAAAACTCATACACCATATCACCAGATCATCCAGTTGCACAGCCCTTATCATCAGACAATGCCAACAAATAGACCAACCCAACAGACAACCCATACAGACATACCAACAATCAAACTAAATATTTCACCCAATATTCTAGTCTATAAATAAAGATGTCATTATTTAATAGAGTTTAATACCTCAATAAATCTGCCAAGTTTTCAATCAATCTCACAATCAATCCTTCCAACTTTAGATCAATATTTTAATATTTCAGTAATCTTGTAAAATTTTCATCCACCATCAATCCATAGTCAATCCATCAGTTTGTCGTCTATCCCCAGCCCATAACATGTAGAAAATCAATTCAATCAAAAAACTGTTTAATTTTATACCCATCTTATTTACAATCATCAATCTTTTAGTGTTAGATGCACATTTTTTTCTTTACTGCTGCAGCGCTCTCCCAATGTGCCTTATGCCAGCTTCTAGAATGCCTGTAACAGTATTACATATCTGAAATATTCTTAGGCATAGGACACAGCCAAAAATGTCTTTATCCTATTGCATAAAAGCAGGCCGGTGTTTGTAGACAGATTGTATTTTGTGTGTGCATACACGAGAAGGGAGTCTTTTGGTAGGTATGCGAGCTCAGCTTCTTTGTTGAGTGCTACAAGTGATTTAAGCTTTCCATCTATCACAATACATTATGAAATTTACTGACTGCTGGAACAGCATGCCATATTTATCCATTATGCCCTTTTGATAAGAGAAACAAGTTTTGAATGATTTGCGATGGTACGGGCTGTTTTTGTAGACCTAAAATGGGTGGAACAGAAACGATAACCTTTACCAACACCAGTTTACTCGGAGCTGTATTTTGAACAGACATGTTGAATGTGAGTGCAGTGAAGCCTGAACTTATAACTATTTACGATTTTTTTCTTGAGAAAGATATAAGAGGCAGTGTGGCATTATGTTTCACAAAGGGGTTTGACATCAATTAGCAACCCAGTACAGTTATGTTTATACACAGATACTGCCCACATAGAACTGCCAACACAAGATAAACAAGAAATATGAGGTTATTACTTTTAAATAGCAAATACTGTGATGTTTGGGTACAGTGGAATAAGTCGAAAAGCAGTGTTTTGAGAAAAATAAAAATAAAATTTCATGATATATTGAAAATTAACGAAGTAATATCAAAGGTTTCAGTAGGGTATTTTGAAATTGTGGTCGTATTTATTAGATAGTGAAGACAAAGAGTAATGTTCAAGTCATATATTAAACAATATTTAATATAATTAGAACAAAATGTGTTGAACCTCTCCAAAATTATACCACATTACACAAATAATTACATCAGTTATACCCTTGTAACCATATTTTATGAATTTGTCATTCCACTCAATTGGTTTACAATGTTTTTTTCTTCTACTTAAAAACACAGAAGAAGGTTGTATAATTACTGCTGGCTATAGAACATAGAAAATATTATTAAAAGAACTTACTTTCAAGTCTGTTACTTTTGTAGTAGCAGTGAGGTTCTTGTTGTGTAAATGCGGAATTATAAGTATAGCGCTCAAAATGTTGCAAACTTGAAATAGGACATAATAAATCTAAACAGCAAAATATTTTAATTTTCCCATTGCCAAAATTTAGTAATTATTTTCACATTCTATTCATATTCATCGTCGTCTTCAGTGGTGTATGGATTGATATCTGCACTAGAATCTGATATGGTAGGAAGTCCTTTGTAAAACTCATGAAATGTGGGTGATGAGTGAAAGCAAATCCAGTATAATCTTTTCTGTTTTTTTTTGGTGTTATTGGCTGCTTGCTCGAGTAACAAGGTATCAGAATCAAACGATCTCGCATGCTTGTCCTCTATGCCACAGTATCATTTTCTGAAATTCAGACTCGTGATCGAGACTTTCCTTGTAGAAAATCACCCCATATTCTTTGGTAAACCTTAACCATTTAACTTTTCCCAACAAACTTATTACCATAATCATTAAACTTCTCCATTTGCAATGTATGTGTCTTAAGTAGGTCTGCTTCTTACAATAAATCTGTGTAATACGTAAGTACAATATTTAGTGTTTTTTTTCCTGTTAAACGAACAAGTTACAACCAGTCATGTCGATGGCAATGGTAAACACACTTTCCTTTTTTTCTCTCTTAATTAAAGCACGGTCACTATCACACTCCATATGCGTGTAGCCAGGGAACGAAAATTTATGATGCAGGCTCTCTGGATTTGCATGATTTCTTAGAACTGTAAGGCATGTAGCTGTCACATGAGAAATTTGATTTGGTCCGCTGCACATATATGAATACATAACGACATTCTTGACATGCGAAGGTAAATTGTTTAGTGTCTTCGCAGGATTCGGCTGCATTGACACCACACATTTTGAAACTACGTGGTGCACAATTAGAAAATAAAGCACAGGGATTGATTTCTGCTATGATAGTTTTATCGCCTTTGTACACTCCAACCATATTCGCTCCATTATCAAACCCCTGCCCCCTACAATCATTCAAAGGAATGCCGGAATGCCATGCTTAGCCAATTCATTCATGATTTCATTTGTGATATCTTCTCCTGTTTTTTTATTGCACTTCACACATCTTAGGAATCTCTCTGAAATTCTGTAACCGGATTCGTTTTTTATTAATATCTTAAAATAAATGTCAGCTGTTCCTCATGTGCTACACCTGGTGTTACATACACTAATATAGCATAGCATTTGGCCTTTTATTTTTCAACTTAAATGTTGTTCAGAAATTTTCCTCCACAAACTTCAATAATTTCGTTTTGAAATCTTTACGGCAAATAATAAGTTTGAAGACTTTTTCCGTTTCCTTGGGTTTCTTTTACTTTTGTAAAATGCTCCTGTAGCAAAGGATCATATTTAGATAACAACTTTCTAATTTCTAAGAAATTCCCATTGCGGAGATCACCAATCACCCTGAATCACCATGAAAGGAAGCCCTCTTTCTGCTGAAAACAAAATCACAGCTACCAACATTGCAGTAACTCCTGGCAGTACCATTTTCGTTTTTTTAATTCGTCATATAACTAATACTGGCTATCAGTGCTATATTTTAAACGAATTTATAAAGTTCGCCACTCAATATAGCAGTAGTATGGCATTGCCGATTGAAAGACAAGGGGTTGGGGAGTAGGATTGTAGGATTCGGGGGAGCCGCCATATTGTTACGTCACCTGACTGCCATCTTAGATCTCATTGACATTTTACCCCTAACCCGTGGGACCTTTGATCTTCACCTTGACGACCTTGAGGACATTTGACCCCAAAAAACGGCAAATAACCTTAAAAAATTCCAAACAAATCCTTTAAAAAATCTAAATAAAATTTAAAAAAAATATTATTAACAATTATTAAAAATCATTAAAAAATTATTTTAAAAATTATTTAAAATATCTTTATAAATGAACCATTATTTCCAGCAATGCTGACAGGGATCAGTGACCCGGGTCAGACAGGAGACAGGGGTCAGGAGAGCAGTACCTACGACCTTTGACCTTGACAAAGAAAACGTCCAAAAAAGAATTTAAAAATTCACAAAAAGTTAAAAAAATTTCGAAAAATTATTTATTAAAATTATTTAAAAATTTGTAAAAATATAATTAAAAATTATTAAAACATTATATTTTTTAAACTTACATTTCCGAAGGTCCCACCAGTTCCAACATTAATCACATTTGTTCATTCCTACCAGACTGACTCCCTCACCTGCCACTCCCCTCATCAATACTCATTCCGCCATCTTCATTTTTTAGTTTAACGTTTGTTTACATGCTACTGGAGGCTGCCATATTTGTTTTTCGTTTGTCATTTATTTATACATTACTAGAGGCCACCATCTTGGTAGGTGACCACCATCTTGATAGATGACCATTATCTTGGTACACATCACCCATCCGCCATATTATATGCAAACTTCCTCGGCCTTGACCCCATGACCTTGAATAACCTTGAAAATGCAAAAATCCAAAAAATTAAAAAATCACAAAATATTCGAAAACATTATTATTAAATATTAATTATTAAAATTATAAAAAATATTATTATTTAATTTAAAATGTATATATTTTAAATTTATATTTAGGAATGTCCCCAAAGCACCACCAACTACTCACCTCTGTTCGACTCCAGCAGACGACTGATTCCCTCATCACCACTCCCCTCATCTATACTCATTCTGCCAGCTTGATTTTTTCGTTTGTCATTTGTTTACATGCTACTGGAGATTAACTCTCGCCTTCGCTAGACTGCCATCTTTGTTTGTGTTACTGTCTCTCACACATTCGTTCGACTACCATATTTGTTTTTCGTTTGTCATTTAGTTATACATTACTGGAGGCCACTATATTAGTAGGCGACCGTCATCTTTTTTAGGTGACGACTATTGCAATTTTCCATCCTATGTTAAAAAAAAAATATTTCGTATAAATGGTATAGCTACATGCATGTTGCATGACTGACTACATACTTAATTTATTAAATATTTTAATACATGTTGTTGTTATTAAAAATTTAAATACCAACAGGAGGCCATGGCATACAAAAATTAAGGAAAACAAATGATTTTATAATTTATTATTATTTTGTAAATACATTTTCAGAAGAAAGCGCTTCATCACATCGTCTGATATAACCCCGATCCTTAAGTGCTCTTAAGATCGAAACCACCTCTTTCATGGTCGAGTAATCCCAATGTTGTTGCCTATCAGGCAAATATTTAAGTCTGTCTACAAGTTTGTTGGGATCTTCAGTAAACATATCGTCAGTATACTTGGTGTCTTTTGCCTTCTTCACATCACTTGTCGAAGAAGGGGAGTGGGGGTGAGGAAGTCAGTCGTCTTTTGGAGTCGAACAGAGGTGAGTAATTGGTGGTGCTGTGGGGACCATTGGAAATGTAAGTTTATATAAGCTTTTAAATAAATTTTAATATTTTTTAGTACTTTTTAATAATCAATAATTAATTATTATTATTTTGGAATGTTTTGTGAATTTTTTTTAAATTTTTTGGATTTTTTCATTTTCAAGATCATTCGAGGTCACATGAGCAAGGTCGAGGTAGCCTACTTATAATATGGTGGATGGGTGATATCTACCAAGTTGGTGGTTACCTACCAAGATGGTGGTCACCTACCAAGATGGCAGCCTCCAGTAACATATAAACAAATATGGCTGCCTCCAGTAGCATGTAAACAAATGACGAACGAAAAAATAATGTTGGCTGAATGAATAATAAATGAGGGGATTGGGGGTAAGGGAGTCAGTCGTCTGCTAAGAATGGAACGAATGTGACTGATGGTGGTGCTGGGGGAATCTTCGGTAATGTGAGCTTTTTAAAAATAATTTTTAATAATTTTTAATAATTAATTTTACAGATTTTCTTATAATATTAAATAATATTGTTTTGTTTTTTTTATTTCGTTGTTTTTTTGCTATTTTTGCATTTTAAAGGTCTTAGGTCAAAGGTCAAGCTCAAAGGTCATATGCACTGCTCACCTGACCCCTGGGTCACTGATCCCTGTCTCCTGTCTGACCCCGGGTCACTGATCCCTGTCAAAATTTTCGAAGGAAAAGAGGGTAATTTCTGAGGATCTTTTTAATAATTTTAAAAATATGTTTTTAATAATTTTTAATAATAAATTCTTTCGGATTTTTTTTTTAGAATTTTTTGGAATTTTCTCCAATTTTTTAAAGAGTTTTTGCAATTTTGTTAAGGTTTGTTAATGTTTGTTTGGGGTCAGATGTCCTCGAGGTCAACCTCATTGTCACACAGTTCAGGGGTAGAAGGTCAATTACATCCAATATGGCGGTCGGGTGACATTACAAAATGGCGGGTCCCCCGAATCCTACAAGCCTATTCCCCAATCCCTTGTCTTTAAATCGGCTATTTCATACTACTTACAGTATTTTTTGTGATGAGCGCTAGTTAGGGCCTCTTCTAAAAAAAAACCTTAATCTTTGCTTTTGGACACCAGATAAATTACCGAAGTCTAAAATTTCACATGAGCATGCAACCATTTCATATGATTTTGAAGGCCTATTGTCTGATTTAGCGGTTTCCAAACTAGGCCTAATCTGAAAAGAACCAACGTGTATTTGTTCGTAATGTAAGTTAACATTACTTGAGGTAGATGCAGTATGATCAGTCGTATTCGTTAAGCGCTGCCGACACACCACCGACGGAGACAGCCTCAGATTTCTTTACTATAACGTCAAATAATGCTCGTAAGCCATTGTTAGCACTTTCAAGCTTTTGCTCTCTTTATTTTCGTTTCTGGAGACCAGACCTATGTTTATAATGCCCCATTGTCTGAAACATTATTTAGTTACACGCTTACACTGCACATGAGTTATTTACAAAATAATAAAATACCAGAAAACATTTAACTTAAAAAAACTACACGCTGAACTATATGTATAGGATATTCACGGTAAAATGATCACTTTTAAAAGCCCTGCTTTAGATTTAGTTGTATGCACGTCGTGTATTCTTCCGCCTTATATACAATTAACATTGTCATGGGCCTCATCACTTTATTCATGCGTCGGTCAAGTGAAAGTGTAAAATTATTAGGAAAGGAAAATTTCACAAATATGCTCATTGTTACACTTCGATGCATTAGAAAAAAAAACCGGGAAGCGAAAGAAATAATTTCAGTAATTATAGATGGTTACCTAACACTTTTTATTCGACGTTAAAATATGGAACTAACTTCCCTACGTCGTTCCCTACGTCGTTAGCAACTTTACTGGCCACGTGTCACTCATTGCACTCGTTAAAATATATGCAAGTCACTTTTTTCTAAGGTTGATTTCAAAAATGTTCATTTGATCGTAAACAGCCTTTAGTAGACTAATCAGAATTCCGACTTCAGAGTAATGGCAGCTTGCGCACGCTCGCGGAAACAAGCGACCAAGTGACGGGCAGGCTGGCGGGCGGGTGGTTAACACAAGTATCACATTACGGTAAGCGGTTGCACGTACGCTGTGACCAGACCTCTATGAACGTCAAGTACGTAGTTCAGAATTTAACGACACGTGTACACACTGCACCGCGTCACCGCGCCGGTCAAGTACTTTAATACGCCGATGAAAAGAAAATATCTTCAATAAAGAGGATTCTAAACTCTTCTTCTTATCTATATTTGTTGATATGTCAAAAATATATTTTAATAGTCGTTTTGAAGAAATTACAGAAAACCATTCATGAATCGTTTTATAAAATATACGAATCCCTTCCCCGGTCCCGGGCGCTCCCAGAGATCTGGTCCCTGGACAATTGACCCCAGGTGAACATATTCACGCTATAAATTTACCTAAAAGAAATAAAATACGTATAGTTATATATAGATAAAATAAATTACATTCAATTCTGTAACGTGGAATCCTTTTATTTCTACTGCTTGCAATAGCAAAAAGGTACTTAGTCCCTACTTATAATACGAGTTATACAATACAATTCTAACACTCAAAAGGAGTTATCACAAATAGATTCGTGAGTGAATGCAATTTTCTTTTGTATATTTTGACAAGATCTATCAACCATACATAGCATGGATTATATGTTTACCTGGGTTATCTGAGCGGTATATAAGCCTATAGTTTATGTTACCATAATCCTGGCATGAGCACACAATTAGACCCTTCAATGGTTGGTATCTGGAATTGTAAGGAATGTTATAACGATAAATTTTATTTCACAGTAAATGCCACTTATGAAATAATACTTTGGTTTATATTTGCTTAGAATGTATACCATTAACCAAGTCCCTGAAGGGTAACGTAAACAATTTGACCACGCCTATTGGTTTTTAACATCCATAATGCTACCATTTTGCGGGCTAGTGGTTTTGTTCAGAATGAAAAAAAAAAGTATCGTAAAATTTTATTTGTGTGAAGCAATAACGATTTATGTAAATGAAAAATTAAGATAAAGTTAGTTTTAAATAACCCCTGGCCAAACAAAAAGACAAAAGCAAACCGATTCCGCAGAGTTTATAGAATATGTTTTATCGATATAATCTTCTGAAAAGAATGATATTTTTTCCTCCTTAAATTTGATCAAGTTATTTAAACAAAATAAAACACAACAGATTTTTGCCGAATGTAATTGGCAATTGGTTAACAAGTAGCTAAGCATCACACTGCATGACAATCTGAGTTTCTAGGATTGCAACATTCACCTTGTTGGGCTAGAGGACTGTAAAGTACTTAAAATAAATACCAATATTTCTTCAGAAATGTATAAAGTGTGAGCTCCAAACTTGTAGCAAAAGGAATGTTCTGGCTATAGCTATCTGGCTAGAGACCATGGGGTGCTGTGACCTTGATTATGACACTAGGTGACCTTGACATTTTGATTTAGCCATTTTGATTGCCTGACAGTCACCTTGACCTCGGGATGGCAGTGAGGCAATGGTAAACCAATTATATATTTAAAAAATAATTTGTTAGATTAATTTTTAAAGTTTTGTGTTTATAAATGTGGTATGATATTTTGAAAATTGCCGAAATTTATATTTTCCGAATTTAAATTTTATCCAATCCCCGAAATTTATTTTTTGGATTTTGTATGATTTTTTTAGATTAAAAAAAAAAGGTTGAGATTTTGAAAAATCATTAGGGAATATGTCATAAATTTTCTGGTTTCGCCGCCCTTCGCCATACGGCTGCAACAAGCCGCCCAGAAGGGAGGTGGCGAGTCTCCCTTACCCATATGCTTGACAGGAAGAGAGAAAAAAAAGGGGGGAGGGTTGTCTCTTGCGTAATAGTGTCTGGGTGTGGTGCACAAGAACAGCCATCAAAGAAAAAACATAAACAACTAAAACTACAAATTCTTCTCAAATTTAAGAAAATATCAAAAATTAATGAAAGGAATAATTGTTTATGTTATATTTGACGTCTTGTGATTTTTCTTAATACTACGGTAGAATAAACTATATGATACAACTTCCTAAATAACATATTGTTTTATAATATTCAAAAGTAAAAACTTAATGATACTTAATACATCAGACATCGATCTTTAGTGCAAAACCGACCGTCTGAAAAAATTTGCTCCAAAATTGAACTAATATTCTATTCAAAGACGTGCACACCCATAAATTTTAGGCAAACCGATAATATTAAATTAAGATAACTTATCAACTGTCTGTGCATTGATGGCTTGATTGTTTGGTTTAATGTGAATTAACTGAACCAGAAGTATTCTGTATAATTAAAAAAAGTTTTAATTAATTATTTTCGTGAAGATATAATCCTCGAGATTGATTGAAGTAGGCTATTGTGGTTTCAGAAAAATGCCAATATTTTTTTTTACGCACAGTGTTAGTTGGGGTTTCTCACGGTAAGATTATTCACAGAACGAGTGCGATGAGACATAATAAATTTAATGGATCTGAGTCATTAAAAAAATCGACTTGTTAAAATATAATATATCGTACTGATTGCGAGGAAGCAAACGATTTGGAAAAGTGTGTTCAGACTCCCTGATGCAAACCTAGATTTTGCATTATCGTCTTCGTTTATTACTTTAAAAAATACGCATTGGTCTATATACGCATAAATGCTACACTCTAAAATTTTTTTAGCAAATTTACCACATACGTGGTTACGTGTACATTGAAATCGCAAACGTTAAAAGTCATTTTACATTCACGTGTAACAACTGTCCTACATTTGTTCATGAAAATAATAGAATGTGTCGTAAAATACCTAACATTTTATACTAACGACGCTCAAAATTGTTATATTTTCAGCCTTATGGATAGTAAATTTTCAATACTTTTCCATTTACAGCTTAGGACGTTTCCAAAACCGTACTTCAGTGACCAGCTTTCGTATTCTTTTACTGTCAAGCTTTCTGCACAAGAAAATGCGCTTTCAAATCTGTGTGATTATTAGCATCAAATAATTAATAAAATAACTGCTAAACGAAAAAAAAATATTTAAAATTTTGATATGTCTTGTTGTAACTAGCGTTTCATTGGATGTGTATTCATTCACTGGCATTTCGTTTTGTTATGTATGAAACTGCTAAATAAAATTTATACTACGAAAACTAAGTTATAAATAAAAAATCGTTGCTTTCAATAGGTTCTTTATGGTCTTCAGAGTGTGTATATGAGTATTTAAAATAGATATTTATTTCATTTATCTACATTTAAATGTTCCTCACTTATTGCAACAAAATGCAGATTGTTGCGAAAGCATACAGGCAACCTATTTATTTAAAATCATCTCCACTGCTTTATCGGAGACTAAACACGAGCTTCCGCGTTGCAATCTGGCATACAACCGCTATCAGTGTAAATACCAACAGTAAATTAGGACACAGAAAAACAAAATTAAATATCTCTGGGGAATGATAGTCCGTTAAGCTTGATGACATGAAATGTTAATCTGTTTGTTCTCGTTCTATATTGTTACCATGCCGAATAGAATTATCCGTTTCTTAGAATACTTCACAGCGTAAACGTAATTTCCAGTCCATATTAGTGTTTTTGAAAATAAAAGAGCAGTATGGCCATGGCGTTTATAATCAACAGTGTTGTAATTCCTGAGATGTGCTCTCTCATCTAAGTAAAGAACATTTTGGAAAGTGTGAAATACTGACTTGTACTTTAAATGCGTCTGTGTTTTTTGTCTAGTCTGATATCAATAAACACAGGTCTATAAAACAAATTTTATGATAAACTGCATAATTTATTGTCCGGTATCTAGTGCTGAGGGCTTCAAATTAGGATTCATCCGCCATCTTGCACTGATCCACTCTCGTCCTTAAATTTACGTCACGGTTAGCGTCTTTGAAGTTGACCTTCTGGATGACATCAGTTATTCGCCATGAAAATTTCCCGATTTTCCCTCGAAAATAACAGACGTTTCTGGTTAATTTATTTTCATTATTTAATCCATCAATTCATGCATTCAACATGGTGGCTCTACCTAAAATACACACCCTGATGATGTACACATTAAAAAATAAACAGGTCATAACTTTAAAAGGTTCCGTAACGCAAAGCGGAAGGCCTGATACTCAAAGAAACGCATAGGCCACCAAATTCGAGAAAATGCCTACCATTTTGAGAAATTAATAACAAATGTTTGGTTATAAATGTTATAGATTTAATTTAATCTTAACATTCAAAATATGTATAGCATGTAATGCACCGTCGGATGCGCATTTTCGAGGCTAATTCGAATACGATGTCAGAACCACCGATCACCTGCTATTTCTCAAAACCATATTGGAAGTTATAGGCATTCCTATGCATGAAGAATTATTTTTTATATAAGTATATGCAGTATTGTATTTTCGGACTTGTGTTTATATGACTAATTCGATCATGACGCCACAACTACAGATTAATTGCATTTTCTTGATTTCATACTGCATTTTATTACCATACCTACACATTAAGTGTATTCTTAAAGTAAGTATGTTAAGTGTTATATTTCAGGACTTCTTTATTTCAGACTTATTAAAGAAATGCGAAATAATGCTAACTACACAGTATCCCTCTTAATGATGATTACACAGTATCTATGTACCACCATAATGGGTTTTTTAGGCATAGGTGTGCTATTCAGCTTTTAAAAGTCATACAAAATATACAGGACGCTCGGAAATTAAATGCCCAGACTACAAGAGGTGATTCCTTATGAAAAATAAAGTTGAAAATATACAGGACACTGTATACCTAAACTGTATAATAATGGAGATGCGAGCCTATGAAAATTGGGTTTTGAAAACGTATTTTAGCCGATGTTACGAGCACACTCGCTTTCCACATACGTACAAGTCCAAAAAAAAATGTACTTACCATATAGCGAATAAAGATGAGATAACTGCTTGAAGACGCCCGATGTGACTCGTATAGGTCTTGGTTGCTGATACCAAGATGGTGGAAGGTCAGGCATATTATACCATTTTATAGTATTTTGTAGGGGACAGATAAATAAGAAAATAGTTGAGCGCATAGATGGGGTTTTTCTATTGGCTGATAAGTATGAAGCATGTGAAAATAGTTAGGATATTGACAGCGGTTCGATACAAAGAAAATAATTCGCCCCGTATATGGGATGGTTTAATTGGACGAGTCTGAAGGAGGTGGAGATTCAGTATTTTCCTACGCGGACTGGTATATAGATCTGTGCACATGTGGTGAAGATTTTAATGCAGTATTTATACTTCTCGTTTACATATTTTTGTTCGAGACTAGCAATGCAATGGAATGAGTAGTTTTCCAATACCCGTTGAATGATAATTTGTACTAGGAGATACGTTAATTTTTTCAGGTGAAAAAATGTAATATTTTTGTTGTGGAGAGGACAGTTCCATCCTTCCTGCACGGCCTCTCAGCGCGTGCGGCTTGGAAGGGCAGCTTGGTCTCACGCTTCGACGGCGAAATTTCACGCCGCCAGCCGAGATATCGCATGCACAGCCCCTCGTCGCGCTGTGAAGGCGACGCCTGCTCTCTCATCCGAACGAGTACACTCGTAGGTGTGTGTACTTAGCCGGCAATTGTCTCGATATCAATAAATTCTTTCTAAAACTGAAATAGCGATTTACTGCAACTCTCTCTGAGATTATTTTTATATGAAAATCGAGATACAATTACTAACGATCCAAGGCGGAAGCAGATATTTTAAATAATATTTTTATTGTACCACATGTTCCCTTCGACATTAATAATAAACTATATGAATGTTAATGTAATGTATTGTCTTCCGACTAGTTGTGACCCCTTCCTGTCTATTTCATTTCTTTTAAAAGTATAAAAAATTTAAGTCTTTAAATTAAAATAATTGAGTGTTTTAATTTTATGTATACCACATTCAAACATTCTGGAAGGCAGGAGGGGGCAGAGGGGTTTTTGGTGATGATAAAAAAAAGGGGGGTCTGTTGTGGCAGGGGGAGGATGGATGACTAGCATACACAACAATAAAAACTTTTCTGAAGAATATTATGTCTTTAATGGAAAAATAATACGGAAATAAAAAATGAATAAAAAATAAAGTAACAATTTATTATTTCTTATTTTTTAAGGACATCTTTTCATATTTTCAGAAAAAATAGTTTAAGAAAAACGACTAAAAATATTATTATTACACATTCTCATTCTGGAATAATCACAACGAAAACTTACATTATTTTAAATATAAATTTTTCCCCGTACACATAATATTACATATACTTCTTTTAAATCCTCGCCCCAGCACATGTCCCTGTAGCCGAAATGTTTAGGGTGTCTGCATGCCGACCAAAAGTTTGGTAGTTCGATCTCGCCCTCCTCCAGACGATATTTTGAGCTCTGCAAAAATTAAATAAAAAAACAGCTCCCCTATCGGCCAACTCTAGAACCAACATGGTGACCGAGCAAGAGTGGCACAAGCGCCCCTAGCAGGCGAAATTTGAACGAAGGACAAATGGAAACAAGATGGCGGACGACTATATTCATTATCCATTTTACATTTGTCGCTCATAGTTCACTTTTTGTTTTAAATTTTTGGTTTTAACTATATTTTTTATAGGTTTATCAGAAGACCGGAATCAGCGAGCAAAGTGTTAAAGAATTGGTGATTTAATTTTCTTTTAACTCAAAATTTATGAAACACAACATTAATTTTTGGTATCAAAATATTCCTGCACTTGCTCTCCCAACTCGGGGTTTTAATCCTTAAATTTGCAAATAAAAATTATTTTATTTACAAGAAAATTTGATATTTTTAAAAAAATTTAACGTGTATACTCATAATCAAATACTCATAATATTAAATGAAAAAAATCTTTCTTTTAAACCTGCAAAGTAACACTGCACGCCCACGCTTATAGCTGCTGAAACCTTAGCAATTCCTTGTAAAAAAATATATTTTTTGTTTGAAAATTTTTTGCGTATTTGATAGATGTGTACCAAACTTACTTTTAAAATAACGCAATATAGCTGCACACTACTATATTTATAAACATACTCATTCCATATGTCTGAGAAATTATATTTGCGATGATTGTGGGGAATATTTTTGCTAGTGTATCAAACTTTGTTTAACAGAAAAAAATTGCTATACATTTGTTAATAATAGTTTAATTTTTGTGACGGGGATAGTAGAATATATGTTGTTCTATGAACTTGGCTCATAGAAATTTCGGTTTCGTTTGGTTCATTACATATTCAAATTGTTTGCTCTGTTAGATGTCGTCTTAAACAAGCAAGATTGACATTGCATGTCCCTAGGAATTGAACACTGAACTGCACGTTGGCGAGGTTGAACCTCATGGATACTAGGTACATTAAGTTAAGGTTCGCCCTGGATATTGAAGACCCCCTCCTTGCGTACAGTTATCTTGGCAGAAGCATCTCTCATAACATTATGTAAACTGTATCTCGAAAGCTGGTAGAGCCGGTCTCAGAGGTAACGGTCAACAGGTGTACAACAGAGAACACTGTTTCGAGATCGGGACTGCGAATGATTCACGCTGCATGGCAAGCCCGTGACAGGCCTCACTACTGAATTCGCATGTGAGTTTACCTGATGCTCGAGCTACGTTAAAGAGTATATGAAGGAACGTTTTTCATGGTCAGTTCACTATCTCCAAAATCACTCTAACTATATACACTTGGAAATTCTAAAAGGTGGATTACGAAAATTTTGTTACATAATTTCTAAATAATAACATGATAATATTGTAGGATAATTAGCCACGGTGTCAGGCAGAAAGCATTGGGTTTTGCGTTGCATGTGTACGCATATAAAAGTAAGGCAACTTGACCTATAGTGGACTTCGAACCACTTGTCGTCGACTCGGTACGTTACTTCTTAGCTGTGTCGAGAATAGGACTTGAACCTTGACTTAACTTTTCGGTATTTTTGACTTATGCGTTAGCGTTACGGCCACCCGATCATAGTAAGTAACGACCCTTGGTTTGTATGTAAGAATTCAAGCCGCTTGAATGTGTTGCGTGTAAAGGATTATTACATGCCATGTGTATGAGAGTCTTGCACGTGTTGTTTCATTAGTTATAACCAAAGAATTTAAAAAAAGTTTTTAGTAGCTAGAAGCGTAAATAATGTGACTATATAACAATAAAATTAATATTATGGGTTTTAGACATTTCAGTTGCTGGTTGGGTTGAATATTTTGGAAAGTCCAAAATAATATCTGTTTTGAAGATATTTTTAAAGTATTATGTAATAGGACACTTTTTTTTAAATATAAAATTCACCTAAGAACGATTTTCGAAAAAAAAAAAAAAAAAAAAAAAAAAAAAAAAAAAAAAAAAACTTCATGCAATTGTGTTGATTTATATTTTTTATCGTTAGTAGAACACAGTATAAATAACTTTTAAGCAAAAATATTTGTTTCAGCTCAGTAGAAAAAAATATATGTTGTGGGACATGCGATCATGAAGAGGAGCTGAGGAGTATTATGTATGGAGGAATATGACGTATATTAGTTGACGTATGACATATATTAGCCCACCAAAGTAAAAAAAAAATCCGCTCGAATTTAAAGTTGATATTCGGACCAGTTATCTGTTGGAGTGTAGATATCAAGATGAGGCGTCTGATTAGTAGTGTGCCTGCGACCAGCATCCCGACTTCGTCTTTGGTGGTCACTTCTCGCTGACTCCAGTTGGAAATCCTACGTTGCCGGCAATGTCAGTCATGCCATTTGCAAACCGTCAAGGAAGGTCCTTGAAACTTGGAATGTGAATGGCCCGTTCAAACTCACTTTAACCTGTATACAAACTTTGGTATAAGACCTTTTGTAAGAATAGATTGCCACCATTTTGCGAACAGCTAGATAGAGCAAGTTCGTAGGTATCACTTCAGACGGGTATGCTGCATTATAAGAAAAGTGATATTATACGAATAATTAGCTAACACAGTGACAACATAATTAATATTATATATAAGCATACCTAGCATACCATTACCAACTCAGTTCAATTAAAATGCTTCTACATTCTCTTTATACTAATCATCGCCAACAAGGTCAATATTGTAGTTATCAAAAATATGCAAACATACCAGCATAATATGTTAACAGCCAACAAGTCCGACCGACCACACAAACTGATAGGTATCAACACCAACCAACCAATAAGACCGACCACATCAATAATCAATACTGACCAGATCACCTACAAGACCGACCAACCTACAGACTACCTATGACAGCTGACCATACTAGACCGCTGACCGACTAGAGATACCATCCGAAAAAGACCGACCAGACCTAACACCCATATTAGCTAATTAGGATGACTATCAAAATAGGTGTTAAATTACGAGCTCGTCAAAATAATGCCCCACGAAATATGGTGAAAGAGTAAAAAAATATATAACTGACCACACTGAATGCTATAAACATCACGAAAGAGAAAGCAATGTGTAATCTTTCGCATCAAAAGAAGAAATGTGATGTGGCGCGAAGTTTAACATGCTATCTAACTGCAGAGTTCTATATATTTCATATGACCTACAGACAAATACGAGCGAACAATATGAAGTCATCAGTAAATCACTACTGTAGTCTGGTGGTAGTGATCGTATCGAGCTATAGTGGGTAAATTGTGGGGAAGGGATGAGTGGTGTTAAGGGAGGGGCGGACACGAAGTAAAGCCAATGATTCGTTGGAGAGTAGCAGTTTGGTGTGGGGCCGACAAAGAACCAGTTAAATATTGCAGTGGGCATCAGTCCTTTGCTGGTATCAATACTGGGAATGGGTGTGCTTCACCATCTTTACGAGAGTCGAATCCTGGGCCTTCTAAATGTAAATCATGGCATTAAAAAAATTCTTCCGAAACCTTCCGAATTTTTTTAGAATTTTGACATTTTGTTGTCAATTTTCGCATTTTGTAGCTTTTCTTTTTATTTTCAAAATTGTTTAGAATTTTTCCCTTGTTATGTTTATCATACAATTTTTTTGCGATTTTCTTGATGGAACGCTAACCTTACTAATTTGTGGACTCGTACAAAAAGTTAAAAAACAAAAAAAAAAAAAAAAAAAAACAAAACAAAAAAAACAAAGTGAAAATTATTTGATTTGAAAATATTCCCTTATTTTGAAAAATGTAGGAAAAAGGGCGTTTTTTGGGGTAAATAATTAATTTTTGATGTGTATTTGTAATGGTTGTGACGTCACATAATAGCCGACCCCCGAGTTCATTGACCCACTCTTCAGCTCCTCTTTATGATAATTTGTCCCAGAACATAGGCTTTTTTTTTGCTCAGATTAAACTGTATCAGTGGGATGGTAGAGAAAATAGAGAGGAGAGATCACAGTATTAGTAACACAAGCAATATTATCTTTATTCGTCACGGCGCGCTCTTCACACGTTAATTCGCGAAAACAAATGGCTTTACATTACAAACGCTGAGTGACCACAGTATCATTCATACAAACATTATCATCTTTATTTTTAAAAAAATCAATCTTCACATGTTAATTCGCGAAGACAAATGACGTTGCATTACAAACGCTTTTCCTTCTAGTGTATGTAAAAATATGTCTTAATATTTTATGAAACGCATTACGTGTTATTTTTTTGCATTTGATAAGTAACCGAAGAAATCGTTTCAGCACCTAACCAGTATTATTTGAAATGTCGATCTTAATTTGCCAGTAAAAATTTTAAAATCCGAAAACTTCGGTGTTTTGGTAAAATAGAGAACATCCTAGGCACGACCATCATAACTGCACAGTCCTAAGTAGTAGGGGCGAGCCGGTCCTAGATCAAAGGGGATGCCGACTTTTTTGATTGACCTAATTAATTTGATATCAAAAGTTAAATTATATAGATAGGAAAAGAGTTCATAAAAATTGAAAGGTTTAACTTTAATGAATGGGTTTAATATATTGAAGGGGTTCAATGGGTTGATAGAGTTGATTTTATGTTATTATTCTTGTGTGTTTGGTGCAAGAGTGTACCAAGTGTCAAATTGATTAGTTTCTTTCTTTCTTTTTGTGGGTTGGACAGCAGCTCAGGTAGATGTCAGCACGACGATTGGCACTCGACTGAGGTATGGCGTGTTGTGGATCGGGTGTGTGTATATATATGTGTGTGTGGTGAGTTTTGTGCATTAGTGGTCTAAGTGTAAATTTTGTCTCTCATAGATGGTGTTTGTAAATAGGCGACGTTGAAAGATGGGATTAACGTGTTAGTAGTGGCAAATGATTAAATAGACGACGACTGATTATGATAAAAATTAAATGTTAGAGAATTTCTACGTATGAGTAAATAACACATGAGAGAAGTAAAACAATCTCGTCTCATAAAGAGACAAGTGCAATTACGTGAGACTCTAGTATGAAATTAAACATTAAGAGATGAATTAGTCTACCCCAAGCTGTATATTAGACATAATTTACACGAGATAAGTATAATGAACTAACAAAACTAAGTGACTATCACAATTACGTGAGTGTGCAGTATGGAACTAATTAACAAAGGAAAAAAGTGTCCCTATAAATCAAACGGCTAACAAATACAACAAGATATATTACACTACTGGATACCTCTTGCACATACCTTACACTGCCTGTAACACTGGCGAGGAAATTTAGAAATATAATATACATTAAAAAAGTAATTAATTGATTAACATGCATAAAAAAAGAAAACATTTCATATACGTCCATTCGCTCGGGAGCTTAGTGAAGTACTGTTGGTTTATAGACTGAGGTAAAAACTTGGATATTTCAAACATAACGAATGTTTCCAAATAAATTTAACGAACACATGATGAACCTGAACCTCCCTCAAAACACATTCATCCGCCTCATAGGTCAGTCAATGAATGACTGGATCATATGACGTGCGCCAACTTATATACATGGAACTTGTGCGCGAGTTGAAATCATGGCAAAAAAACTTTGAATACGATTGACTAAACAATTTACACCCTACTCATACACATCCTGAATTATATCTAGAAAAAATGTATCCCTACCAAGCACTGCATGCAATTTAATTAGCAAAATGCACAGGCAATGATTTAGCACTTCCAGTTAACATGGACAAATAAAGATTTCCAAACTCGAATGTTGAATTTTGAACACGCACAATAGCATAATAGAAATACAGGTAATGAAATCGCACCTCACACAAAACACATCCATCCACCTCGGAGGTCAGTCACTGAATGACTGGATTGTATGATTTGCGCCTGCTTACAAGCTGTTATTTATACATGGAGCTTGACTGAGTTGAAATTTACAACTAACAGAATCTATTTTCCTACCAAGCCACTATTAACGACTTGATTACACTATTCGTCCTACAACTACGTGAATGTATACAAATAACACTACTTGAGAAAAGTGAATTATTTAAAAATAACTGAAATAGTACAAATTTTTTCTCTCAAGTATGTGAAATTCACTGCACTAGTTAACGAAACGACGGTTTAAAATCATACCAAGTTTCGTCGACCAAACACAGAAATGCAGTTTACACGAAAATGTATGTTTTATTCCCGATAATTAAAAATTTTTCATATTAAAACGAGAAACCTGCTGGCTGCCACGTCCTGTGATGTTCACTGTCGCATTACGAACCCAGCTGACTGCCGCGCCCAGAGAAGATGAGAGAGAGAGCTGGTGTCCAGTGTCGTGTCTATGCAGCATGAAGGTTGGCGAAGAACTGAGATTAGTGGGACCCCTCGAGAATTGTCGTCATCGCTCCTGGGTGTCTGCATTCCCTCCCCTCGCCCACCCCCTTCGATGAAGTTCTCGTTTTCGCCCATTCCAAAGCTCCAGGCCACGCACCCTGGTATCGATTCAACACTGCAAAAACCTGTTTAGGGGCAACCACCCCCTCCACGTACATCAGGCCAGAGTGTTTTTTCGAAGGACTGCCCCATCCAATGCAGCGCTTCGCAAAACAGGCCCTCCTCAAGGACAGAAAACATTTTTTGGATGACTGCCCTGTCCACGGAGGGCGCTATCGATTCATGGCCACTCACCTCCTCCCCTTACACAAGTCAAGAACGTGTTTCCGGAGAAATGCTCGTTACGCCTCTCTTCACCCCACTGCTGCCTCGGTGATGAAGGGAGGCTTGCTTCAAGGCCAAAGAGATACTTTCCCTAGGTAGGCAGCAGTGGATTTTGAACTGACCTGGGCTAGCTGCCTGCCCCTCTCCTCTCTCCCCTACAAACTGCTATTTTTGCTGGAACATTGAAGCTTCCTCCTATTTTTCGAGATGCAAGAGCCTGGCATTTTCCCAGCGAAATAAATTTTTTTACAAATCTCGCAGATGAAACTTTATTTTCCTCATCACTAAGAAATATGTTCCAATATCTTTAACACAATTAAAATATAAACCGTTTTCCACCAATTTCTTTTTTTTTACAGTTTTCAGCAAACTTTATTCTCGTTTCCAGCAAACATTCCATTTTCTAGCAAATTTTTCACAAATTAATAATTAATTTTCTTACCAATACAGTTATAAGACATATTTTTAAAGTAATGACAAACACACATCTTTTCACTTACACACCTTAAACTTTGAACATCATTACTAGATGTAAGCAATACTCAAGTTAAACTTTATTTTCAAGCATTAAAAACATATATTAAACAAACCTGTTTGAAATGTTTTAAAATATTATGTGTGTATTTTTACATGTAGATTTCTCTGTTAGTTTCACCGCCTATAATTGTTAGATCGAACATCTACCATTAAATGCATATATATTTAACTTATTTACAATTATTTTTCACTAGAAATTAAATATCGATGTGATATAACTGAAATAACATGTATTCAGCTTGAAATGACTGATATCGAAGCTGAAACCTGTTAACTGCACTATATTTGTACTGATTTTCCTAAAAGGCCAAATATAACATAAATTTAAAGGAAAATGGCAGTAATGTTTACATATATCGAATTTAATAATTTTTTAAAAAGATTTACAATTATGTTTTATGATTTTCGTATAAAGTATGGCTGTGTGTTTTTACCAGCAAGCATCTTCGTGTTGTATCTTCAGCTGCAGCAGTTGTAATCTTGTTGCTGTGAAGAAAATATTTTTTTTTGAAGTTGTTTGAACTCTCCCAGTTGTAGGACAGCGGATAAACATTGTGGTGTGACGTCAAGGGCTCATTCTACCTGGCCCTGAAAAGGTCTTTGTGTGTAACTTTCAGATTGTTAAATTCCTTAGGGTTCTTGAACTTGACCAGCTGTCCAGCAGAGTTTTCTCGAGATATTCAAGTCTGTTCCTTATGTTTCAAAACGCATCCATTCAGACATGTTCGATTATCTGCATCATTTTTTTTTTTTTGTAATTTCTCCCTCCAAAGGGTGTTTTGATTGAGATGTTAGTTTTTCTCCCTTTTCAAGAAACTTGTATATTTTTCTTTCCTTGAAAGTGTGTAAACAGGTGTCCTTAGTTAAAATTTTTTTCAACAAACCCCAAACAACCTACCAACACCCACTTGTCTCAAGAATATTTTTTCATTAAATATACAAGTATTTATGACTCATCCAATTATTCAAAAAGTAGTGACATGAGGAAAAATTTTAAACTAATAAATAACAAGTCACAGTACTTAATTTTAAAATATAACAATTTTATTCAAAAATCTTTTTTTTTTTTTTTAATATTCATAAAACATAGCTTAGTTAACATTCGTAAAACAAATACTTGATATTTTCAATCAAACATGTTAATAAGCTTTTAAAAAATATCACTACCTCATGTTACATCACAAATAATAAAATTAATTACAAATGTTTATCAACAGTTACCACTGAAATGCATGCAATCTTTTTAACCAAAAACACCATCCTACATCATAATACTGCAACAATAATCACAACATAGTATGTTATGACTGAAAATCATCAAACATATTTAACATTATGTATGGAAGACACTATGACTTTTTTTAACCAACAACACCTTCCTATGTCATAAAACTGCAAAAATAATCACAACACAGTATGTTACAACTTAAAATCATCGAACATATTTAACATTACATATAAAAAGCATTATGACTTTTTTTTAACCAAAAACCCCTTCCTACCTCATAAAAATGTAAAAATAATCACAATGCAGTATGTTACAACTGAAAATCATCAACATATTTAACATTATGTGTGAAAGCCATTATTACTTTTTTAACCAAAAACACTATCCTACTACGTCATAAAACTGCAAGAATAATCACAACAGAGTATATTATTACTGAATATCAACAAACATATTTAACATTACGTGTGAAAGCCATTAAGACTTTTTTTTAACCAAAAACACCATCCTACATCATAAAACTGTAAAAATAATCACAACAAAGTATGTGAAAACTGAAATTCATCAAACATATTTAACATTATGTGTGAATGCCATTATGACTGTTTTAACCAAAAATCTACCTACATTATAAAACTGCAAAAATAATCACAACAGATTATGTTACAAATTAAAAATCTTCCCATCATTTTATAATTGAATTCATAAGGTTTATTAAAACTTTCCAACATTTTACGTGATAAATCATTAAACTTTTTAATGAATCATTAAAACTTTTAACAAAATGAATGAAATTTGCTATAAAATATTAACAAAGTCAACAAAATTTATTAAACATTGTATTAAATAGTTAATACTTTTAACAAAGTATTTATAATTTGAAATAAATTTTTAGTAAATCATTAAAACTTGTATGAAATATTTATTATACCATTATTACTTTTAATGAAGTCTTTAGAATTTGAAAGAAATTTTTAGTACATCATTATACTTGAATTAAATTTTTATTAAATTGTTAAACTTTTTAACACACCTAATGAAATTTTTAGCAAATCATTAAACAAGGCTTTTCAAATTGAATGAATTTCGTTAAACTTTTAAAAAATTGAATGATCTTTCTTTAAACATTTTAACAAGGTGAATGAAATTCATTAAACTTTTTATTAAATCACTAATATTTTAACAAAGTCTTTAGAATTTAAAAGTAATTTAATAAACATTTTAATCACTTGTTAAAATTGAATAATATTTCTATTGAATCATTTCAACTTTATACTTTCAATCATTAAAACTGTAATAATTTCTTATTATTACAAGTGAAAATCATAAAATTGATAAGTACAACATATCATATTATGCCTGAAAACTACGCCACAACATCACATCTGAAGAGTCTGACAATTGTAAAACTGGAAAAAAAAATTAAATTATGTTGTGTTAGAAATCATCACTGTAAGATTGAATTTTTTTTCATTAAAATTTCCATTTAGAGTTAACAGACAAGCTGAATTTCCATTTATTTACAGGAACAACAGGTGGTGGTGGTGGTGGTATTGGTGATGTTATAAGAGTATAAATAATATTCGGTGGTGAAGATATAAAGGGAGGAGGAGGTGGGGAAGTAAATTAATGCTGTGGTGGTTCAGGTGATGATAATCATACAGGAGATGATAAACTTGACTTGGGTGAAAACACAAAATCGAACTCTAAAAATTCTTACAAGTCTTGGTATAAATGGTTTTTTGACATATCTTCCCACACATTACTTGAGGTTAAATTCAGTGGATTGCAGCAAGAACACATTTCTGGTTTTTATATATGTATCTCACCTGATTTGATAACTGGTGATATATCTAGAGGTTCCAATCTCAATGTCGAAGGCGTCGAGGTCGACATTAAAGGCATTGCTGTAGCCCTCGGTGTTGCAGGTATCGCTGTAGCGCTTGGCATCACAGGCAGTACTGCAAGTCTCAGCATCACAGGTGGTGCTGTAGCTCTCGGCATTGCCGTAACCCTCGACATTGCAGACCTCGATGTCGAAGGCATCGCTGTTGGTCTTGTTAATGCAGCTTTCAATATACTTGGTCTGGACTTTGAAGACATAGCTGTAGAATTCGTCAGCGTAGACGTCACTGCAACTGCTCTCGATGATGAAGATGATGACAAGAACAACAGCTGTAGAGTAAATCAACTTTCTTTGTCGTCATCCAAAAAATTGAATAAATTTATTGCCAAAGCATCTGGTCCGTTAATAGATCATTAAAATAGTTACAATTTTTAAGCTGTAAGTCCCTTGTTAGAATCTTGGGCAGATTAGCCAAGAGAATAATCTTCATATGAGTGCGACATGCTAAAGCAAACCGAACTGACAAACAACTGGAAAAAGTGGCAGGGACATAGAGGCTAAAGCCATATTTATAAAAATTTCAAATTTGGCAGGTAAATGCTCGAAAACCTGATTTCTCCCCTCCATCCAGAAGTCAAAAGTCCAAACACCCAGCCCCCTCCCTTCCAGCACAGACAACTTTCAAATATCTTCAAGCCAACACCCCAAATTCTGAGACAAACCACTCTTCTAAGGTTCATCCTCGAAGAAATAAATGACATTTATTTATCACTAAAATAATTTCTGCTTTACAACAAATAAATTCAGTTTAATTAATAATCAATTGAAAGGATAAGCAATGTAATATAGCTAAATGTAGTCAATAAAATTATATATAATTTATAGAAAAAAAACTTGGTATTATATTCCATAAAAACCATTCATGCTTGCTTTATCACCATTTTTTGATTCTCTAAGATTACCTTAACCTTTCAAAGGAAATATTATTCATTTCTTTTCGAAACTTAAAATGTAATTACTATTTAATAGAATGAAGTATTACATTTTGTAACATTATGACATCAGTTAATATTCCTGTGAAACTTAAATTTTCATAAAATATTTTTTATTCACAATATATCTTATCCTAGACAAGAAATATGTTATGCTTTACAATCTAATGTTAGTCAATTATGTTCCAGTTTTTCTTAATCCGTATATTGTTTATCATATTTACGCTAAATATATGGGGACATTTTTTCTGTTAATGTGCTCGCACACGTTTTCAATATGGTTAAAATTCTACTTTATAGGATATATATTTTTAATTTGTTGGTTAAAGTTAGTGTGTACGTGCAAGTAAAACTTGGTTCATAAATAAGAATTCAATAAACGTCTTGTGTAATTTTTTATGTATATTTTCCTGCATATTGGAGGCTTGCAAAGTGAATACTAATTTTAATCAAATAGAAAACACTATATATTTTGTGCGAAAGTTATCAAACAGCTTGGAATGTGTTGTGACCATGTTATCCTTGATGGTTAAAATCATTGAACTGAGCTGTCTTCCCCTACAGGACAGACAATGGCAGTTTGCTTTGTGAAAAGGGACTCTATCCTTAAGGAATAATAAAACTAAAATGCATTGAATGGGAGACTTGTAGTCAGGCAGACGCCCTGTGAGGTTTTGGTTTTTTAGTTGGCACTATTGAAATAAAACCTTGAAGGTTTGTAACTCTGGAGAAGAAGCAGTCATACTGCTAAAGTTGTAGATCTCTAAACGTAATGGTTTTTCACATCTTGAAACATTGGGAAATGCTATAAATCTAAGATTTCAAAGCAAGTATAAATTTATTAGCTAATAATGTTGTATAGTTAATATTAAATGTGATTCATTTAAGTTTAAATATCTATAAATTGAGCATACCTGACTATTTCATGTATAAGAACAATTATATATTTTTATTAATTAACAATATTGTGTTCATTATTCCTTTTATGCAATATGCTTACAATCATACATGACATAACAAAGACTCGAACATACTTTATATTGACCATGTCTTATCCAGGATGGTATATTATATTGTTAGTTATGGAAAAGTAGTGAGAGTGATTTCTTTCAGAACTTTTCTCTGACTTTTTTCAGTACAACAGTCTTACGTGTTAGTAAGAGCATAGTTTGTTTTTGATAGTAAGTGTAGACTTTCAACTTGTTGCAAAATACTTAAATACTTTTAAAAATTTGGGAATCTCTCTCTCTCTCTCTCTCTCTCTCTCTCTCTCTCTCTCTCTCGCTCTGTTATGACATTATTATTACTTTCCTTTCACACATTCTCTCAATCTCTCTCCCCTGGAGAAAATATTTTTATTAGGAAAACAAGTTTACCTATAAAAATTAATATACAAGATACATTTATTTATAAAAACATATACAAACACAAGCAGTTTCCAAAAATAATTTTAACACTGAATCAGCATAGGTTGTTCAAAAACATATAAGCAAGTATAAGAAGATATAAAACACATAATTAACCACAGGACATCCCATAATTGTTAAAACTATTTCTTTCCAAAACAAATTCAAAATAGCTTGCTCCAATGTGCCCATAACTTGGTAATAATCAATTTACACTTCGATTTCTGTATGCAAGAACATGGAACTTTCTTAGCGTCTAGTTGATCAATCTGACTTGTGGATAACATACAACCAAGTACTTTTCTTTATTAAATTTCACTAATTACTTCTCTCATCCCAAATAATGCCATATGACTCGAATTATATCCACAGGTGATTCAAGGGGAGAATGATTATAGTCTGTTTCACCCCAGTCAGACATCATTGCCCAAGTCAGCATTAATTGTGAGTTTTCCTCTACAGAGAAGAATATCGAAATATATCCATTTGTTTTACACAGTTGTTTGAATGATGGGCAATTGTATTATTTTTTAATATCTATTACTTTCCCACTATACACACTTTCGAAAATGAGATTTTGCTCAACTCCACCTACATATTTTTCAACATTATTTAGGTAATGTTTGCAAATATCTTCAATATTCTCATACTCGATACACCCACTTTCCCAGGTTAAACCATGGTGATGGTTAGTATCTCATCTATTTGTTTTTTTTTTTTTGTACTTGGGAGTTAGATATTTCCAGTCAAATGGTGGTTTGATGCTGCATACATTTGTATGTTCTTCCATGTCGGCAATAGCTAATTATTTAATGATCATTGTTTTTCTGCAGATTGAAATCCTTGCAAATTGCAAAACATCTCATCGTAGATGTGGTTCGTCATCTACTAACTCAATTCATAATTTTCACAAGATTATATTTTACATTGTATCTCACTAATCTATCATGAATTATCATAGTGTAAGCTTGTGCATTTGCTGGAATTGGGGTATTTGCAATAATTTCAATTCGTGAATCAATCATGATATTTGTAATTGTGTCATCTTCTTTGCTTAAATCAAACACAAATAATGCTCCTCTATTTTTAAATGTTTCTGATTCTAGGATTGGTGAACTGTTTTTGTTATAACAGAATTCCTCGAACTTTGTATACATATAATAGGAAATAAGGAATTCCCCATTTTCAAAGTTCATATTTTAATCCACATAGGGGTAAGCTTCACTGTTAGATACAATTTAATATTTTTCATGTAAAAAATATCGAATACTGATGTATCAGTATTTCAATTGTTTTGACGATTTGTTTGAAAACAAATGAATTTATATGTCGGTTTTTCCAATGAAAAACTTTATTTCACACTCCACACTATTTTTTGAGCTAATGGTAGGGTTTGAAAACCTTACATCTCACAATCCGAATGCAACATCTAATTTATGCCCTTTTTCGATAAATTTTAAAAACTTTACACATTCATGTGTGTTAATTTCAATATGCGGCATCAGCCATTCCTCACTGCTTAATGCAAATGTCACTCCTTCCTTGTTTTTAGCAATATCATGAATGGCATTCAAATGTGTATTGCCAAATAGAACAGCTTGTTCTTTTATAGCATTTAATATGATGTGTTTGTAGTCTTTAGCAAAGCCCAAAACCATACTTAACAGTATAAAAACTTCATTTTTCCACCTGGGTTTATTTGTAGTGAGTAATCACTAGCATTACTCCACCCAGACATAAGCCCTGTATAAATATAATCTACAGTTCCTGAGAGATAGTTCTTTATCGTGGAAGTAATCCCAACATCTCGTGTTTGATCAATTACCACTCCATTTAGCAAATATGCAATTCTATCGATTAAATGAAATATTCCATGTCAAAAATTTTTTGTAGTTTCTGGATTAATTACATCGGCTATCTTTTCAATTGTTCCTCTAAACCTTAAACTTAATTTCGATATTAGAGTGAAAATATCGTGTTTTTGTGTTGAAATTCTTATTCGGAATGGTTCATAAACATGTATTTCTGTATGGGTGATTGCATTTTCATAAGTGATTGGTTCTTCAACAATAAGTATTTCTTCTATTTATATTAACCATATATCCAAATTCTTTTAAATACAATTCCTTACCTTGTGTTATCTTCATGGGTAACTTATTTGAAGTGAGCATTTTATAGTTGTGTTTACATGTTTCTATAGTTACTTTCTTCAAAATATATTCTTTAGTTACATAGTTCTTAATACCCATTATGATTGTAATTTGCAATGTAATGCAATTGTTTATATATTTTTATTTTAATGTAGACTGACTGTAATTTCTTAATTTCAAAATTAATAAGTTTACCATCTTGATCGACAATTGTAACAACTATTTCATCAACACAATTCGCTATTATTGGAAGATATATAAAAGTATTTGGTTTCTCAATTATTTTATAACCTGGAGCCACAGCACACGTGAATTCATGTGTTGTATTTGTCGGTTTTCTATTCAAGTATGAACCCCTACAATATTAACATTTATATGACATACATTTACCGATAATATATAAACCTGTTTTGATGTTTCGTCTAATTGATTAGCTGAATATACTCTCCATTCGTAACCTAACATATTTGCAATTGAATTGTCTTCTGAGAAATCGATATCAATGTTACTATACTTTGCACTAGTTAACATATTTGGATTTCCACGTTATCGGAAATCTACATCTTTATGTAATGCTGTTTTAATTAATGTTTCTAAGTCATCCAACTGTATCACATTCTTGAAGGTTTTTTCACCAATATTAGCCCTGAATGATCGGTTATGTATATCAGTGTTTGGTATGCTGTTGTAAGTAACGAATTTGATTAGATTTATTTGCCATTCTCCATCTAACTCCAACACAGGGAAATATACCACACGCAATTGCGACGAATTTACACTTAATATCAATTAAATTGACATATTACTATTATGTTTTACTATTACACCTACTTATGTATCCTATTTAAAGTCAAAAAAGTAAACATATATGTCCACAATTCATCATATTTGGTAATTGTTCAGCTTTGTATTTGTACCTTAATTGTGTATTTTTTAAATAATTATGTATTTAAATTGGAGAACATAAATTGCCGAAACTGTCATAATACAATGAATGATTTGTATTTTTAATTAATGCAACCCAATGTGTTACTTCATTTTGTATCGAATTTAAATTAACAATAATACATTCACAACGATTTGGTTTCTTTGGTAAATCATCTCTCTTATACACACCTTAGAAATAGGGAATATACATTTTATTTACAAATACATTAATATCTTGATTAGTTAATGTACTTTTGGAAGACTATTTAGGATTTTCTGAATTTTTTCCACATTTGAAGTTCTTTAGTCCTTCTCTAACTTCAAATGGTTTCAAATACATTCCTTTGATTTTTCATTTAATTGCTTTACTAATTGCAGAAACTCCTCCGAGGATTAATAAAAGAGCTGTTAATGCTGGAAATAGCAATGGAATGATTCCTGATTTCTTTGTTTTTTGTTTGATTTTACCTTTTATGCCGTTACCTCTCTTCCCCTTTGCATACATAACTTTATCAACAACCCAAGCTCCAAGCTTTTCACCTGTAGCTGTAGATGGATTCTTACTTATATTTTCAGCTTTATTGGCTAGAATTGTATTTTTTGTATGGCTTTCTTTCAAATCTTTTTTCGATCGTAAACTATATTATGTTCTTTACAAGCACTATATAAATAGTTTATGCCTTGACCTTTCTGTGCCAAAAGTTTTGCAAGTTTCATACCTGGTCTGCAATAATTGTATTTCGGTAAATGCAATTCAAATGGTAATTTATTAATCAATGTACTCAATACACACTCTACTTTTTTGATATGTTTAGTACGAACCATTGTTTTAAACTAAATGAAAGCCTAGATATAAAAATTATATTTATAGTTTTATGTTAGTATGTTATGTAATACTGTCTAATTGTGCAGAAATGAGGGTTATAACACAAAATGCACATCTGCCAGAAATTGTAAATATGAAAGAAAACAAAATTAAACAGAAACAGGTATTCTTTTACCAACAAACATACTTTGAACAGTGAGTGGTCCTTCTTCATGTAGGAAAACTTGAGTTATTATGTTGCTGTTGGAGCATCCAAATGGCCTTGAATTTGAAATCGTATATATGTGTTTTCTAAAACAATACAACAAGAGAAATATCGATGACTAGCAACTATTTTGTCATTAATTGAAGGAATGCAATATTTCCCTTTTACAAATAAAAAAGATATTGTGCATTGAAATTAAGCATTACCAAATTCCGTATTTATTTTTTATGGCGTTTGGTGAACATCAGAGTGAAATACATCAATATTTCAGTTTTGATCGATATTCAAATGTTGATAGTTTTTATCTATCATAAAATTATACACTTATACCAAAACATAATTTGCACAATAATGCAAATATGGCAATTCTGTTAAAATGGATAATATGTATCAGCAACATATTTGCAATGATCATGTTTTAGGTGATATGAAATTTACAAAGTTTAAAGATATGTGTTTTTACTGTTGAAAAGAAAAACATAGTATTTTAGTACTATATCAATACTCCCCCTATATAAAGGCATATATGTCTGATTTTGATAGTTTTTTTTTAATTTACAGACTAAGAGCAATAAGTATTTCAAAGCTTGGACATAGCTGTATAAAACATAATCATTACAATAGTTGTTTAACCAATAATCGCGATGGGAATTTTGATTTATATAGACATATATTACATAATATGGGTTTGACTGTGAAAGATACCAATGCTGTAAATAAAAATTATGTGGAAGACTTAAACACTCTTATGCTAAACATATTTATATCATAAACAAATAATATTCCAAAGATATTAATAAAGTTAGTAGATTTGAATAATAATGTTTATAAAACATAAGTGTAATTGCTAACACTTAAACCAATATTAGCAATGATTTGAAGAGTAATGAATATAGAATAGAAGAACTTTTAAATGAATATAGTAAGGACTTTAATGATATGACAAACATAGATTTTACAACACAACTTACAGAAATGCAAAAAAATTTAAGAGTTGTAATTAATGAAGTGGTAAAAGCTACTATTACAAAACAACTCGAAACACAAATGGAAGAAATAATGCAATATATAAGAGATGAATTGATTAATAAAAGATTTGGTTTGGTTACGCAAACAGATTTGAGAAAACAAAATAATGATTTCGAAATGCGAATAAATTATTTTACTAATGATTTGAAAGCTAAAACTATAACAAAATTAGATGTTGTTTTAAGTAAAGTCGATAAGATTGGAAAAGAGCAAACTTTTCGACCTACTTCATCAGTTAGAAAAACCACGACTTTATTTGTTTATAAATTGATTGAAATTTACTGTAATATATTCAAAACATGTCTGCCTATGCTTCGGAATTACATAATGTTATATCTGCTGTGAAGGAAAAATATTTACAAGCCAAACGAGCTCGTATGGAACAGGATATTTAAACGAAGAAATATTTTAACATGTTAAGAGTAGAATGGATAAATTGCATTCTGTGTTGAATAAACTTAATGAAACAGCTTCGGAAATTAAAATGGAAGAAGAGGCTTAAAAAAATAGAGTAAAAAGCAACCCTGTTTTCTCATTTAACACAACGTTATTTAGTTTAAAACAATCTTAGTGTATGTGTGATAAGATATTTGATGTTTATCGACATGACATCTGGTTCCAGGGAGATTCGGTGATAACGTTTTTGCCTGACAATAAAATTAAAATTTTTGATTACATAACTGATGTGAGTCAAGGATTGTTTGATTATCGTTTAAAAATTTCCAGATAGATATTCCAACACAGATCTGCAAAAATATAAAGAATTTATTCATCGAACGAATGTTCACATTCGTTCAGGAGATGAAAACCACCCGAAAATACATTTAATAGCCTATTTTGTTGGTAGTGGAATATATAAAGATGAAGTTGATGATCGGTTTTCTCCTGTATAATCGAACAATCCTAATGAATTGGTTGATAGATTAAAACTTGTCATTGGTTCGAGAGAATCTGGGAATAATTCACATATGAACGAAATTGTTTCTATTATTGAAGAGTTAATGGAAGAATGTTATGTTACCAGTGCAGTTTAGTAAGACTGCTCAAGAGCTTCGTGCCCCTGCAAGGATAAGATATTCTAGAAGAAGAGATATAATTCATGGTTTAAATTATATTTTTCAAGCCGATTTGTGTGAAATTACATTGCTTTCCATATATAATAAGAGATACAAGTATACTTTAACAGTGATAGACATTTATTCAAAGTATGGTTGGGGTATACCTTTGAAAGACAAAACTGGGAAACAGGTTACCGATGGAATGAAGATCGTTTTGAAAGAGAGTACACCCAATTTGCTCCAAACCGACACTAATGACCGAATATGGCATTAATCACTTCGAAACATATTCGGGGCTTAAAGCCAGTATTCTGGAAAGATATAACAAATCGAATAAGTAATTAATAAACAAACATTTCACATCGAGGGGGATTTACAAATTGGTTGACATTTTACCTGAAATGTTTAAATTTTATACTTCCAGATGTCATAGAACTATTAAGATGGCTCCAAAAAAAGTTACAGATAATACTTCAATGAAAACTATTTCTAATAATGTTAAATTCATCAATGAAAGAAAACCAAAGTTCGAAGTTGGCGCATTTATACGTATCTCGATGCAGAAAGGAATCTTTGAAAAAGAAATTTACGGATAATTGGTCTTTTGAAATATTAAAAATTACTTTTAATGAAACAAACACATCCCAGAGTGTATTACCAGGAAACCTATGATGGAGAACCAATAAAAGGCCGATTTTACGAACATGGACTGGAATAAGTCAGTTCTCCAAATTAATATTTGATTGATAAAATCATTAAGAGGAAGCAAGATATGTACTTGGTTCGATGGAGAGGTTTCTCAAAAGCAAATAACTCCTGGGTGAAGAATCAGGATCTTAATAGATTGTAATACAAGGTTTGTAAAATTAGATATTACATAAAATATTTTTAAATTACATTTTATTTGTTTTTTATTTAATAAATCTCTAGATAGGTAATGGATTAAGTATTAATTATACAATCAATTCACTCGATGATTAGATTACCATTTCATTGGATTAACGGTTGAGCAATAATCTAGTATGTATAAGTCCAGTGTTTTTAAATCATTTTAATTATACATTTATTTAAAAATATTCCAAACTTACTTATTTCTTAACTTAGATTTTTTTCTAAGAAATCTTTGCAGGGGAGACTGGAGTGATTTCCATAACTTCTGCTTATTACAAAGGAAAGGGAATATTAAAAATGCATTAATGGTCGGATTCAAAGCTGTAAAGATACAGGGTAGAAGAATGAGAGAGATAGGACTAAACCTGGGTTGACATTTATTGCATGTTCCTAACAACAATTCTATTTAGTTTCCTTAAACATCCGCAATGGGTTTAGACATCCTACAAGTAAGCTTAGGATCCGGTGTTAGAAATGTTATAATTTCATTTCCGTCGCAGCATTAAATTCGCTAATAATTACAATGGAAGAAAATTTTCATCAAAGATTTATAAAATGTTTTCACTATACAATGTGTGAGTTGATAGGTTTCGATAGAAAAACTGTTAAAAATAATTTATCGTGATAGCAAAAGTTATTCGGAAAGCATAAGTTATAGTTGCATAAATACAGTTACATATCTACTGCTATTATTTTCAAGCTAGTTATTAATGTTAAGTAAATCATTTTTCAGCACAATTTCTTAGATCTTATTCGATGGGAATAAACGTTCATACACTTGAGACTCGAAATGTGAAAATTTTTCAACATCTACTGGGGCAAAGGTTTGAAGGCTGTTGACCAGCTCTAGGTATGGCGAGACAGGGGAAATGGTCAGATGGGGAACAACAATTCCTCTCACAGAACTAGACATGGCAGATTTTTGGAAGAGTCCACAATTCATGGGTAAAGTGTAGTTTTGCAAACAAATAAACACTTTGGAAGAGTCCAACTTGGTATGTTGAGGGTGTCTGGCAGTTGGAGAGTCCCTGAAGTAATTGTTGGACAGAATACGTGTTCTGGGTTGATGGTGAAGGGATCGGGTTGGGGGTGCATATTCTTATATCGACAGTGAGGGTGCGTAACTTTGGACAGAGCATCCCTCTGAAAATGCATTCTTGGCAAGTGTAAGGGGAGGGGTGGTTGACCTTAAATAGAAACTGACTTTTCGGGCAAAAACGTAATCTATGTTGGTAATGCAGTGGGTGCAGATACTCAGGAGAAATGCAGACAATTCTCGAGGGGTCCCGCCAATCTTAGTTCTTCACCAACCCTCATGCTGCATAGACACGACACTGGACACCAGCTCTCTCTCATCTTCTCTGGGCACGGCAGTCAGCTGGGTTCGTAATGCGACAGTGAACATCACAGGGCATGGCAGCCAGCAGGTTTCTCGTTTTAATATGAAAAATGTTAATTTATCGGGAATAAAACATACATTTTCATGTAAACTACATTTCTGTGTTTGGTCGACGAAACTTGGTATGATTTTAAACCGTCGTTTCGTTAACTAGTGCAGTGAATTTCACATACTTGAGAGAGAAAATTTGTACTATTTCCGTTATTTTTAAATAGTTCACTTTTCTCAAGTAGTGTTATTTGTATACATTCATGTAGTTGTAGGACGAATAGTGTAATCAAGTCGTTAATAGTGGCTTGGTAGGAAAATAGATTCTGTTAGTTGTAAATTTCAACTCAGTCAAGCTCCATGTATAAATAACAGCTTGTAAGCAGGCACAAATCATACAATCCAGTCATTCAGTGACTGACCTCCGAGGTGGATGGATGTGTTTTGTGTGAGGTGCGATTTCATTACCTGTATTTATATTATGCTATTGTGCATGTTCAAAATTCAACATTCGAGTTTGGAAATCTTTATTTGTCCATGTTAACTGGAAGTGCTAAATCATTGCCTGTGCATTTTGCTAATTAAATTGCATGCAGTGCTTGGTAGGGATACATTTTTTCTAGATATAATTCAGGATGTGTATGAGTAGTGTGTAAATTGTTTAGTCAATCATATTCAAAGTTTTTTTGCCATGATTTCAACTCGCTCACAAGTTCCATGTATATAAGTTGGCGCACGTCATATGATCCAATCATTCATTGACTGACCTATGAGGCGGATGGATGTGTTTTGAGGGAGGTTCAGGTTCATCATGTGTTCGTTAAATTTATTTGGAAACATTCGTTTGGTTTGAAATATCCAAGTTTTTACCTCAGTCTATAAACCAACAGTACTTCACAAAACTCCCGGGCGAATGGACGTATATGAAATGTTTTCTTTTTTTATGCATGTTAATCAATTAATTACTTTTTACATGTATATTATATTTCTAAATTTCCTCGCCAGTGTCACAGGCAATGTAAGGTATGTGCAAGAGGTATCCAGTAGTGTAATATATCTTGTTGTATTTGTTAGCCGTTTGATTTATAGGGACACTTTTTTCCTTTGTTAATTAGTTCCATACTGCACACTCACGTAATTGTGATAGTCACTTAGTTTTGTTAGATCATTATACTTATCTAGTGTAAATTATGTCTAATATACAGCCTGGGGTAGACTAATCCATGTCTTTATGTTTAATTTCATACTTGAGACTCAGGTAATTCTATTTGTTTCTTTATGATACCATTTAGTTTTACTTCTCTCATGTGTTATTTATTTATATGTAGAAATTCTCTAACATTTAATTGCATTCGGAAACAGTCGTTGTCTATTTAATTGTTTTGTCATTACTAACATGTAAATCCCATCTTTCAAAGTCGCCTACCTACAAACACCATCTATGAGAGACAAAATTTACACTTAGGCCACTGTAGCACAAAACTCACCACATATATACCTCGTCCCCAACATGCCGCACCTCATTGAGGGCCAGTCGTCGTGCTGACAACCTCTACCAGAGTTGCTGCCAAACTCACAAAAAGAAAGAAAGAAACTAATCAATTTGACACTTGGTACACTCTTTCACCAAGCACACACAAATAATAATAACAAAAAAATCAACTCTCTCAATCCATTTAACTATTTAAATAACTTTAACGCTTATGCTAATGTTAACCTTTTCTGGTTAATATCCCTTTCAATTTTTGACTAACCATTTCAATCAATTTAATTAACCATTTGATATCAAATTAATTAGGTCAATCAAAGAAGGCAGCATACCCTTTGAACTAGGCCCGGCCCGCCCCTACTACTTTCATACGACACAGGATGACAAAAATCCAAGACTAAGTATTTTCAATTTTAAGTTATATGTCCGGCTGTGTTTATTGATAATAGGAAGTATGAGTGAAACATCAATGAGTTAATATATCAAATATTATTTTTTCTCCCAAGAATTGCAATTTTTTTTTTCTTTTCCAACAAGGTTTGCGACACAGCTCCCGCAGAACTTGAGCAGAATTGAAAATTATTCTTCGTGCATGGTCAGTTGTAAGAAATATTTTTCTTCCTATATCGCTTTAATTTTGTTGTTTTTGTTTAAATTTCTGGGCTTACGATTTTTTGTTATGAAAATTAGTGTTCAACAATGGCTTTTGGTAGTGAGAAGTGGTGTCCCTATAACCCCAGACACCATGACGAAAGCACCCCCTTCTCGGCCAATTTCTGACAGACCTTTGGGAAACTCACAAATTGTTCTATGATTACTGAAGCGCGCCCAAAAATTACGTCCCAGAAACCAATAACATAGTATTAACAAAAAAGTAAAATTAAAATGCTTAAACACATACTGAATTAAAATATCCTAATAATTAAATAATAAACAAAACCATATATATATATAAACCATTTTGCTTCAAATTTTTAGTATTGAAGTGCTATAAAAATATTTTTTTTAAGGTTCCAAAAGTAAGCAGTGTTAAAAAGTATTTAGAAAGCGCTTAAATAATAATTATATATATATATATATTCATAATCTATCAAAGCATTTGCTTAAGCTAAGTCCGAGAAAAATAGGGTAGTAATTTTACACCGGATTACTGATAGTTGAACATATTAATAAACGTACTTCTACGATTTTCAATCCGATATGTACCTCTACTGCAAAATCATTTTATACAAGTTAAGGATTCCAGCTGTCACCAATCACTGTACGTAGTAGTACTGTGTACATTAATTATTTTTGATTTGGTAAGCACATAATTTTATAACTCTCTGGCCAGTTGTCATACCCACCTACTCGACTACACATTCAAATATAAGCTTACAAATGTTTCAATTTTTTAAGTATGACACCAACTCTGCCTGAGTAAGAGGTGTTTTCGCATAAGAATTGCACTCACGCCTTTAACTGACAAATAATAGTATTCATTCAGTACGCACCTAAGATCTGAAAATATTTTTTGGGAGTAAACGAGGAGTTTAGGATAGTTAGAGGCGTGAAAAAAATTGTAGCTCAGCAAGGTGAAAATTACCTGACTACATACGAGAAACAAGTACGAAACTTGGGGATACAATAATAGGAAGATAATCGTAATTCCAAACACATGTCTTTGCGAACGAAAATAATAATTTCCTTGCTCTACTTTATGCCACACTTCGTCCTGTTAGCAAAGGGCCAAAAAGGTAAAAAGGAAACTGAAAACTGAAACAAGTTTTATTTTCGCTTTAAAAGAGCTTTCTACTGCATATTTTGAACCCCCGTCACTAACTGGGATTCAGCCGCCATTTAAAAAAAAATCGTTCCTTAGATTCGTATTTTGAAATAATTACTTTGAACATAGACTTCAACTAAAATATGTTATTAGAAATAGCTAGTTTTTCGGGAAAGTTCCACCAAACTATTTTATATCCGTTTCTTAGCCTTTTTTCCGAAGGAAAGATTGGCTTTGCAATCACCTGAATGTCTGTCTGGAATGTACACCCCCCTCCCCATTATTATCTTTTGTACCTGAAAACCTAATTTCATCAAACTAGGTCTACATATAGTATTTTGTAACTACAGCGGACATGTATATTTTTTAATCATGCGGGGTACTTATTTTCAAATTGATGGAAATTGTAAAATTTAACACATTATTTTATATCTCACAAACCATTTAACCGATCTAGCTCAAATTTGTTACGTTGACAATGTATCATATCGATAATGTAATTAATCAGCCACTTTGAAGGAAAATGCAAATTGAAAGTAATAAAGTTTTCCTTTATATCTCGGGAACCATTAGGCCTATACCGATTTTAAAATAATGTGGTACGTTGAGAGTGCATGTTGTAAGCCGTAAATTCAGAAAATGATAATGTTATTGGTCGACTATTTTGGAAAATAGTGTAAACTGAAAAATAAAACTTTTTCTTTATGTCTCGGGAACCAATAAACTGATTTAAACCAAATTTGGTATGTTTAGAGTGCATGATGTAAGTATTGAATTAAGAACTCCATAGTGTTATTGAACTGCCATTTTGGATTAAACTGAAAATTTGTAATGAAGCTTTTAAATTATTTCTTGTTTAACATTTACCATATTTGATTCAAATTTGTTACGTTGTCACTGTTTGATGTAAACATTTAATTTAAATAGTAAAATGTCATGAGTCCTCCATTTTGTAAGATAGTGCAACATGAAAAATTAATGGTTTTTATTTTTTATTTTGACGAATGCAACATCAATAACTGCCAAATTTGTTATATAAGTGAAACTACTGTCGGCCACGTTCATACATGCCATTTAGATGGATAAGGCACTTATTTCCAAAGTGGCGTCATTATAAATATTGTAGGTTTATTTGCAACATCCATAAAACCTTTTAACCAATTTCGAACAAAATTTTTATACGGAAAGTACCTTTCGCAAGCATCAATTGTTTTAATGCATAGCCTCTTTTATCCGCCATTTTGTAAGATAACGTAACGTGACATATAAAATTTCAGTATCATATCTCTGAAAACAATCAACCGATTCATACCAAATTTGTCACTCAAATAATACTACACTAGGTGATATGAACTGACATGTTTTAGTGGGTCATAGTTTTTTCAAAATGGTGGCTATATATACTTTTAGACTTATGATATATCTACGAAACCATGTGACGAATTTCAACTTAACTTTAGATGCTGACAGTATCTATTACAATAATAAAATGTGTCTTCACAGGGCCTCTTTTTCCCGCTATTCTATAAGATAGTTCCACCTTGATAAATAATGTTTGGTTATATCTCGGGAAGAAATTTAGCGATTCCAGCCTAAGTTGGCAAACAAGGAATTCTGTGGTAGACCATATAAATTGATAGCCTATTTTATAAGAACCAAACACTTTATTTAAATAGCGGCCTTGTAAACATTTTGACATGGTGTGTTACATCTAAGACACAATGTAACCAATATCAATTTAACTTTGTATGCTGGCAGTGCATATGCAAACATAAAATGTCTTAATATATATACGTGGAGCATCGATAATCCGGATTAAATGGGACCGGACCCCTTCCGGATTATCGAATTGTCCGGATTTTCGAAATGAACTAATAAAAGGGCCGGTAGAAGTCTTCAACGTAAAGAAATTTGCTAAAATCGTTCATAATTCCCTATATTGGTTACAGAAGTGGAACGGATAAATAAAATCATTAATGTAGTAAAACTTTTACGTGTTTTAATTACAGAAAAAAATATTGGACTGTATGTACAGTATTGCATGTACAGACTGTCTTATTTTATGTACAGTACAATTGAATCCGGATTATAAACGGTCCGAATTATTGACATCCCATATATATATATATATATATATATATATATATATATATATATATATATATATATATATAATTTCTCAGAAATTTTGCAAGATGATAACACATTTTAAAAATTTTAGTTTTTGTGTCCTATACTGGGAAACAATTATTTGATACCCATTAATTTCTTGTAACATGTTATACTTTTGTAGTCCGTCTAAATTTATATGGCTTAAGGAGGCAGTCACATATTTCCAAAACAACAGCCATGTAAACGTTTTTGTTTTGTATGCCATATGTCCCAAACAATTTCAACCGACTTTAATATGTAGCATTATATATGACAAATATAGATTGTCCCAATATATATGATTTTTGTTCTTTAGTAATGAAGATAGCCCCACTTGTAAAAAATGGAGCTTATATGGAATATGTCCTGGACTATTGCACCGATTCACATTGAACTTTGCATACAAGTAGTGATACAGTAGGCCATGTTTTAAGTGTGTATGGCTTTATCTGCAGTATGACTCCCATATAACTCTTTTAGATATAGTTCCCATATGTATTAAACAATTTAACCAATTTCAAATTGACTTTGTTTGCTGAGATTATCCATTTTAAGAAGTAAGTATGCTATGGAAATCATCTTCTGCACCGTTTTTGTAAGATAGTGCTAAGTGATCAAATGCAACATTTATTCCATGTATCAAACATCTATTTCACACAAGTAGTACTGCAGTGGGCAATGTAGAATTACATCGTTTAGGTCTCAGTGGGTAGACATCGTTTTCAGAATGGTGTGCAATAAAATTATATATATAATGTTATACACTCTAAATTCGAATCAGTTGAAAACCACTAATTCGCAGTGAAAATGACTCTACTTAGAATGTGGAAAACCACTGATTCGCAGTGAAAATGGCCCCACTAAGGATTAGTGGAAAGTCACTGATTGTCTCTGTGAAAAAAAGTTCACTGTATGAATTAGTGACGTGAAACCATTTTCACTGACTGTAGGCTACTTATAAGCGACGGCCAAACTGCAGTGGTGAATTAAATATCGTTTTTATTGAATTTAGTCAAATAATTACCAGGAACAAACATATTTACGATAGTTTACTATTTGTATTGTACAATATACGGCAATTAAAAAAAGTAAAAAATACTTCTGGGGGTTGCCGATAATGAACTCGCACACCCTTTCCACGTGGTCTGAAGGCTGTTACCTTGCCCTTTTATTTATTTTTATTTTGTCGTTGTGTTGAAGCGACCTTGACGAGCTCAAGTTAGACCGACTTGCTTACAAATTTTCAGTGAGGCAAGCGAACTGAGGATCTACCGCGGAGGGGCTGCGGCGCGAGCCCACGATACCTCGACTACAAGTCGCCCACCCTACCCCTGAGCTGTGGGGGCAGGGCACCACAGACGCTATCAAGTCAAGTTGATAATTGGCGTTATACGACACCTACACTGATTCATTTAATACATTTCTATGGGAAGCGAACAAGAAAGATATGGTCATTTTTCAAGTTTCGCCATTATGACAGTTCGTTTGTTAAAAACTGTTTTGTATTGTGCAGTGTGAATTCTGACAGAGAAAATCATACGCGTGGCAATGTACACAGCATATCTTTAACAATAAATTCAGAAAATGTTTGCTATGTCATGCATGTGTAGGTTTCATACACTAGAATTACATTTTTTTTCGGAAGAATAACTTAAGTTTCTAATGAGAAACTTAGAACACAATGTAATATTTTTTTGAGGTATATTTCCCAACATAATTTGAATCTACAAGTTTGAAAATTTTGTTATATTTTTAACTCTTCTTTTTCTTATTTTTGTATTTAGTAAATACGCCTTAATGCATTCTGCATTGTTGCCATAACTGTAACTACAGTGCAGAGTGATGCAAATTGCGCAGAGGAGTTATCTGGAGTACACAATAAAAGAATTGCTATGCGAGTCTCACTTGAGGGCTTCAGTTAGTGTAATGTTAGGAAATGTAAATTGTAGATGCGTTTCATGTGCGAGAATTTCAATAAGTTAGTACGATAACCATTTTGCATGAGATAAATTTTAGTGTACATAATTCGTAAGCATAAAATTCGTAATTATGTATATGTAATATTGTTTACCACCTTGTAAACATAATCTCAAACTAGAAATTAAGAAGAAAATTATTTGCAACTACATTTAATTAAATATGTAGTATCAATCACTGCGGTTGAAAGTGTATTGCCAAGCATGGCTGTAAGATTTAAATTTGCAATTAAATAATTTACTGATAACATTTGAATCTACGAAAGTTAATATATATGTATATATAAATTAACTTTACACATACCATAATAGTTACTGTTATTTAATACTCATTATTAAGACAATGCCTTTGCACTATATTGGCAAACCATTCTCAAATTGTAATTTACTTTCCCCCCTAGAGAGCAAACTGGATACTGTCAACGTGGTTAAAGCTATACAGACATTATATCGACCCTCGTTCCTTTTCTCAAACTGTAGTTCTGATGCAATCTAGGTCTGGATCAGCCGATACTACGACGATGAAGACACCGAAAGTCAGATTATAAAGCGGGGTGACTTATTTGCAGTTTATCTTCATATCGCCTATATGTATAATCTCGATGATATCTCAGCCTACAGTATTTCAGACTTCGATGTATTTTACGTCTTGATCTCGCATAGGATTTCTACAGTTCAAAATTAAACGATTTCATGGCCTCGGAAACTTTCTTCATCAATCAATATTCTGTTTGATAAACGATATTCTCCAGATATTTTTGACATTGTCACAAAAGCTACTTAGCAAACACATTATTTTTTCGCTATATGACTGTAACCAGATAACTGTGCAAGTGTGCCACAAAGAAAGGATGAGCCAGGTGTCGGATACAAGGGCAGCCCTCAAGAGGGAGGAAGCAAAACTGTAGCGAAAGTGGTCGACGTGATCTGAAAGGGACTGACCTAAGACATTATTATGTTGGAATACATGGGAGGAAGGGGGCGCAGGGCGTGGGAGGACACAGAAGATAGAAGGTACCGTTACAGTCCTTGGTGGGCGTGGAGGGTTGCCTACTGGGGACAGCATCAATGTTGAAGAGGGAGCGGAAACTAGCAGACAAGGTCACGGCAGCGGCCCCTCAAGTAGGAGCAGGTAAAGTTGCATGCAGTGGCGTAGGAAGCAAGGCTGTTGGGGCGGATTGGCTGAGCGACCGTGTTGGGGGGGGGGGGGGAAGTTTGAAAGGGTATAATGTACACCTCCCCCTCCCCAAAAAAATGTAACGGTATATTACAGAAAGTCATTTTTACCTCCCAACCCTCCAGTAGTTCCCCGCTGGTGTGCCACGGCATACCCATGTGCCGTGAAGCCTCAGTAGGTATGCCACGAATGTTAGGGAAAGCATTTAACACGAATACAAATGGTGCGCGTATTATTTGGCAAATATAATTTGTCATGTACGTGCTTTTAGAAATAAATTTTTTTCGTAGTAAAAAGGAGTGTAAGTAAAAGTGTGAAACAGAGAGTCAACACATCAACAATCAACAGGTTACTTGAATTTTTATATCATACAAACTCCACTATCATACATATTTGAGTAGATATGAAGTATTCCTGAAGAATAATTTCTTTAAGTAAATGATTTACATTCGATCAAATAAACTCAGAACAAATGCTAAGGCTTATACAGTTTGAGTCAGCACCTCTGCGACAAACTACGTGACGATGTTTCTTGCAAAATATCAAATAGAAAATGCATGACAACAAACGCCAGAAAACCGCTCCTGGGGACACGTGTAAAAATGGGGTTGTAATAATGAACTTCATTTGATTACACAGAACCCATATGATATTAAGCGATGATTTTTGTACGCATGTCAAATGATCCAATATCTTTTACATTCAAACCCAAATTTTTGCCTACCGCATTCCCTGCATGATAAAATTGGGGTTGCAGCCCCTTTAAATAGTGGTAAAAGGTCTACGTAAATCGTTACGTAAGTTTGATCACGGGTTAATAATTACAATGGCAAGACGTAAAAATGAGTCTTCTTGGTGAGAAAGCCTATGACAAATCATATGCGAGAAAAGAGACGTTCAAAATTACAAATGCCTTGTAATGCTTCTGAAGTTGGCTAAATGATTGATACTAACTAAAGTGTACGGTTGTAGCATAGTAACATGTTTGTTTAATACCTGTTTTGTTGTTGTATTTGAATGGCGGAATAAATGTGTATTGTTTTCCAATTAATGACATAACTTAAAAGAAACAAACAAATAACACATAAAAGAAGACACATCATGAACAAAATACCGGTGTAAATGAGCATAAAACATTTAACAAATCGTAAATAATAAAGTAAGAACAAATATAAACAACCACTTGATGTCATAATTAAACAAATAAACGTTATCATAAATTAAACAAAAACATTATCAATAGGACACGTTATAACACGACGTTCCGAATAAAACAACATGTGTTAAACAAACTTGTAACTATGTTACAGCAGCACGTGTTAGTCTGTATCAACCATTTAGCCAACTTTAAGCATTACGTGGCATTTGTAATTTTTAACGTCTCTTTTCTCGCCTATCATTCGTCGTAGGCTTTCTCACCAAGTGGGCTCATTTTTAGCCTACTTTCCGAAGGAAAGAAAGACTTTTGAGATCACTTTCCTCTCTGTGTACCTGTATGTGTGTCTGTGTGTGACTTTGCGTATGTCCCCCTCCTTTCAATTTTTGAACGCTTCAACAGAATTTCAACAAACTTAGTACACATAATTCTTAGTAAGGACACCTGACTATTATAGTTTTCGACCTCGCCATGCACTTACTTTCAAAATGGCAGCAATTTCAACATTTTGGGTGATATGTCATATCTCGGGAACCATTCAACGGATTTAAACCTAATTTTTTATGCTGCAGAGCATTGTGTAAGCATTAAATTTTTTAATGTATATTGATGTTGATCCGCCATTTTGTAAATTCCACGAATTAAAAAATATCGATTTTACGTTCTATCTCGAAAACTATTCAACCAATTCTCACCCAATTTGGCATGTAAGTAACACTATCGTAGGCCATGTAAATATAAGTAATTGAACTTGATTAGTTACCTATTTTCAAAACGGCCACCATACAAATGCGTTAAGTTTATTTTCTATATTTGCCATAGCATTTAACCAATTTCGACCAAATTTTGTATACTGAAAGTATCTATTACAATCAATGTATTGTTACAATTACTCTCTCAACGTTAGTGGGCTAAATCAAGTTCGTTAAGGAATGGAGCTCTTAATTAAATAAAAGAGTTGATTATAATTTCCTAATTTTATTTATCACTACAAACAGATTTCTCTCGACTCAACACCTCACAATAAATTTATACCACTTACTGTTTACAATTAATGACTTCATTCAATACAATTTATAACCTCAAAGAAACTAACGTAATTAAATAATTAAAATCATACACAATAGATAGTGTATTAAAATCTATTCAATTATTTTACAAACTGTATGTACACATTTGACAGTTCCAATATTTACAGTAATGTACGTATCACATGTTGTTCAGTCCCTCCTCAGTTTAGTCCAGGTCCCACCAGTCCACATTGTTCTAGAGTTGTCCGAGCGCCCTCACTCACAGTAGTCTTCACTCGTCAGGTTTCACGCCCCCTGGTCCATTCACCACAAACACCTCGTCCGCCGTCGCTTCGCAATCTCCCGTCGTCGTCCGTCTTCTGAATGTCGCTCTATTACCGCACTCAGCTAAAATGCTTCTAGAAAGATGGCCGACAGTACAACTGTGGCATGTATTTATAGGATCGTCGGTCATCGCCCAGAAATTTCTCTAAATCCCGCGTTTCGCTCTGGGTCCTAGTTCCAAGAATATTCTTGTGCATTCTCTACACTTGTTGGTTTCTCCAGCAGGGGGTGGAGGGGGCTGTGACGCCAGCCAGATCTCGCTGGTGTCAATCATTCCCGGATGCCTCGGGGGAAGCGATGAGGCAGCGAATGCGTCTGCCTGGGGGAGGAGAGTGTCGAGGTTGGCCATTCCCCACAGAGCCGGACCACGCATAACGGGAGCTTACGGCCGGTGCGAGCTGCAGCGCGTAACAGTATAAACAGAGACCCGTTCCCAAGTTCGGCGTGTCGCTCGTTTTATCACATACAGTTTGGCAGCTTAGGTGATGTGTAGTCTGTAGTGCATTGTGCTATAGGCTGTTCGCGGTAAAATGAGCACTTTTGAAAGCCCTGCTTAAGATATACTTGTATACACGTTGTGTGTTCTTTCGCCTTGTGATTAACATTTCCATGGGCCTCATTACTTTATTCATGAGTCGGTCAAATGAAACTGAGAAATTATCAGAAAAGTAAATATTGTACAAATCTGCTTGTTTTTTACACTTTGATACATTATAAAATACAGAAAGAAATAATTTAATTTATCACAAATGGTTGCCTAACACTTTTTGTTCGACGTTAATATATGGAACTTCTTTCTCCTCCATCGTTACCAACTTATATATGCAGGTAGGGGAAGTGACTTGTTTTATACGGTTGATTTCAAAAGTGATCACTTTATCGTGAACAGCCTATGTAAAAACCACTACATATTTAATTTTTTTCGGAGGTAGGTTGTGTATAAAAATACAAACCAAACTTATTTACGTTAAGTCACCCACCTACCTAGAGCTTTTTTTTTCCCCCCCGCGTTTGAGGCCGAGAAGTGCGCGAGTGCTAAGGACGACACTGCCACGCGCATAAAATGCGCCATCGCCTCTAAGCGCAATGCTTTCAACTGGCACGCTGTGCTCTACTCGCACTTCGTGTAAATACCTATGGACATTTAAATGATGAGACTGTTATTTTATTGTTCGCAAGTCTGTAGGAAGGTTTAGTGGAGGGCCCTTGAGTAGTTTTGTATGTATCTGATGCGTATATTAGGAACTGCAGCGGTTTGAAATAGCCGGTTTTAACTATTTTGAAGTACTCAGAAATGGTAACAACCCTCATCTGAAATGAGGGTTCTTTTCGTAGAACAGCAATATGGACGAACCTTTAATTGTTTCGTGGAAAACCGTGTATTTCAAACACAACGCAACGCAGCTCTAGCTACATGTAGGCAAGAAAATTAATAATATTAACAATTTTTAAGCTTGTTTAAATTTCATTTTATTGCATTGTTACAATTTCTCTCTCTAGAAATTAAGTGGGCTATACCAAGTTCGTTAAGGGATGTAGTTCTTAATCAAGTAAAACAATTAATTATAATGTCCTTATTTTATTTCCAATAACTGAACTCAAAAAATCTCACAATAAATTGATATCACTTACTGTTCACAACTAATTGCTCTAATTTAATACAATTTATAATTACCACAAAGATATCAATAAAATAAAATAAATATAGATCAGTCCCAATAGGCAGTGTATCAGCCTATACAGATATTCTGTAAAATATGTGCTCAAATTGATAGTTCGAATATTTACAATAGTATTACACTTCCATACAGTCCCATCTCAGTTCAGTCCATGTCCCGCCAGTCTCAATGTTCTAGAGTCCTCCAAGCGCACTCATGCACAGTAGGCTTCACTCGTCGGTTTCACACCCTCGTGTCCATTCACGCCACGAACACCTCGCTCGCCGTCGTCCCGCAATCTCCAGTCGTCGTCCATACTTCACTTCGCTCGCGCACACTCGGCCAGACGGCCTCCGTCGAAGACTGCCGGCCGCCGCCACCGTCGCCGCCGACCCTCATATGCCACCGGAATGACACGTGTGTCGTGATACCAAGAGCCGCAGCTCCCATAAATCACAGGGTGTTTGTAAAAACAATTGCCACCCGACACTTGGACTAATTATAGGGTCCGCGGGCGGGGGCCGTGTCAGTGTAAGTCTAGGGCACCGGGCCCACATTTAGGCTGTTTTTGTTTTAGTGCCTATTAATGTAATTTTACATGTTAATGTTGTCGGTGGGGGAGTGAAGCTCCCCTCCAGCCTCCCGGCTGGAGTGAATGTAAGTGTCGTGATTTCTGTCTAACGTGTTGTTATGTTGTATACAAGTGTGCTATTTAATTTCGCGTGTAGTGTGTCGGTGAGTCCCTAATCACCCGGGAGCAACCCCCGGGGTAGGTTTTATCGTTTCAGAATGTTGTGACATAGGAATAAAATCCAGTGTTAGTTACATAAACAATAGGAGGGGCCCTTGGGACCAGAGTCTGAGAGACTTTGCCAGAGTCTGAGAGACCCTAGTCAAAGCTACCCCCCCCCCCCCTCCCGGCCGCTCTTCAACGAGGATCGTCTTCCTGAAACAGACTATCAGGTCGGTACGTTATTGTAAGTAAATAATGGTGTGTTGTAACAGAAAAAACACCATATGTTTTAATTATTTAATTTTTTTTATATATTTTTAAAAGTGTTTTTGTATTTTGTGATTTTTTTTTTTTTTTAGTATTTAATTTTACTATTTTTTTAAATTCAATTTATTTTTATATATCGTGTTTGCAGTAAAAACCTAAAATAGATTAAATTATTTAAGCTAGTGTAAATTAGCTATGTCATATCACGTTAGCCCCCAGACCCCTACCTCGACTGGCATGTGTGTCACTTACCTGGAAGACGAGTGGTGGTTGGGGCTATTTCCCACCTTTCCCAAGTTCATATATAACCAGCCTGGGCAGAGCGCCCTATATATTAATAACTGTGTGTTTAAGAGGGCTGTGTCAATTTTGGGTAATTTTATATTTAAATAAATCCCCTACTATTGTTTTTTATTGTGGTAAAGTGGCGAGTGCTGTGAGGAGCAACATCTGCTTCTCGTGTAGTGTTGTTAAGGGTTTCGCCTGTGTAATGATGGGCCTTAAATGGTCCAGTAGTGTTACGAATTGTATTTCTTTCATAAGTGCGGCCAGTTCCTGCACGTCGGAGATAATGGTCGCATTTTATGTTATGTTGGTGTCCCTCCTCATGAGTGTTTGTGTCTTGTCCCTCCACTGTTGTGTTGGTGCTTGTTCCCTGTGTGTATTTCCCTGTTCAGTCTGTAGTTTCTGAGTTTGTAAGGGGGGGGGGGGTGGAATTCAGCCTTTGACTGAATGTTTGGTCGCGTATCCTGCCTTTTGTTTTGTGTTTGTTGGCTTTAGCTTCAAACATTTGTTTGCGAGTGTTGATATATTTTTGGACCACTTCACACGGTTTCTATACAGCCGAGTGTCCAGTTTTCTTACAAAGTCCACATGTCTACTTTGACTTGTCTTGTTCTCTTAAGGAGCAGGTACTCATCGTGTGATTTTTCACACAAAGAGCACACAGCTTCCTAAGTGTGAAGTATTTCTGTGTGTGGCACAATGCACAAGATCTCTTACACTGAACCACATCATAAGTGCGGTATTTGTACAGCTCTATGTAACCTAGTTTTTGTATTTTTAGAATGTCTAGCTCCTCTCGAGGCAAAACTATTGCCCCATAAACTGCCGGTGAGTCAGCTGATATTCTAAACTGCCAGACATTCAATGCTGTGACCCCATATTCTCTAAGTTCATTTGATAATTCTTTAGTAGCTGTGTTATGTAATAATCCTTTAATGACTATTTTCGTTGGCCTTTCAGTTTTTATAGAATATGAGTAAAAACGAATTTTGTGTACCTCAAGATAGTCACAAAATGTCTTGTGCTTATCTTCTGCTACCACTATCCTCAAATATTGCCTATTTGTGAGTGTTATTTTTGCAAAGAATGCTTCGCCAAATTTGATATTTAGCCTTTTTAGCCTCGAAGTGTCCGGAATGTATACTGGTGGTGCAAGTGGTGTTTTACATTTGTGTTGTTGTGAAACTACTGTGCCTGTACTACTACGACTAAAGTTTAATTGGTCTGATACTGCCAAAGGAGAAAAAGAGTTCTCAGTTGGCACTGGTTTGCTAATCTGTGTCGTTTTAACTGTTTTTGCTGTGTGTTTTTTCCTAGGTGTGTGATATTCGGTGTGTTGTGTGCTGTGTTGAGATGTATTCGTGTTATCAGAGGAAGAAGCAAGCAAAGCAGCTATTACCTTTCGGGCCTGCTCCCTTCCGACAACATGTCGTTCTCCGTTCGACATCGCAGAGTTGGTGTTGTCGAGACGCTGCCGACTCGCCTACAACCTTAAACCTCGGTGGCTGACCAGCTCCCTTGAGGAGGGAGACAGGCTAGGCCTTTGGGAGGATATCCTCCCAGCACCGAGGTTCGGTGCGAAGTGCATGACTGCCGGCCGCTTGGTTGCGGTAGTATATATAGCGTCTTTGGCCGCCACCTAGAATTTTCCCCATCTCGCGTGATGCGTCGCGGAGGTCCGAGGTGCCAGCCAGTTTCACCAGAACATTCTTGCGTCGTCGCCAGACCCGTCGGAACCTCCAGCAGGGGAGATGGGCCGTGGCGCAAACAAGGCGCCGAGCAGTGCAACAGCCCGACGGGCGCTGTCCATTATTCACGGGTTTCCCAGAAAGGGGGGCTATATGGCAAGAAGCGTGTCAGCCTGGTGGAGGGAAGGAGTGAAGTGGGTCCACCGCCACAGCGAATGGTAGCAGCGCATTACAGTATACAAGTACATAAAATGTTTGTGAAAATTTTACTGCGCAATTCTCCCTCAATTCTCATTCCCACACTCTGAAGCCATGGTGGTGTAATGGTTTACCTACTCGCCTTCAACAACGGCAAACCGTGTTCGATTCCGAGTGCAATAGCCCCCCCCCCCCCCATGCGAGAAGCCTAACGATTAATGCCTTTGGGAAGGAGGGGTGTTCTCGAGGTACTTCTGTTTTCTGCATTATTACATTCTACCACTGCTCAATCCCCTCCTCACTTCAGATCTCAGCCTTGTACCGTTTATTCAACAGCTGTCGCCGGAGTTGACTGCAACGAAACGTTGGCCATTCATTGCACGCATGAACGTCACGCGGAGCCAACTTTATAGTACCTCCCCCCCCCCCCCCCCAAAAGGCGAACCAGGTTCGATTCCCAACGGGGTTGCTGCCCGGATTTATGCACGTGGGAACCGTGCAGGATGAATCCTCTGGTCGGCGGGTTTTCTCGAGGATTTCCCGTTTCCCCCGCCATAACATTCCGGCGCAGCTCCATACTAATCTCGCTTCCCTTTCATCGGCTCTCAAGTCCTCGATGTTAAGACCCGACTAAATATCTACAGTCCATCTAGTATCGTTAGGAAATACTTACATTCAAAGTGAATACCACATAAATAAACAGATTCGCTTCCAGATAGTCCTGGTGTGAATCGTGTTGTCTTCAGAGAAAGACAGTGACTGTATTTGGAGGAAACTTTTTCGCTTTTCATAAACATACTGTGCCGGGAAAGTTGAAATGGTGTTCTTATAATCAAAGTTTCGTGTTTGAACTCCACAAAATCTCTTATCATATTTAGCTAATGGACAACAATGTGCTTTGAAAATGAAAGAACATTCAAGACAGCAATAATTATGCCAATTCATTCAATTGTGTATTTAATTATAACAATTGCGAGGGACAAGCTGGATTCAATAATTATATTCAAATTTAGACTGCCTCTGGTTCAATCTTACCTAAGCTAATGTTAATGTTCTTTTCTGAGGTTTCTCAACACACTAATAAATTATGTCACCTGAAAATATTAAAATTAATACACAAAATGTTCACTGCTTTGGTCTGGTAAAATATTGTCTTAGAAGCAAGAGATTTATTTGAGATTATAAACGAGTTTCGAGCCTATTGTTTCCAGTGATTTACAGTTAGGTTTGAAGTAAATATTTACGCAATACATTATTAGATAAGTTAAAACCATTAGCAGTCCCAGTTCTCAGTATTTTAAAAATCGTTGAAGATTTGTAAAGTTTCAAAGTTATTCACAAAGAATACTTGGCATTTGATTACGAAATTCACTAAAAATAAACAAGACACTCCTTGGCTGGCATTCCCTCGAGGGATCTGAAAAAAATATTAATCCACGATCATTATTACTTGCAGTAATCCGAAACGACAGCACTAGAATTTTAACGTCGCTTTGTCGTCCTCTCCGTGAATGGTTATGGTAATTTACTCATGTATACTAACATTACAAAAATTCTATCTTCTTTTTACCGTACTTATAAGAAACATATATTGCAGAACAATCCTATGGCATATTTACACTGAAATTATGCCAGATATAACTGATGTCTCGGGGAGCCATTCAACCAAGGTTGACTCAAAATAGATTCTTCTATCTTATTCAGAAATCTTCAGAATTTCTAATTCGATAGTCTATATTGAGCTAAAAGTGCTACATTTGAAGTAGGGCTATTGCAGCCTCAGTCATTTTGCCTCGCCAGTCTGTAAATTCACTGAAAATATCGTCACTTATGTACAGTGAAATAGTTCTAAATAATGAGCGAAACATATGTTAAATATAGAAATTAAAATATGAGCTCGTTTAAAAAATAACAATTGTGTTAAATACTTGCAGAATGAAATATATGAGGTTTAATGCAAAAATGGCACAAGTAACAAATATTAAGTATATTAAAGAAATTACAAACATGCAAACTTTTAATGACGATTATTTCATAAATAACATTTGCAGAAATCTACAATTTGTTGGACAGTATATTAAAAACAAGTAATGAAAAAATTTCAAAGAAACACCGTTTTTAGTTAAGAATATATGTGGTTGTATGTCCATTTTTCTCAATAAAAATTTTACATTGTTTTCGCTTTAAGTTTTCAAATGGCAGACAACTGCACATGAGAATTAATGGATTCCACAAAATAACATCCATGCCTTAACAAGTATTCGTACCAAAAGCACTTCTGCTGGTGGCATGCATACGACGATTGGATCGAAACTTTAAAGGGATACGCAAAAAAAAAATCCTATAAAACCTGCTCTTGCTTTTAACTTTAATACAACTTTGCTATTGTATTTGCTATCGTTGCTTCTTTTTGTGTACTATAAATTTAATTTTTGGTGTTAGGAAAGAAAAAGACATTCATCCTGTTACCGAGATCGTTACCAGAGGGCACCAGAAGTAAAATGATAAATAATACGACATTTACTGATTACGAGTACAATCTATCCACCTGCAGATAAGCCACGCCAACCAAAGAATTGTCACCACTATACTAACCGCAATTATTTTACAGGTCAGATTTTACAATGCATTTCATTTTAACATTCACCACAATTATTTTCATGTTACAGCTGTTGCAAAGCCATACAGTAAGGTCAACTGAGAAAAAAAGTTCGATAATGTTGTAAGCAAATCGGTTCTCTTGAATAAAAAAGGTTACCCTAAAAGGACTTAAGTCCAAGAAAAGTTTTCTACACGTGCATGCAGTTTTATACGCAAAAAGTTGGCTCGCTTTGAAAGTGTTCATGTATGCATGCAACTCCATCATTAAACGGAAGACAACATTTTCAAGGCAGATAGAATATGTGGAATACAAAATTAAACACTTTAATTCTAATTATAGATTCATAAAGGGCAGAGAAAAGTAAGCAAACGCTGTGTTTAGTTAATATTTGTTGCGCCAACATATTAGTGAACTGGAAAAGAATAGTTTTTTCTTTTAAGTGGCGGAGAATGTGTCCAGTGATGTCAGCAAGAGGAGCAAGAGAAGCTGTTCGAGAAATATGGTGCTAAGAATGTACATGAAAAGGAATTACGCAGTGTTTTCAGACATATTCTTATGGTGCCCACACACGATGAGGAATTCTTCAAGGCCAGCACTGTACACTCTCGGCCTCAAGGAAATCCGGAGCGTGTATGGTAACGGCCTTGAGGCCACTGGTGAACTGCGCAGTCGGCAAAATTGGAATTGAAAAAACTTTCGGCCGGCCTGCGCAGTCCAGGACTGTCACACACGCCAGAACTGGCGTGTGTGGGCAAACAACGTGTATTCCGCCAGTTCGCCTTGAGCTTTTCACGAAGACACATTGGCGAATCGCGAGTTTCTAGAAGACTGGAAACAAATATATGAGAGTGAGCCATGGCTATGGCAAGTGAAGTGTAAAGAATACCATGATAGGGCGAAAAAAAAAAGACGCGGGCTATGCTCGGCTGTTGGTAATATTGAAAGATGCGAACAAGAACACCACGAATGATGCTGTAATAAAAAAGATAAATAATCTGAGAAGTCAGTAGAATGGGCGTGCCGGTCCTAGATTCAAAGGGATGCTGCCTTTTTTGATTGAACTAATTATTTTGATATCAAATGGTTAGTTAAATTGATTGAAAGGGTTAGTCAAAAATTGAACGAGTTAATAAAATTGAAAGGGTTAAATTAGAAGAAAGGGTTAAACTTATTGAAAGGGTTATTTTTCGTTTGGTGCAAGAGTGTAACAAGTGTCAAATTTATTAGATTCTTTCTTTCTTTTTGTGGGTTGGGGAAGCATATCTGGTAGATGTTGTCAGCACGATGATTGGCACACGGATGAGGTGCGGCGTGTTGGGAACGTGGTATATATATATATATATATATACACATATAATGGTGAGTTTTGTGAAAGAGTGGTCTAAGTGTAATTTTTTTCGGTAGTGATATTGCTCGAAGACGGTGTTGGTGACTTTGAAAGATAGTATTATTCTGAATTCAATTAAACATTCGAGAATTTCAGAGTGTTTATATGATTTCTATGTATGAATAAATAACGCGAGAGAGAAAAAAAAATAGCCGGTCTTAAAAAAGAAACAAGTGCAAGTACGTGACTCTCCAGGTGTCTTAAACGTAAAGAGATGAATTAGTCTACTCCGAGCTGTATGTTAGAAATATAATTTACACGAGAGAAGTATAATGAACGAACACAACAAGGTGACTATCGCAATTACATGAGTGTGCAGTATGGAATTAATTAACGAAGAAAAAAAAAGTGTCCCTATAAATTAAACGGCTAACGAACACAATAACCAGTTATATGACACTACTTGACGTCTCTCGCACATACATTACACGTCCGTCTGCCTGTGAGGCTGGTGAGGAACTTCAGAATCATAATCCACACAGAAAAAAAATTGATTGATTGACATGTCCAAAAAAGAAAACATTTAATGTGCGCCCATTCGCTTAGTGAAGTAATGACTTAGGTATAGGACTTATGTCAACTTATAACCCATGTATGATTATAGTCTGAGGTGAAAATAAAAAAAATGGCTAACGAACACAAGTACATGAAAATGACCTAATATGTAATGAAATTGTACCAGCAGCTCCCCGAAAACACATCCGTCCACCTCGGAGGTCAGTCAATTAATGAGTCGAGCTTATGTCGAGAGCCAGAATATATATATACGTGGAGCACGTTCGGAGGCTGACAAGCGCCTAAGGTTATAGCTACTCGGAAATTGTTGTAAATACGATTTACGTCAGAAATGGATAAAAATGATGTTTGTGATGCACATACTAATATATAAGTTAGACTACTTGAATTAAAAACAAATTAAATAACATGTAATGAAATCGTACAAGGAGCGCTCCCAAAACACATTCGTCCACCTTGGAGGTCAGTCAGTGAATGACTGAATCGTATGACGTGCCCCTGCTTATAAGCTGTTATATATATATATATATATATATATATATATATATATATATATATATATATATATATATATATATATACACACACGTGGAGTGCGGCTGAGTTGAAATTTATCACTGACGGAACCTATTTCCTTACCAAGCTACTATTAATGACTTGATTACACTATTCGTCCTACAACAATGTAAATGCATAAAAGTGAATTATTTAAATTCATGGACGTACTATAATTTTTTTCCGTCAAGTCTGTGAAATTCACGGCACTTGGTAACAAAAATGCTAGTTGAAAATGCTATAAAGTATCAAAGTATCATCTACCGAACACAGAAACAGGGGTTTACGTGATAAACGCACTATCACAGGAAAATTGTTTTTTCCCCCTGATAAATTAAAGACTTGAACTGCCCCTTCCAACACAGCGCTTTGCAATACCTGCCCTCGTCAAGGTCAGAAATCGTTTTTCGGATGACTAGGGGCATTGAGGGTGCTGCACCCTCACATTCGATTCAAGGTTATGCACCTCCTCCCTTCATCGTCAGCCCAGACTTGTTTCCATAGAAATGCTTGGTCCACGCGGGCCCGGTCCTTCACCCCCAGAGCGCTGCCTCGGCTTTGAACGGAGGCTTGCTTCAAGGTCAAAGCGACTCTTTTTCTAGGGGCAGCTGCGGATTTTGAACTGACCTGGGATCTTTCCTCTCTCCCCTCCTCTCATCAAACTGCTATTTTTGCTGTAATGCGGAAGCTTCCTCTTATTTTTCGAGACGCAAGAGCTTGGCGTATTCCCAGAGAAATAGAAAATTTCGCAAGTCCCGCCGATAAAACTTTGTTTTCCTTATCACTAAGAAATATGCTCCAGATGTCTTTAACACACAATAAATTTAATTTTAAAAATATTAACCATTTTCCAGTTAGCTTTATTCCATTTTCCAGCAAACTTGTTTCCCATTTCCAGCAAACTTTATTCTGTTTTCCAACAAATTTTTTTCCAGTTTCCAGTAAACTTTTAATCAATAAATGAGTAATTTCACACCAACATAGCTATAATACGTATTTTTTAAAGTAGTGACAAACACGCATCTTTCCACTTACACAAGTTTAAACTATTACGATGTAAGCAAATACTCAAGTTAAACTTTATTTTCAAACAATTAAAACGTATGTTAAAAAACTTGTTCGAAATGTTTTTAAATATTTTGTGCGTAGTTTTACGTGTTGTTTTCCCACTTCTGAATTTCTACCATGAAATGTATATATATTTTAACTTCTTTACAAATTGTTTTCCTTAGAAAATAAAATTTTCGACTTTATATTACTGAAATAACAAATATCCAGCGTGAAATGACTGATATCGAAGCTGAAATCTGTTAAATTTCACGATATTTCATATGATTTTCCTAAAATGGCAAATTTAACATAAATTTAAATGAGAATGGCAGCCATTTTGTATAGATTTACTATATAAGGAGGGATAAATTAATTTTTTCTCAGTGTTAAGTCGGCATCTTCTAAGGTCACTTTGTGTGCATATGCAAGTGTGTGCATGGCAATAGCACTAGTGAGACTTAGGTGTCTAAAACGACAGGAATCCACTACAATGACAGGTGTCCATCACATCTACTACAGCTCCAGACGTCCACTACAACGACATATATCTATTACAGCTCCAGCTGTCTACTACAACTTCACTACATCATCTAGATCTACAAGGGATTTCATCTCTGCATCAACTTGCAACAGCTACAATGCATCAAGGTCACTGCTGTGACAATTGTGGCTCTGAATGTGTTGAAACTTTCAATGCGATTTTAGCATATGGGAAGGCGAAAACCTTATTGAGTTTAGACTGTTCCCAACTGCAAGTGTTGCCGAAAGAATTTATAGTTTATTTTGCTGGCCACGAAATAAAATTAGTATATCTGTTCCTGGCTGAACATTTACAAGCTGATAAGGATATTGTATACTATTTGCCATGTGAAGACTGTCCTTACGGCATGCCTGCCTTTGCTAATGATGGGAACTTACAACATATGCGGAGGAATTGTATGTCGCGCAGGCTGGAACAGCTACTTGAAGCAAGAATCATTCCAGATATAGTAATGGACTCATATTTGGTCGATGAAGTAGATTCCGAGACGAGCACTGTCATCTTAAAAATGAATTCAGATACTTTTTATGAGAGAGAGACTTTTTGTAGATAGTGTATAAACAAATAACAAAAAATGATGTGCTATGCTCAGGGTTTCGAAAACTACCAAGACAATTCTTTTGTAATTCAGGAGCTTGCCTTTTTTTTTCTACAAATGCTAAAAACTCTAAAGTATTATGCTTTAAATCTCCCAGACCTTGGTACAGTTTAAAATCTGAAGTTAAAATGATGTTTTGGGAACAGACTTACGAGATACGTAAACTGAAATGGGACTCTGGTGACATAGCTTACGAAAAACGTTTTCAATATGTAAATTATGTTACTCGAAGACTATCCCATATACGTGCTTGGAAAAATGGAGAAGGAAATTTTGAAAAGTTTAACCAATGCAGAAATAATAAATATCAGAAGATACCAAGACTGTTCGCGTATTAATTCAATAGTCAAATGTTATAATACTAATCACTGTGAGGAAAAAAATTCTGTTCACAATGTAAAAGCGAAGATTTTAGAGAATATTTATACCAATATCCTACCTATGTGTAGAGATATCCATTTTCGAAAAAAGTTGTTTGTTCCAGGTAGTGTAACATTTAGAAAGAAAAAAAGAGAAATTCGACCCAGAGAAGATGTACTCCATTATTTTTCGAGGACACAAGAAAGTATGGTTCCAGTCTCTAGGAAACATATACTTCCAAAAAAAGATGTGCAAAGGAGATGAACATTGGAATTTTTTAAATGTTTCGGAGAAAGCATGTATACAGAACGAGTGTTGTGTTATGAAGAAGACGACTGTCCAGTTTTTAATATGCGGCCTGACAGCGAACTGCCCTGTTCTTCGTGCGACCTACGTATTAAAAAAAATTGCAGTTTAGAAATAGCCAAAGAACCAGGTGTTCAACAAATCAAATACAAATTGATTAGAGAATTTTATGACAGCCCCACCTTATTGACTAAAACAAGTAATAATAAGGAACATATCACGCAAATACAAGGTAGTGGCGGACTTCTACGAGCACCATGTGGAATGTGGGACCTTGAGGTATGGAACAGCAATGTTTGTGTTTGTAAATTTGATGTAACAAAGTTGTCTTTGAAGAACTAATTTTACCACAAACTGGATGAACATGTGAGTATATATAATGAGAGAGAGAGAGAGAGAGAGAGAGAGAGAGAGAGAGAGAGAGAGAGAGAGAGAGAGAGAGAAAATCATACACCAGAGCTTCAGTTATGATGGAGAGGTTCGACTCATCACTTCAGTATGCTAGTGTTACTCCAGGATTCAGATGAGAGTGGTTTCGAACTGAAGACGAAGATAGTCCACTAGAGATACAGATGTGCAACGGAGATGAACATTGGAGTTTTTCAATGACCAATTCTGAATGTATGTACAAAGAAGTTGGAGATTGCATTGGACACAACTATGTAGTGTATAAATTAAGACCTGACACAGATTTACCGATTAGTTTAACCAAATTAGTATGGAACATGTAAAGTGAAGAAATCACTAAATATCCATCATTTAGTAAAATTAAATATGAGTTGTGAAGGGAATATTATTCTGAACATGTTGTTTGGACAGAACAGTGCAACAACAAGCAACATTATACGTACATCAGTGACCAAGAATTAACTTCTCCTTGTGGTATGTGGCAATGCAATATTTTTCAAAGCAAGAACAGTTAAAAAAAATTAGAAAAAAAGTGTTACAACATCTGTATAAAGGAGAGCGTTCAGTATTAAATTGTCAATCATGGCTAGAATCTTCGACCCTACAGACATATACAAGGTCCTACAAATTGAATACAGAAGAGTGTTCTTTAAACTGTACGATGGTATTCTACAAGTTAATGTATGCAACAATATAGAACATTGGTGCTACACTTTCAACAACAGTCTCGGCATTCACTTTGGTGAAGGAATAGCATACAACGATTGTGCTGTGAGATACCTTCGCCCCGACAGTGGCTTGCCAACAACATTAGAAGATTTGATGATTGCTAGTCTTAGCAAGGAAATAGAAAAGGATCAGGGAAATGGAGTAATCACCCTACCAGCTCACCATACCTCACCAGGGAATCGTTGTTCGTTGGAAGGAGACCTGCGATGGGGACATCCACAACCTTTTTTTCGAACAGGGAGGATTTGTTTTCCCATCCATGTGTAATTTATATGTGTGTAAAGTGGCTAATTCAGAATACTGTTCCCAATGAAATACAAGTATGTGTTTTTTTACTAAAGGTTTGTATTCTGTAACTTATAGTTTATTATATTCACATTTTGTTGTTAAGGAAATAGGTGTCTCAGACATTCATTTCAAATGTACATATTACTCTCAAGCTTTTACAGCACGTAGACTAACTGGTTATGATGGCACTTCAACTAACTGCAACAGTTCTGAATGTATTTCAAACCAGTAGAGACCACACAGAGTAGATTGCACGCATAAGCTCAAGGGCGAACGCATTGTAACGTCATATTGTGAGGAAGAAAAATGTTTTAATATCTTGTTTATAATAGACACTTTTTTGCCCTATCAGTATTTCGAAGAATTTGAAAATAATAATCTTTATAATTTATATCATTTAGCAAAAACAAGCTTGGTTTGCCCCTACTTGTAAAGATGTTTGTGTGCAAACAGACAGGTTAAAACCAGGGCATAAGTAATGCTCCCTCCTTGAAAGCAGAGCTAAAAAGGGGGATCTGGATCCAATATTACGAAAATGCATGAAAACTTTGGTCACGGAAGTTGCTAACAATTTATAACAATATCTGTTTTTAAAGAAAAAATACGGTACATATTTTTAACTTGGTAGTGTTCAATATTTTTTGTGTTTACCTGTAGATGTTTTGGAGCAAGGCGTAAATGTTGTATATAGATTTTTGGATCTACCTGTAGTTTTTAAAATAATTCTGTAATTTGTGTGACATCCTGTATTTGTTAGTGTTTAAATAAATTTCTGGATCATTTTAATTTTGTTTGATGTCATGTTTTGGTACATTCTGTGGCTACTTGTATATGATTTGAAACACGATATATTTAGTTTTGTCAAAATAATAATAATGTATGTTTGTATATATTTTGTCAATAAACATATCTTGTAAAATGAATTAGTGTATTTATTTAACCTATTCCTTATTAAAAGTGAGCTTTTTTTCCTATGAAAAATATTTTCTCGACAGAGAGAGAGAGAGAGAGAGAGAAAGTAATTAAATTGTTTTGGCAGAGAAGGATTCTAAAATGTTTATTAAAAGTATTTAGAATTAACACGAAATAGTGTTCTAAAGAAAATCAGATAAGAAACAAACTACTAGTTCTCCAAAAATTACTATTCAACAAAAAATATATTTGAATCTGACCAAGACGTCTACTGAAAAACCCGAGAAATATTATTTTTTACAAATCACTTTAATTACATAAAATAAGTTGTTAAATCTTGCCTGCCTCCGTAGAGTAATCAGTTCATACAAGGAGGCTATGGGTTCGAATCACAGATAAGGTATGGTTGATATAAACTGGGTTCGAGTACCGGCTACGTCATGTTTGATAATATTATGTTTCTGGGTGGTACGAGTCCTTGTTAGGTCATGTATGATTGTAACCATATTACATAAAAGGAATAAAGAACGAAACATATAATTTAAAAAATATACAATAGATTGATAATCGTTTGTTTGTGTTAGGGATGTAAAAACGTAGTATTAAATTCATTTCAACTCGTAATGTGAAAAGTTTGTATTGGAATAACAATTGTCCGTGTACAATATTGTTAAGTAAGAATATAATTCAAGTCTAATGGCTTAAAACCACACAAATACACGTTCAATTCTAACATATTCACAATGAATTTTTAAAAAAATCACGTAAAATCCTTTTAAATGCGTTAAATTTGCTTAAAAAGTGTTAAAACTGTTTCAAATATGTATTATATACGTTTAATACATTTTGATAGGGAATTACACAATATCGACTTTTTCGACAAGGGATGGATGTGGGGTATAAATAGGACCGCCCCAGCTTGCCATTTGCAGCTAGAACTTCATGGAGGTAACATCTCCCCTCCAGTGCGCGGGAGTATCGTCCTATCTGTGAATTGGTCCAGACTGCTTGGGGTTACCTGACTAGCCTTGATTATTCAAGGCCACCGGTCGTTTGGTTAGCTCTGCTGGGACCTAACGCGATGGGGTTGTGCGGTGAAGGAACTTCTCGCTTCAGACTCGTTTCCCACTTCACCGCCCGTTGGGGAATCCTCCAGCTTTCTTAGGAATTCAGTCGCCCACACGTCTGCTGGAGCAAACAGCCCGGATTTCGCCTGCCTGAGTGGGGTAGCATTCAATCAGCTTGATCTTGGATTCAGGTCTCGTTCGAAGCCTACCAGCTTCGCTACCAGAGTTAAAGTAATTGGTTAATTTCGGGCTTTTTAATTTTTTTGTGGTATTTTGTCAAAACTTTCCATACAATTTATTTAAAATTTTGTCATTTTCACTGCATTTCATCTTTTAGTAACTTTCTTATCTAATTTTTTATGTTTTATTTCTAATTGTTTAACGTTTATATGACTTCGTTAAACTTTTAACAAATTGAATGACCTTTGTTTAAAATCATTAAACAAGTATTTTGAATTTGAAAGATATTTTATAAACTTTCTTTAAAATTGTTAAACATTTTAACAAAGTGAATGATCTTTCTTTAAATTCGTTAAAAAATTTTAACAAACTGAATTATATTTCTTTACAATCGTTAAACAAGTCTTTACAATTTGAAAGAATTTCGTTAAATTTGTGATAAACTGAATGATGTTTCTTTAAAATCGTTTAACATGTCTTTAGAATTTGAAAGAGATTTTATAAAACTTCTTTAAATCGTTCAACATTTTAACAAAGTAAATTATCTTTCTTTAAATTCCTTAAAACTTTTTACAAAACTGAATTATGTTTCTTTACAATCGTTAAACAAGTCTTTACAACTTGAAAGAATTTAGTTAAACTTTTAACAACCTGAATTATGTTTCTTTAAAAATGTTTAACAAGTCTTTAGAATTTGAAAAAAAAAAATGTTATATACTTTTAGTAAATTGTTAAAACTTGAAAGAACTTTTCTTAAAATCATTTAATCTTTTAACAAACTGAGTGATGTTTCTTTAAAATTGTTACATAAGTCTTTAGAATTTGAAAGAAATTTTATACCTTTTTAACAAATTGTTAAAACTTTTTAACAAAGTGAATGACGATCCTTTATAATCCTTATTGTTTACAACTTGAATGAAATTTTCATAAAAGTTAATCAGAGTGTGACGTATTTTTAGAATTTGTTAAAATGCAATTTGTTTATGTTTAGAATTAGTTAATGTTAATTCAAATATGCGTGTGTGTGTAAATTGCGAGTATGAGAGCAGGGGAAAATTGTGTATTCAATAAATATTATATGGTTTGTTGACTTGTATTTGAGAGGACATTTAATAGAGTTTAGAGGCAGATGCTCAGTAACTGCCATAGTATTGCACTATGGACCTAAGGCGAGACAATATCTCAGACTGAAGACCTCTCTGCACTGTAAAATACTCGTAAATATATTTCAATACCATCTAGAATAAAAATACAAAGTAGTCTGAGGAAAATAGGTGCATGACTGTGAGTATGAGTTCAGGGGAAAATTGTGTTTTCAATAAATTTTAAGTTAGATTGTAAATAATTTTAAGAAATGTTTAAGTGCGAGTTGTTGTGTGTATGAGGTAAAAACTATGGAACAGCTAAAAAAGGGAAGAACTGTGCCGTTCATGCCTAGCTTGCGGGAGAGGTGCATACCCTCAGCTTCCGAGCTTGTTCTGTGTGAGTTGACTGGAGATGGATGATTGAAAGATGAATATATGAGCCTTGAGTACTTATAACAAAAGAAATGTTTTTGATGTGTATGTGACAGATTGGATTGGGTATTTAATTTTTTAGATGTTATGTGTATGAGGTATGAACTGGGAACAGCTAAAAACGGGAAGAAATATGCCACTCATGCCTAGCTTGAAGGGGAGGTGCATAACCTAAGCTTCCAAGTTTGTTGTGTGTGAGTTGACTGGAGATGGACGATTGAAAGATGAATATATGAGCCTTGAGTATTTCTAATGAATGAAATGTTGGATTGGAATGGTTATTTAAGTTAATTTTAAGACATGTCCGTTTCAAAGTTGATGAGTAAATGCGAGTGTAGCAGAGGGGGGGGGGAGAGAGAGAGAGAGAGAGAGAGATAGAGGGAGGGAGAGAGAATTGAGTAGTATTTTAATAAAATTTTTAGTTTTAAGTGTGTTTTTTTAGTTAAAATTATTATTTTTAATATCCAGTGTTGATCCCTTGCTAAAATGTTTATATGAAAATTATTTATTGAGAGTGTAAAGTATCTTTATAGTGTAAATAATTTTTTACAATGTACCCTAGAACATATTTTTGACAGTGTAACCTTGCACATTTTTCTGATGGGGTACCATAGAATGTATTTTTGACAGTGTAACCTTGAACATATTTTGATGGTGGTGATTAACTCACAGTATTAAAATGAGTGCATATAAGTTGGAAAGGTTTTCCTCTCAAAGGAATAACGTTTAAACTAGGCTTAAAATTCATTGCAATTTTGTAAATAAAGTGCACATGCTTTAAAATTTAAAAACTGTGACAGGTCTTGGGCTGTGGTGAATTGTATAGTGAGGGTAAGCTGCGTGAAAATCAGGACAAAGTGCATCGCGGACTGAAGTCGCCGGAGTGGCGTGGCTGGAGGGGGAAGTGCCCAGTCTCCCTCCTGCTGGCGTGCATGTGCTCCCATATGATTTGCACAAGAACGAGGAAAAGGGGAAGTCGTTGGAAGGAATTGTGCCTGAATGGTGGCTCGCGATGCGGGTTGCGACAGTTTATTGAACCATTCTCTCATTCTTTCTCCCGTTTCGCGAGCAGGCCAAAACTCCGGCCCACACGCTGTCTTTCATGTTGCTCCAACTATGCGCGATTCACCATCATTGGCTCTTGAGGTATAAGTTTTGCTCGCTTCCCACAAGCTCAATTCTCGGCTATCTGTTACCTGTCTTTGTACACGAGGTTTTAGAATGACTCGTACCCATATTTTTTGTAAAAACATGTTGCTGTACTCGACTGCCTTTCCCAAATAAATAGAAGTTACCTAAAAAAAAATAGTTTTTTCTTTAAATAAAATAATGTTAGTATTAATTACAACTATGGCGTGATGAGGTAATAAGTGGTCTTATTTTTCTATGTTTTCAGTTCGACAAAACACTTCGATTTATTTTATTGTGGTGTTGTAGCTATTGTAGAGGGGAAAGTAACCAAACTTTTAATTAGATAAAATGGGTGAGCATAAGTAATCCAGTATTGACATCTTGCATAAAGATCTTTACGTAAGCAATTCAGATTCTGAATCGCAAACACAGTCTACAGCTAGCTGTCGAGACAGTGTCCCTTAACCTAAGAGGTCACGAGTTAATCTATTGGAAGACAATCTCTACTAGTGATTCGAGCATGGATTCTTTTATGGAGAGATCGTTTACACACAAAGGTGTGCTCATGTCAACTTCCCCCAAATATGAGGAAGTTGATCTTTTAAATGATGATTTATTTCTATCAGACTGAAAATTCGTGTGATTCGGAGAGTGCTCAGTCTGTTTCACAACCGATTTTTTAGAGATGTCATATGAGCTCATGGCTACGGCGTTTGCGGAAAGACTAAACTATGTGCTGATACTGAACGATAGGCTTGACAGTGATGCGGACTTTTCTCATTTTTTCCAGAGATATAATGTCCCTTTATTAAGCTTAATAATGGCATCACCGCGACTGGTTAGACTTTCAATTACTGTAGCGGGTAAATACTTGAAATCTCTCACTGGCCCGGGGGGGGGGGGGGGGGGGGGGAGAGAAGGCACTACAGAAAATTTATATATTTTCAAAGCAAAGCGCATCCTGTCCTACACTCATCTGATGTGGGTTTAATCAATGATGATGACATTGTTCCTTATCTCACAAACAGACTTGAGGAGTTTAGTGTGCATGGATCTGGTTGGAGTCTCCAAATATTGACATACAGGGATGTTCACGTTAGCCAATATCGGCCGTTCACCATCTGTGCCACACACAATAAACTACCAAAGTTTATTGCAAATAGGAAAGCTTGTGTCGTTATACACAGCCCGGAGCGAATGTGTTTCCACTACACCATCACAGCATCTTTGTATCCTGCCACACAAAATGTCAGTCAGTCCTCTTCATATCCAAATCCTCACGAGGTTTTGAATACTGAAGATCTGTCGATGCCTGTAGTTATACAGGATATTCGTAAGTTCAAGGTGAACAGTTCTATTTCTACCAATGTCTACTGTGTGGTGGAAAATAGTAGTAATATAATTGACGAAACTTGCGATAAGGGTGGGGTTGTAGTACCCATGCATACTTCTCCTGTTCTTCATGACAAACACGTAAATATTTTGGTTATTCGCGTGAGCAGAAATGCCGCTCATTTACATTTCATATGCATTAGAAATTTGTCAAAGCTGGTTGGTAGTCAGTTGAGTAAACACGCTCATAAAAAACTAGTTTGCAAACATCTCCAATTCTTTCTTAGTGAGGAGAATCTCGCAAGTCACACTATTCTTTGCCGAAAACAAAAAGATGTTCGCAGTACTTTCCCCACTGGGAATGACAAGTACTTGAAATTTAAAGATTACAGTAAACAGCAAAGATTGGGTTTCGTCGCCTATTGAGATGTAGAAAGTAGCCTGAAACCCTTGTCCACTTACTTGCCTAATGATGAAACGAGTAATACGACTACCATCAACCAACATATTCCATATGCTTGTAGCATTTTGTTTGCCTGTTTATACAATCCAAGATTGTCTAACTATTTAAAGTTTGTGGGAGCTGATTGTATGTGCCAATTAGTTGATAAATTAGTTGAATTTACAAAGTGGGTTGCAGGAATTTACAGCGTGATTGTTCCGATGATGCCAAAAACCCCTGCTGATGAAGTTAGGTTGGCGACTCAGAAAAGTTGTCACATTTGTAAATAAATGCTCGGCACAGATGATATTGTGGTCGATCATGACCATTTGATGGGCGAAAACAGAGGTCGCGCACATAAAAAGTGCAAGTTAAATTTCAGACTGCCCCAAAAGACAACTTGTCGCTGTTTTTCATAACCTGCAGAATTATAATGCTCACTTTATTATAAAGCCATTGGGTAAACGTCACATATGGAACTGTGGAAATCGAAAACCTAAAATTCAAGTGATTGGAATGACCCTTGAAAAATACAAATGTATTACCAAACAAATTCCCAATGGGGTTAAATTCAATTGAAATGAATAATATTTCAAGTTAAATTGTGTTGATTCATTCCAATTCATGAGTGTCTCTCTGGAAACTTTGGCAGGTAATTTACTACCTGCGTAATTGAGTATCACCTGCTGGATGTTTCCAAACAACACCCAATTCGAATTCGTGAAACAGAAGGGAGTTTTCCCTTATGACTTTGTTAAGTAGCTAGACAGCATGATATGCAAGTCACTCCCACCGAAGGATGCATTTCATAATGTGATGAGAGGTGGATGCATTAGCGATGAGGATTATGCTCATGCCCAAACTGCATGGAATGTGTTCAACTGCATAAACTTGCTGCAGTATGCCATTCATTACTTACATGAGGACACTTGTTTGCTGGCTGATGTTTTTGAGAGTTTCAGGCCCATATGTTTGGCTCATTGGGGTCTTGACCCTGTCTTGTACGTCACAGCTCTGTCTCTTTTATGGAACGCTTTATTGTCAATGACATGTGCGCAGCTAGAGCTGTTGACTGACCTAGACATGTATATATTTTTGTAGAACGCGGGATTAGGGGCAGCATTACCCAGGTTTCAAAAAGATATGCAGAAGTCAACAATTTTTACATGGGTGAGGACTACGACTCCAGTGGGGCATCGAAATATATATGCTATTTCGACTTCAACAGGCTGTACAGTCATACAATGAGATCCAAACATCTGATCAGCAGTTTTGAATGGGTTGAGGCTGGCGTGTTTTCAACATGGGGTTTTTCAAACACGGTGAATGATGGTGACACTTGTTTTTTTCGCAGAAGTTGATCTGTATTTTCTGGAGGAGTGTCATGATGCACTATCTGATCTGTTTTTGGCTCCAGAAAATGATATACCCCCGAATGGCTCGCATCAGAAACTTCTTTTAACTTTTGCGCCATGCAAGGAATATGTTATACACGGGGAAACACTGAGGCAGTACTTTTGTATGAGGCCAAACTCTACTCTGTTCATCGCATTTTGCACTTTGAGCAGAAAGCTTGGATGGCTCTGTACATCGAGTTTAACATTGAGAAACGTTCCCAGGCTGCGAACAAATTCGAAATATCGTTTTTCAAGTTAATGAATAATTTCGTTTATGGAAAAACCTTGCAGAATGTCCACCGGGAAAGGGACATCAGAGTCGTTTCGAGGTATGGCACGCTCTATGGGGCTGCAGAGCTGACAGGATGTCCGACATTCCAGGCAAGGCAGATTATTGATGAAAACTTGGTCCTTATCGAGATGTCGATGAGTTCTGTTGCATTCAACAAACCTTTGTGTATACTGGTGTTGCCATTTTTGATCTATAAAAACTAACTCTATACGAATTCCATTATCAGTACATGTGTACAAAATTTCTTCCGCAAGCCTTACACCACCTTTATTGTGACACCGATTTCTTGGTATATTCTGTTGCTTTTGAGGACATCTATAAAGTAATTACTCAGAATTAAAGGCACGGTTTGAGACATCCAACTATGTGTTCGATAACCCACAAGGATTCCCTCACGAGAACAAATGCCACCCCGGGTTGATGAAAGATGAATGTGCTGGTTGCATCATCACACACTTTGTGGGTTTACGTCCCAAGCTTTATGCATATGTTATTGGGAATGAACAATGCATATGTAAGGCGAAGGGTGTAAAATATAACGTGTTACAGTCACTCAGGTATAAGGATTATAGAGATTGCCTCGAAAATTGCACAAGGGTTTTGGGGATCCAGTATCAGTTCCATTCGTGTACTCATCAAGTCTACACCGAATGCATAACAAAGGTATTGTTGTAAGGTATGGATGATAAGTGGTACATTGAGGCAGATGGAATATCAATGTTACCTTGGGGGCACTAGAGGATACATAAGTTTTTTTTCCTCCCTACTATAGTTTCAACACCACAATAAATGCCGTCCACCCACGTCGCCGATGACGTCCATCTGTCAACACAACCACACACACCTCCTGTTCCACGGCAAACTTCACAGCTAACTATTGCTGCCCACATCTACAAATATCTTTGTCACCATTCAATGCTGCTGCTCCCTGTTTGCATATCTGTAAGGCATATCTGTATCAAGAATACAACTGTCTTCAATACATAATAGTAAAAAGAAAGACATAGTGTGACAAATCATCTAGTGGAAACTATATGCATGTGTGTTACACCCTGTTGTCGGCATGTGTATGTAGAAATGACCCATATTTGACACAAAGAAAGAGTGCTCCTCATTTAGCATATTTATGAGCTCTTCAAGAGTCTGTAAATATTATGTATATGCCCATAGTTTTAGGTAAAATGACAATATTCAGATTGCTGTAATATATTTGAAGATATTTTATTAATTTTTTTTGTAAATATTTTTTTTTGATCTTGTAATATGTGGCAGATAATTATCTAACAGTACTTGTAGTAGAAGTAGTAGTAATAGTAGTTGTTGTAGAATAGTAGTTGTAGTTGTGTTATGATGTACACAGCTTTATTGCAGAAAATTGTAAAAGTAGTTATCTTGTTGTTCGGAAAATATCTTGTTAAAAATTTCTCATTTTCGTTTAATTGTCTTGTTTTTTGTTCAAATGTCTTGTTTTTTGGTAATTTAGTTTGTAACATGGATGTTTGTATATTGCATTATATTAATGCTTTTGTTTTTAAGTATGTCAAAATGTGGTTTATGTATGTATATTTGTTAATTTGGTGAGACATAGAGTGTGTAAGTGGGTGGTTATTTTATGTGATCATTGTAAATAGTTTATCATTTAAGGATGATTTTTGAACAAAAAAATGTTTAATTGGATTTTTATATGTTAAAATTGAATGCTATGACTTGTTATTTATTATTTTTAAAATTTCCCCAATGTCACTACTTTGTGAATGATTGGATGAGTCAAAAGTACATGTATATTTAATGGAAATAAAATGTTCTTGAGACGAGTGGGTGATGGTAAGTTGTTTGAGGTTTGTTGAAAAGATTTTAAACTCAGATTATTTGTTTGCTCAATTTCAACGAAGTGAAAATGTACAAGTTGTTTGATGTCAAGTTGATGAGGGAGAAAAACTATCATTTCAGTTAAAACACACTCTGAAGGAGAACTTACAAAAAATGATGGAAAGAATCGAACACGCCTGAATGAATGTATTTTGAAACAGAAGGAATATACTTGGATATCTCGAGAAAACTCTGCTGTGCCTCTGGTCAACTTGAAGAGCCCTAAGGAAATTTAACAAAACTGAAAGTTACACACAAAGACCTTTTCAGAGCCAGTAGTAAGAGCCCTTAGCATCACAACATAATGTCTCTCCGCTGTCCTACAAATGTGAGAGTTCAACCAACCTTTAAAATAAAATTAAAATTTTCTCGCAGCAACAATATTTCAACTGCTGCAGCTGAAGACTCAACACAAAGATGCTTACTGGTGAGAAAACATACTCAATCTTTACACAAACACAGAAAACATTTTTGAAAAATTTCTTTAATAATTAGAATTATTCTCTATCACCAAAAGTGAAACATTCGTTAATAATTTCTCATTTCATTCTAGTAGTTATAGGATGACTAGTGTAATCAAGTCATTAATACTAGCTTGGTAGGGAAATAGGTTTTGTCAGTTGTAAATTTCAACTCAGCCATGCTCCACACACACACACACACACACACACACATATATAACAGCTTATAAGCAGGCACACATCATACAATCCAGTCATTCATTGACTGACTTCCAAGGTGGACAGATGCGTTTTGGGAGAGCTCCTTGTACGATTTCATTACGTGTTTTTTAATTTGTTTTTAATTCAACTAGTCTAATTTATATATTAGTATGTGCATCGTAAACATAATTTTTTTCCATTTGTCACGTAAATCGTATTCACATCTATTTCCGAGTAGTTATAACCTTAGTCGTTTGTCAGCCTCTAAACACACTCCAAGTATATATATTCTGACTCTCGACATAAGCTCGACTCATTCATTGACTGACCTCCGAGGTGGATCGGAGAGCTCCTGGTGCGATTTCATCACATGTTTAGTCATTTTCGTGTACTTGTGTTCATTAGCCATTTTTCTTTCACCTCAGTCTATAATCACACATGGGTTATAAGTTGACATAAGTTCTATATCCAAGTTAGTGCTTCACTGAGCGATGGGTGTATATTAAACATTTTGGTTTTTTAAGCATGTTAATCAATTAATTTATTTTTATGTGTGGATTATGTTTCTAAAGTTCCTCACCAATCTTACAGGCAGATCATGTGTCAGGTATGTGCGAGAGGTGTCAAGTAGTGTCCTATACCTTGTTATTGTGTTTGTTTGTTGTTTAATTTATAGGGACTTTTTTTTGCTTCGCTAATTAATTCCATACTGCACACTCACGTAATTGTGATAGTCACCTAGTTGTGTTCGTTCGTTATATTTCTCTCATGTAAATTATATTTCTAACATACAGGTCGGGGTAGACTAATAAATCTATTTACGTTTAATACACCTGGAGAGTCATGTAATGCACTTGTTTTTTTTTTGAAACCAGCTAGTTTTACTTCTCTCTCGTGTTATTTATTCATACATAGAAATAGTTTAAACACTGAAATTTTCTAATGTTTAATTTGCATTTGGAATAATACTATCTTTCAAAGTCGCCTATCTACCAACACCGTATACGAGCAATATCACTACCAAAAATAATTACACTTATGCCACTCTTGCACAAATCTCACCACATATATATATATACACCCCATCCGAAACACGCTGAATCTCAGTCATGTGCCAGTCATCATGCTGACAACATCTACCAGAGCTGCCCCCAACCCACAAAAAGAAAGAAATAAACTAATAAACATTGACACTTGTTACACTCTTGCACCAAATTTAAAAAAAATTAACCCTTTTAATACATTTAACAATTTCAATAAAGTTAACCCTTTCATTAATTTTAACCCTTAAAATTTGGTTAACCCTTTCAATTTTGATTAATTCTTTAAATCAATTTAACTAACCCTTTAATACCAATTAATTAGGTCAATCAAAAAAACCCGCATCCCTTTGAATCTGGGACCGGCACGCCCCTACTACTGGAGTGCGCATTGAAAAGAAATAAAAAAGTGAAGGCTTTGAGCAATTCAACAGCAGCAAGCGACGAAATCTATATACCGAATTTATGGTACTTTCCATTGTTAAGGTAAACTTAATTTGTTTGAACATCTTTCAGTAAATATCCTTGTTTGGTTCATTGTCTACATTGTTGTATTTTAATTTAGTTTTTTAGGTGATCAAGATACGCTTCGAACTTCTCTTACAAACGTAGACAGTAGTGACGATGGCGATGACAAAGAGAGTGCGACTGAGGTATATAATATATTGTTGCGCGCTAACTGTTTCTCATCCTGCCCGGGAGAATGGAAGAGACGGAAAGATAGTTGTCATACGATATCGACGGCGCAAGGCCAGGCAATGACGGGCTTCGATTCACAGACGCGCGCCGGGGACTCTGGTCGTATAGTTTTTGGCCGATATCTGAAGAATGCTCTGTATTACTGACCTCGTTCTCTCAGCGCGCCTCGGCGTGCATTGAACCTTCTAGATGGTAAGGTGCGACACTATAAATATCGCAGCAGTCAAACAGGCCGGGAGTTTAGTTGGAGTGAATGAATGGATGAGTGGCTGAGTTCCAAGCGATAGAAGGCAACGAGTGACCAGTGGAAGGGGAGACTGCGACTGCAAGTATTAAGTAGTGGAGTGTTCGGCAGGCAGGCTGGACTATTGGACTAGATGCGTGAGTGAAGGATATTATAAATGATGGCAACAGATAAACTGAACATCTATTGACAATGATTATGAGTTAATTGACTGTAACCAAGAGATGTGTTAAGTAGGACGTTATTGCAGTTTAAATATGCATTAAATATTAAGCTCACTGTTAACTAAAAAGAGGATAAGAGGAGACAGATAATTTAATATTGTACACAGTAACACAGAAAATAAATTAGAAATCAAATTTAGTTTCTTTAATTATTTTTATTAAGACCACCATCCCTCACGAGCACAGATACGCCCCTCAGGCGTCCTCACGTGTAACAATATTTATCAGTAATACTTTTATAGCATTTCTTTGTCTGGGAACCGAACTGGAGAAAGGGGCGGGTAAAGATAGTCGATGAGATATGTGTATCACCAGGAATTGTGTGTTATGTTAATAATATAAAAATTCAGGGTACTGGTTGTAGTTATACAAAAGCAATGAAAAGTTATTTTCAGTGACTTGCCTACATGGCTGCTGCACAAGCTAACATAACGATCATATCTGACCTCGAATATATGTACTAATGCTTATAACATTTGGGAAACATTTCTTTTACACACACACATTATTTCGACATGTACTGGCACCGATGTCCTGATGGCTCAGTCGACTAGGGCATCTGTTTTCCAATCCAAGGTCCGGCAGTTCGCCGCTCCTCATTTCCACAGCAAGTTATAACGTATTAAATCATATCACATCGATAGAGGTGAGTTTCTGCGTATGGAACACTTCCCTTAGGCTCCAACCGACACCAGTGCTCCTAACAGCCGATGACGAAATCAAACGACACTATCGCTGCCTAGCATATAATGGGGAACCAAAATTGCATCCCTGATGGGCAACAGTGTGGCAGCTGATACTAGACCATATAGCAGATCATAATAAAATTAATATGATGTCCTTGGCAAGAGCAACTGACATCCAAAATGGCTGCCGACGCCAGCGCCACCTAGCAGACGACAGAAGATCCCAAATGGAGGCCTACAGCAGAAGAAACAAGATGGCAGCTTACATACATCTAATATGGTGAATGGAGTGAGAGAGTGGGCAAATGAGAAAGAGAGGACAGAATTAAACAAAAAACAATTAATAAAATTCTAGAAACAAGTTAATGGCATGGAATGACAGATCATGAAGTACCAAAGCAGAATGACAGCATGAATTGGAATTTCCTTGAAGCAAGATGGCAGATGCGAAACAAGATGGCGGAACTAAACGATATGACTGACAATAGGTCAAAGTCATCCACGATGGTGGAACCAAGATCACGGCTTGTCGACTGGTCCACGGCCAGATACCACTGTGCTTTTTCACGCGAGTTTTAACGGACTTTGTCACGATAAAACAACCTGAGTGCTATAATATCGTTGTCCGACGTTGACATCGCTGGCCGTGGACTGTACTGTTCCTTGAGGAATGTTGAAAGGTGTGTGGGGACAGCAGCGTTTCAGGCCAAACCTCGAGGCCGCGCCTGCGCAGTTCCGGCCTCATGGTTTGGCCTGCACGTGTGTGGGCACCTTTACTGGTTCTTTCGAGTACCCTAATTTACTCAGTCAAGGACATGAATAACCGACAATTGTAAAATCAACATAAACATACAATAATTTACTTAAACACAAAAGCTTATTTTTGTGTAACCGTTTTACATATTAACGATTGGAGCAATACCTCGACAATCTACTTATGTAAAACAACTGGGGAATTATCGTGTCGCTCAAGTCCACTGTAAAAGAAAGTATAATTCTACACTAAATATACGTGGCAGCAGTGTCTTCCCTGATGTCGGTGTAATTTTACACCTACATATACAGAAAATAAACAGCAACATTAGTGTATTTCTTCTCCACGGCAAATAAATTTACACTGACATGGCAATTGTAACTTCACCACTCACTTTTTTCCACTTACAAAAAGGTAAAATCGTAGATTCACTATGATAGTAATCATACAATTGCTGTACATTTGTAATTATTTTACTAAGCAATCTAATGGTTATATTTGAATACCTAGGAACATTAGTGTAAAATAACAAATACTGTACTCGTTGTAGCAAATTACTCATAAAAATGTAAAATTACCGAAATTTTCCATGTGTAAATATACGCTCACAGATACTCCAGAATGTAATGCAATTCACACACATGGTAAATGTAAAATTACACAATAGAAGATGTACAACTACATTGACAGTGAGTGTTTATACAAGAACTACGTAGCAGTAAAAATTCACAATTTAAGACTTTAATACAGGTTGTGGGTGTGTTTTTACACATACTTCAAAATGTGTAAGTTAACACCAACATTTATATATTTTCACCAAATACTTGTAGTACTCTCCGGAATGAGTTGTGTAAAATTACACCTACTGTAGTAGTTTTTTTTTTTACAAATTACACGTACAAAACCTGCTCGCCTCCCACCAAGGCGATCCGGGTTCAATCCCCGGCCGGGTCAATCCGAATTTTCGCACGTGGGAATCGTGCCGGACGATGCCGTTGGTCGGCGTGTTTTCTCGAGGATCTCCCGTTTCCCCCACCCTTTAATTGCGGCGCGACTCCATATTCACCTCAATCACCATCATCGGCGCTTAAGACCACGATGTCCAAATCTCTTCACTCATTCCCACGTTCAAAATGGAAAATTACCAAAAATTTGTATGTGTAAATTTAAATTTATTTTTTATAGTGTTACAAAAATTGGAAGAGAGACGACAAAGACTAGAAATATATAATAAGTCTGACAGTAGCTAATTTTTTTAATGTGTACATGTCAGTTCGAATTTTTGCTAGCGCAATTTTAAAGTACACTCTAAATCAGAATCAGTGGGAATTTCACTCTTACGATCAGGTAACACTACCTGACAAATTCAGTATTCACTTCAGTAAATTTAACTGATGAATTAGTGAAAAATGACAGTTTTCCTTCACTTATTAATTCAGTGACATTTTACACTGATTCGTCAATCATTGTCCACTATTTTTCAACGAGTTGATCTTCGACTGATGGAATTATTAAACAACGTGTATCAAATGGCCGTTAAACATCGTGAATCAACTGAAATTACTCATAAACTATTAAAAACAATAAAAATACCCAGCAAACCCTACCTGTTGGCAACATGTCGGCAAATTGTCGGCCGATACCTGTAGCCCTACTGTCAGAAACTGTCGTTTAAATGCCAGAAGATAGCCATCTGACAATGGCAGCGTGATGTCTTTTTTGAGAAAAAATGTTTGCAGTTAGAAAAAAGACAATGGACCACTGTATTTCTTAAGATAACAGATGGATATCACCTAAATTATGTCGCCGTGATATCTCACAGCCAACCTGTCGCCAATAGCTCAAATTATATTCTGTGCCGATTCCGATATAGCATATTTATCTTTTGGGTAAGCCGGCCATCATCTTATTTATTCCAGCCCAGAAACGTTTTCGAGACAAGGCTCTTTATCACAATAAAGATATTTAGCTGATGTCTTTTTAACGATAAACTGTTGGAAAGTGTTTTGAATAGGTAAGATGTTAGCTAGTTGATATTGGTATGATGTCTTTTTCGAGGTGTGTGTGTTAACTGTTAGCATGTTTTTTTCGTGATTATATATGTGTCACGTGGTAGCCCATGGCATTTTCACTTCGAAATTTTTTTTCATTTGTACAACCATCCGACAGATATATTAAAAGCTAACAAAAAATGTTTTGTTTGCAATCCTTTGAAGAAATAGTTTTTAAATAATCTGTGTTTGAAAATTATTTGCTATACTGTCACGGAATTTTTACATTCCTTCATCATAATTTGTGTCGTGATATATTTTAAATTACTGGAGTGTATCAGCAACTTACCTTGCGGAGTATAGGTTAGCGTGCTGGACTGTCCCCTCAAGGGTCTTAGGTTAGATTACTGCACTCGGCAAGCAAAAGAATTTCATATCGTTTGTGTTGAGAAGTAAATGAAATGAGTATATGTAAAAAGGAAATACTATTACTAAAATTTTAAATAAAAAAGTTAAGGGTTTTTTCATAGTTATACTGCTTATTTCTGGGAATCATGCCACTGCAGACCCGGCATCATAACGACATCCAGCCATCGCAGGCCCGGCATCGTAAAAATTTCCATCCATCGCAGGCCTGGCATCGTAACGGCATTAGCAGTCGCAGGCCCTGCATCGTAGCGGCATCCAGCCTACGCAGGCCTTGCATCGTAACGACATTCAGCTGTCGCAGGCCCGGCATCGTGGCAACCTCCAGCCGTCGCAGACCCAGCATCGTAACGACATCCAGCCCTCGCATGCCTGGCGTCGTAGCGACATCCAATCGTCTCAGGCCCGTCATCGTAACGACATACAGCCGTCGCAGGCCTGACACTGTCGGTTAGCCGCCTGTCCATATTTTCATCGGGCAGATTCCGGAAAATGACACAGGGCCAGTATCGGCTGGCCAGAGTTTGTTGGCTATCTTTTACCGGCCCGATTCTCGCCCGTACTTTTCGTGTGTATTGGGACGGAATACATGTTGTATCTCGCTGGTAGCAGTACAGTGCATTTTTGACCCTGTCGGCAAACAGTCAGCCACCAGTCCATATTTCCATCGGGCCAATTCCGCAATATAACATCGGGCTGGTATCGGCTGACCAGAGTTTGTTGGCTAGCTTTTTGGCTCGTATATCCCATGTTTGCTGGATTCTTTCTAAAAAATGATTTCTGTCTCATATAACACAATTTTACAGGATAACATAAACATTCAGTCTTTAATTACGATTTCACGTCTTTCATTTTGTCTTCAAGTATTCATCATAGTGCTAGGTTAGAAGGCTTTAAATTCATTAAATGTGGTGAAGTAAATGCCTTTATAAGTACTATTTGTTACAACACTCCTAACATTATCAATATTAAAGTGAAAACGAAAAGAAAGTAAATACAATTTAAAACTTAATGGAGCGGCGGTGGCTGAGCGATTAGAATGCTTGCCTCCCACCAAGGCGGACGGGGTACAATCCCCTGCTGAGGCTCTCCCGGATTATTGTAAGTTGGAATCATGCCTGACGATATAGCTGGTAGGAGAGTTTTCTCGGGGATCTCCCATTTCCCCGCCCTTACATTCTGCTGCTCCTCCATTCTCAGCTCATTTCAACCTCAATACCTCGTAAAGAGCGGCCCAATTCTCTCTACTCAACTCAACTTAAAACTACATACTTTCGGTGAAATAATAGAAGACATTTATTTTCCCTCTCGCTGTCAATGTCGACTTGGTAGTTCAGTTTGTAAGGTAATGGCTTAAAGAGGAATGGGCTTAGCCCGGGTGCAATTCCGACTAGCCGCGAAAAATTTTTACTTATTTAAATTATTGTAAATTACTCAATATAAATAGCAATTATCGGATTCATGTTTATTTCTTGTAATTATTTGGCTAAATTCAATAAAGCAATATTTAATTCACCGCACGCAGTTGGCTGTAGCTTATTCAAACAGTGAAAATTTTTCGCTGAAACAACCAGTGGTTTTCCAATGATTCTAAGTGGAGCCGTTTTCACTGATTCGAGTAATTGAATTTCACTGCGTATAAGTGGTCTTCCACGAATTTGAATTTAAAGTTAAGAAATTATCTAAGAAATAAAAATGTAATATCTTTAATGAGAGACAAGATGATATAAATTCGTCTCCAATATATATACTTCTTATAAACTCTTCTCTCAGTACATACCGCTAAAGCCGAGTTTTCTAAGGTGTTAGTCTGGCGATCCAATGTCCGGGAATTCGATCCCGCGCCATTCCAGATGGTATTTTGAATAAATTTCTTCTGGATATATCAATTTTAAGGATAGCCATTAAAAAAAAAAAAAATGTAACGAAACTTTCTCAGAGAATACTGCCACATTAAGAAATGAATAAAAAATGTTATTCTTTTTTTAAGAACTATTTTTAAAAACAGGCAGGCATGCCAGCTGTGACATGCAAGTGCAGTGCCACAGGCAGGCACATAAAAAAATGTTCATACAGCTGTGGGGAATTATACCCAGGACCTTTGGGTTACAACTCGGGCATGCTAGCCACTGGACCACCAATCTCATTCCATAATAAGTGCTTACAACTTGTATATAAGCTCCAAACATAAAATCTTCATTCCCTGGTAAAATTGCATTTATGTATTAAACATTTTGTTATACTTCTTTTCAATCAGTGCTATGCATAATAATATTTTGAATTTGTTTTTGTTTAATATGTTTAAGGCAAGTGATGTACTGTATTATAACATCTCATTATTTTCCATGTGGGATCTGAATATTAAATTACATTATTTACATATACCCACATTGAAATATATTTGTATTATTTTTAAATAATTACGTAGCAAAGCAAGTTGGGTTCACAACCATGTGAATAATTACAGACAATTAGGTAGGCAAATATAATTTCTTATTTCATAGGAGGCAGGCTCGCCAAATTTTTAGTTTGCAAGTAACATTTCTTACCCCCGAATTTTTATTGTATAAGATCTACATAACGATAAAAGTAATTAGCTTAAAATAATATTTTGCTTTTTCAACGAGATCTGTTTACAACAGACTGGTTACCCTATGATACAGTATTAATATATGAAATAAAATATTCAAGTATTTTGTTTCTTCTAATTTTATTTATTTCTACAAAAAACACTTTTAAAAAGAGTCATGTTCTTCTACGTCCTTATACAAATATCAGTCCTCCGTTAAACATGAAACAGGCTATTCTGGCCAGAAATTAAATAATTTTTTATTTTATCATATATATATATATATATATACATTCTTCAGTCTAGAAACATAAAAACAGAAATCTTAAATTTTTCCTAACAATTCATTTAGTGAATTTACACCAACATGCTTACGTTTCACGTAGTGAATATAATCTTCTAATATGCTGCAAAGGACAGTCAATGCTAGCAAGTATCGAATCAGAACCCTTGGCCATATAATTTTCTCGACAAAGTTTCACGACTGCCACTATTAAAGTAAACTTCCTAACTGTAAACCAGCTGATTATATATACTCGCAAGCAGGAACCTTAACTTTCAATGTTCCACCCACTGTAACTCATGCATGCCACCTGCTCTACTGACCAACACCAGACTTGCATAGGCTTGCAATAAGTTTTTCTTTTTTAAGTTTTATATGTTAACTATATATGTATTAACATACATGTAATATATTTTTGCTATTCCAGAAATATTTTTCAGATTTTTTAAATATATTATTCAGATTTAAATTAAGTAATTTTTAAATACATTATTTACATATAGAAGCTTTGTTACCCACACTGACCTTACCAAAAAATTTACTTACTGCTCATATTTTCTGCTCTACTGGTCGATACCAGTCAAATATATACTAGTCACTATACCATCATACCATACATTATATAACCCAAGTCATACCAGACCACCAACACTCTCTTATAACCAAAGAAAAATTCAATTCAACTGCACCACCCAATACACCAACCACAATATCCATCATAACTCGCGTAAGTATACAGCTTAGGACAGCCCATAACTTAACGCCCATTCTACTTGTTCTACCAACCAGTGCCCCTTATACTTACCAACCATACCACCCACTATAACTCTAGCATACCTCAATTATTCGTCCACCCAGACCACACAAAGCAAACATACAGCCCACACCAGTGACACAAGCAACTTCTTCTCATCCTATCTACCATGCCAACTGACACCAGTCAAAATACACTGACCACCCATTACAAACAGTTTTAACTCAAGCATTCATTAGCATTGCACACAGGCATACTGTCCAAACCATTCAATATACACCAACAATACAGATATTCTGGAAAACATATTACCCAACATACCATCCATGATAACCCAAGAGTGTCAAGCATATTTTATAGTCCAGACCATCTCTTGCCCCTTGACCCTAAATGTGGCGCCTTTGGTGCTAAGTGCGGTGCCTGCTGTGCTAAGTGCGGAACCTGCAGTGCTAATTGTGGTGCCTGCAGTGCTCAGTGCGGGGCCTTCTGTGCTAAGGACAATACTGACCCATTAGTTATGCCAAAATGAGACCAAAATGACTTTAAATGACTCCAAGATGACTCTAAATGACTCTAAATGAATCCAAAATGGCTCTAAATGATTCGAAATTACTCGAAATTACTCCATAGCTCCATAGATCAATCAGTCTAAACGAACCAATGCTGGATAACTCACCAACCATACCAATAAAATGCTGACCACCACACCTCAGACATACAAAACAAAATGTGAGTAACCCTACTGAACAGGAGTACTGGGTACTATACCAACAATGACACAGCATACTTCATCATGCCACATAGATCGCATTGTATATGCAACATAACAACTACTCATTGCATAACACCCCACACCATCCATTAACCCTATCAACTATAACATATCAGGTAACATACCTACAGCATACTTAACAACCATATCCATAACCCATTGGTACTGAGTACCAAAACATTTATAATACTTTTCACCATGCCCCTAGCTTATCTTAGCCATGCTTCGTCGAAAGCCATGCGTCGTCGAAAGCATTACAACCCAGCATAATTAAAAACTATATCCTCTGAATATATCAACGAACCACCACAACAGATAACTATATCAACCAAAAAAACACGCAGCCCTAACCATATCATTTGCTCTAACTCAAGCATACATTATACCTGCTGTTAATGATACAGACCATATCAAACACCATATCTCAGACTTACTAATCAATCATAATAGTCAGATATAACAGGTTACACATATAAACAATCCAAACCTGCAGCCTACTAAATCAAAATATTCACATCATAAGCTCCAACCATGCTATCATACGATCAATACTAATCATTCAACTATCTATGACATTCATTCATGTCATGTATTATATTGTAAAGGACTTTTTAAGGTCCCCCCGTTTTATGCTTGAAAGCTTAGCAGGGGACGGCTAACAGACTAACTTAACACCTAACTTAAATTAACACCCATGCCTTATTCGGGATTCGAACCCAGAGCCTCCCGCATCCCAGTTGGTTGGCGCACCAACCGACTGTGCCAAGGGAGTTCGGCCCCTTTCTGACTTAATTTCCCAGATACCATATCATACCATCTAATCATACTAACTATCGATACCAACTAAGCATTCTGCCCCTTCATACTAAATAAACATACCATCAAACCATACTACTCTTACAAACTAATAACACAATTAAACTATTCTTCCAGCACCATCGAACTAATACTTTTGTCATACTGCCAAAACAACCGAACATGGATAAGGTTATACCAATTAACATAATAGCTATACCAACCATACAAGAAACTAACTGTACAACCAAGTCATACCAATAGATTATACCGTCAAGATGTAGGCCTACTAGCTATATAAAACCATACCATACAGGCAGCCCACACTGGCAGATAACACCATCATGTTACTCCATCCATTTCAGCCATTCCAAGAGACCATACCAACCAAAAACATACTAGTCAGACATACTAACAAAACATATTACCAAAACAAGATACCGAAAACACCCATGCAGAGAGGTCATACTGTATAAAAGCACCTCTACCAATGATGAGCCTACATACAATTCATGTTTTTTATCAGACAGACCAACATAATATTAAAGCCATACATTTTGGCCTTCCATACTTACCATCAAACATGTTATCATACCTCCTTCCCTCTTGTTTAACAGCCATACAGGCACGTCTCACTCAGAGACAGCGCTATTCCATCATAATAAACTCCCTCTTACCGTCAACTCAAACTACTTCAATGTTCCAATCACACATTTCAGACATTGCCACTACCATACTGATAGGCCATACAAGCAAGAAACACCACCAAACCAGTCAACCAATGTATATACCCAGGTTATAGATTAGTTTTAAAAAACAAGAAAATCCGCACTCACATCTTTATCACATCTCTCGAGAGGTTAAATCTCTCGAATGGTAGACGCGAGTACGGCCGACCAACTTGCTAAAGGAAATTAAGGCGAAGGCTAGGGGAGTGTGAGACTAGTTCCAACATTGCCGCTGGGGGAGGTGCGTGTCGACGACAAGACATTTGTTTCCTACCACCCGACCAGATCACATTTACCTAATATGACAGCCTGCGAGGGTATCCATACAAACCTTGCAAATAGCAAATTTACTGTTCGTTATAGAACATATCTACTAAGCTATCGCATTACATAAAACATAGATGTATATCGTCCATCACACACAATCCTACGCAAAAGTCTCAGCAGAGGAATGATTGCCACTGATCGTTTTGTAAACGACTCATGCGAATCAACATTTCTAGGGTAAAAAGTAAATACCCATTTTTACTATACTTTCCAAATACACACACAATCAGAATGAAGTGAATACATAACTATTAATTCCTTGCTACCAGTCTGGTTTATCTAAACATGCTAAACAGTTATACCTTTCGTGAACATAGTAACATACGAGGGAAAAATATATTATAATTGAAACTTAACCATGGGTAATAAAGCAGATCGGAAAAGTTATAGTGCATTACATTTTTTTAAATATTTATGCAAAACTCTTTTTAAAATGAGTATCTCCAAATACAGCTTACATACAAGAAATAATCAACTTATATACCTTAGTCGTATATGACACAAGTGCGAATAATATATTTATACACATATTCGGAAAGACATAGGTTCGGAAATTCTACCAGCTGTTACCTATATACATCTAAGATATTCCATTTACTTCAGAACATTCACTCATTATTCCATTTCATCTCTAAAATTAGACAAACATTTTAAACCCTCCTCGCTAATATGTTACCACCATACCTGGATATTCTATTTACTATAGAGCATTAAATTTCAGAAATAGTTATGTTTGAGCCATCTCAACTCCTACAAACTAATCACGTATAAACTTCTTTTCAAAATCCATGATATTTTGCAAATGTTTGAGGGACTCATTTATATCTCAGTATTATATATATAATATTTTTTATACATCCCGATATGTCAATGCTTCATTTACAGAAACGGAGAGCTTACCCATATCATAATATTATTATTAATTAAATATGTTGACCAGCTTTTCCCCAATGCCCAATAATAATTTAATGACATATCAAACAGCTATATAGCCCAAACCTCCATATGCCGATCGAAAATTGTTTAAAATATTTCCTAATATATTTATGTCATATCATAGTCGCTGCTAAACAAACAGACCAGAAATACATTTATACATATTTTTCCAGGAAAAAAATTCTAACTTGTAATATCCCAAAATACCTGAACACTAACTACAATCCATTACATTACATCATATCGGTTATACCATTACACTCCCGATCCTACCCTCCAAGACAACAAAACAACGATATAAACATTCCTATGAAATATTCCAGCGAATTACTCATATAAACCATATCATCATCATAATATCATTACATCATCGTAATATCATGATTATATCATCATCTCATCAAACATCATCATATCTTCATTACATCATCATCATAATATCATCACATCATAATTACATCTTCATCACATCATCATCAACATTATCATCTGCAAACTTATACTTCACCTTCAGCTAAATACGATCTCAAACACTCAATATAGTGTCACAGCAATTGCTACTGAAAGTGGAAACAAATCCCATCTCACATTAATTAACAGAGGTTTCCCTTCTTTTATTTACAGATGACTCTTTACTGGAAAAAATATTTCTTCAAAGAGTCTTGTATGTCTCTTCTAATTACCATTTAAATTGCCAGAGAATTAACAAGGGTGTATTCCTCCAAATGAGTTCCCTTCACAAACTGTAATTTCACTGTCAAATGTCATACACTTATATGTGATTCACCGTCTTTCAGTATTTGGTGCAATACGATGGGCAGGCATCTGTATGTAGCAGGTGTTTTTAGTTATTTATGGTCAATCTCATAATATAACAACCCCTTAACATGTACTTACCTCATTCGTAATAACACGCGAGCCAAAAATAATTAAACATATAAGTATAATATAATAAATAAAATTTTAATAACATATACAAATAAACCTAAACTGCATATAAGGCAATAAATATTTATCATGGATTGAAAGAAACTTCTACTTGACGAAGTATATGCATGTTACCAGTAGTACCAACTAACTACAAATACAGCCAAATCTGATCACCAATCTCCACTTCATCTTTTTCCGAGAATACGGAAGAGCATTACCAAAAGTACTAATTACAGCAGTATTATTCACAACATCTTCATGAACAGGAAAAGTCTTCTATCAAATAATATCATGGGCATCAGTGTCATATAAATCCTTGATTTCCTTAGGATCCTTGGCGTTATACGGTTTCCTGAAGAAACAAAATTCCAAAATACCACTACCAGCCTTTGCAGTAATGCCTTGTAGACCAAAACGAAACAAAAATGAAAGCAGAATGTAACTCTCCGCAGGAGCTAAAACTTTAAAACGCCATCCTTTATCATCTTTATCAACATCATAACTCACAGGCAAATTTTACAATATATCTTCCTAGTATAATAACTAATATTGCGTGATGATTCCCACAAACACATACAATGATGCGAAGCAACATGTGAACACAGAACAAGGCAAGCAGGCTCTGTACAGCTTCTGGCTCGGAGATGGCCCTGTACTTTACATTGCAAAACTTGTTTCTATGCTACACTATGTGCACTCCCGAGTGTCAGCATCGCGGTATCCAACCTGGAGTTTCGGTATGGTGTAGGTCTGTGCGTTAGCCCTACACACCTACCTGATACCCAATATGGCATCCTCCAGGCTGGCGTAACTTATATTATACCTTATTCATAACTATAAATTAACTAATTCTTCGAAACTACACAAGTCACGCACTACTCTGCCAACACTACACACATCACACTAGCTGCATGCGAACCACAACCGTACGTAATGTCATTTCATTGTACCGCCCCACCACCCCCTTTCCTCTTCCTAATTACTCCTATTTTTATACCTGGAAACTAACACTTTTTTCTGCTTCCAGAGAGATGACTGGCATCTGCAGATGGGTGGCACAGTTCTGTCCCCCGCCTCCAGGGCCATACTACTGCGGTACGATCCTGGATACATACCAGCAGTGGAACGATACATTTCATATAACCCTCATTATCCTCACAAAGTCTATCTTCGCGAACTTACAAACACTCTACTTTCTCCAGCCCTAATCCAATAGAAGGAATTGCATTTATCCTCCGCGACTGTCGCATTGTCTTTCGCAGGCCCTCTCCACTTTTCCTGGCTTTCTATTCCCTTATCTAGACCCTTCTTCTTTCGGGGTGTGTACATGGCTATGCAGCCATGGCACCAGACAACCCTGCTCAGCCGCGATGCATGCGCCCAATTTTTTTGTATTAATTAAACCTGGCCTAAGGCATAAAGGGCTTGGCCTGAGATGCATCTCATTCTACAACCGTCTTAGCTACTAACATGCATGCCGGAGGGCACACAGAACTGTAAAGGTGTTCACACTGGCGTAGCGATATATGGGGGCTCGCCAGAAAAAAAAATTAACCAGACACACAGTTCTGCCGTCGAAGCATGTCACAACCTGACAACTACAATTCTCAAAGGAAAATGACAATTACAGCAAGATTACACAATGATATGTAACTGATAATAAAATCCCATAGATAACATAACAAAAAAGAGAAAGAAAACATTGCAGAAAGATAAGCGCCATACGCACTATCTTATCGCAGTGACTACTTGAACTTGGACCTGGCATCTCAAGTATCTGATAACACTAAAACACAGCGAATATATTTTTAATGTGTCAGGGAGCGGTAGCATTTAAGTGCTATACCCGAAAGAGATTTACATATACGTGTGTGACATTGGACAGTGAATTTACAGTTCGTGAAGGGAACTCATTACGAGTAATGACATCGTGGTGTGTTATGGTTGTAATTGTTCATTTTGATTTCAGATTTGGTTTTATTTGTGATTGTTATAACAATTGGTTTTGATGTGCAAATTTGCATTTCTTTCTCGTTATTGTGCTGCTGGACTAATTTTGAGGTTGTAACAGTTAGTTTGACCGAATTCAGTTCATTTTTTGAGGCGTAATTGTGTTTTCACTTTTAAAGGTTAGGGGCTTAGATTATTTATTAGCTTATAATTTGTGTGTGAGGTATATATGTTGTTTATTTCTTGTATATAAGATATATATGGAGATACTTATTTTTTAAAGAGTTTTGCATAAATATTTTTTTCAAAAGTAATGCGTTATAACATTTACGATCTGTTTAATTACTCATGGCTAGATTTCAAATATGATATATTCTTCCCTCGTATGCTACTACGTTAATGAAAGTTATAAATGGTTAGCATCTTTAGCTAAACCAAACTGGTAACAAGCAAAATGAAGGTTTAGGTAGGTACTTCTTTCTCTTTGTTTGTGTGTGTGTGTGGGTATTATAGTAATAACGGATATTTACTTTTTACCCTAGAAATGTTGGTTCGCAAGAGTCGTTGACAAAACGATCAGTGACAATCATTAGTTTGCTGAGATGTTTGCGTATGGTTGTGTGTGATGGACGAGATCTATGTATGTTTTATGTAATGCGATAGCTTAGTATATATGTTCTGTAGCGAACAGTAAAGTTGCTATTCGCAAGGTTTGTATTGATACCCTCGCAGGCTGTCATATAAGGTGACTGTGATCTGGTCGAGTGGTGGGGAACAACTGGCTCGTTGTCGTCACGCACCTGCACTAGTGTGCAATGTTGGAAGTAGTCTCGCCCTCTCCTACCCTTCGCCTTCATCTCGTTTGCAAGTTGGTCGGCCGTAATCGCGTCTTTCGTTCGAGCGATCTAACCACTCGAGAGATTTGCTAGAGGTGCGAGTGCGGTCTCTCATGCTTTTTAATCTATTCTATATAATGAACTGGGTATATTCATTGGTTGACTGGTTTAGTGGCATGTCTTGCTTGTATGGCCTATGAGTACGGTAGTAGCGATGTCTGAAATGTTTAATTGGGACATTTTAGTAGTTTGGGTTGATGGTAGGAGGGAGTTTATTTTGATGCAATAGCTTTGTCTCTGAGTGTGTGTGCCTGTATAGCTGTTAAACAGTAGGGCAGGAGTATGATGACATGTTTGATGGCAAGTACAGAAAGCCAAAATGTATGGCTTTAATATTATACTGGTCCGTCTGATAAAAACATGAATTGTATGTAGACACATCATTGGTAGAGGTGCTTTCATACAATATGACCTCTCTGCGTGGTTTTTTTCGGTATCTTGTTTTGGAAATATGTTTTGTTAGTATGTCTGACTAGTATGTTTTTGGTTGTATGGTCTCTTGGAATGGCTGAAATGGATGGAGTAACATGATGGTAATGGCTGCCGGTGTGGGCTGCCTGTATGTTTTTTATAGCTAATACATATTGATGGTATAACCTATCTGTATGACTGGTTGTAAAGTTAGTTTCTTGTATGGTTGGTATAGCAATTATGTTGATGGTATGACCTGATCCATGTTCGGTTGTTTTGTCAGTATGACAAAATTTTAGCTTCGATGGTGTGGAAAGAAAGGTTAATTTGTTTGTTTAGTTTGTAAGAGCAGGATGGTTTGATGGGGTGTTTATTTATTGTGAAAGGTGCAAATTGCATAGCTTGTGTGGTTGGTTAGTATAATTAGATGGTATGATGTAGTATCAGGGAAATTAATACTGAGTGGATGTATCAGATGGTTAAAGTATTAGTATTGATCTTATGATAGCATGGTTGGAGCTTTTGATTGGAATTTTTTTTTTTTTTTTGTTCTGCTGCTGATATATCTTGTTTATATTTATAACTGTCGAAGTTAAATGGGGTGAAATGGTAGTCAATAGAGTTGACAATTATGATTGATTTGTAAATCTGAGGTATGGTGGTTAATATTGTCTATATCGTTAACAGCATGAATAAGGTATGCTTGGGTTATAACGAATAATATGGTTTGGACTGTATGTTTCTTTTTGGTTTTATGGTTATCTTCTGTGGTGGTTCGTTGATATATTCAGATTGTATTGTATGTTAGTATGCTGCTTGCACCATGTTCCAGGGTACAAACAGGGTTACACCAAACCCTCACTTTCAAAGTGTTGCCCTAGTACAGGTACAAGTCGTTAAAACAGCGGGCCTTGATGGTTAAGAGTGTGTATGCTTAAAATACACATGACGTGCAAGAAGGAAAGCGACAACCAGGTCAAACTTGTAAGATTGCAACATCTTTACATTTTTTATTTAAAGTGTCGAAAAGATCAAATATATGATGCATTATGTCTTGAGCCAAAAAAAAAAGGTTAATTAAAAAGGTTAACACAACATATTTGGTTTCTAATTACATGTGAAGCAAACTTTTATCACCTTCAGGGAGTGGGGATAAACTCATATATATATATATATATATATATATATATATATATATATATATATATATATATATATATATATATATATATAAGTTTTCGTAAGGCAAGACAAAACATCTTTAATTGTGTCTCAAAATGAATAACAAAATCAAATAAAATATTATGAAACTCAACAAGTAAGTATTTTTTTCATAACAAATGATATCATTTTCTTTTACAGTGCTCAAATCCTTTCATAAGACTTTGTTGCCTTTACTTTAAATAGGTTAAACAGAATATTTTTTCAGAAATATTGACATTTTGTTAAAGTAATTATAACTCGGGGATTCCCTCTATTGACAGTTTCAATATTACTCAATACATTATTATAAGGTTCGTTACGACTGGGTAAGAACAAGATGGAGAGCTGATCTTGCCTACAAGGTCAGAGTAAAGATACACTTTTATCATATATTTTTGAAGGTTGATTGGCGAATGCCCAAAATAAGAAACTGGAAAAATCAAAGGTAAATTGTTAAATGTTCATATTTCACAAGTTTGCGCAGGCCTGGTGAAGAGTTACATGTACAAGTTTCTAACTACGAAGTAAAAAAAAAAATTTAGTTGGCCTGAAATGTCGGGAGGTAGCCCATGATGGGACGATCCAGTGCCGACAGCAGTTAAAACAAGTAGGACATCATTAAGTGATGTTGCAAGGAATTTTCAAAGCCACGCCAGGGCCATTGGATGAACAGACCATGCTCTCATAATGGCCTTGCCATGAGGCGCCGAGTGGGGACCGCTGATGAAATACAAAACAACATCAAATGAAAGAATCGTACAACAAATATTACTGGAAAACATTATAGTAATATTAATCGTCGATAGTAACTCACCCACAGCAAAGAAATTAGTGTTGTCTGATGAAAAAGGTTGAAAAGCCAGAGCTACAATAAATGAGAAGCTTGTCACGCCATTAGGTTCTTGGAGAAGAAAGAATGTGAACGTGATGCAGGCGAGCTTTCGCGATAATCGATTCGGAGAGTCGCCAATCGAAACAAAGTACAATATTTCGATAATTCGATAATACCAAACAAATAATGACTAAAATTACATTTTGCTCAAGACAAAAATTACCAAAAAAAAAAAAAAAACATGAACTTCTTTGACCAGTTTTGAATAGTACTTCACCGATAAATAAAACAGCTTTTTCTTTATATTACTTAATAATATTGAAAGCCGATAAATTGTCTCGTCGCTAACAGTTAGGACGAACTCTATAGTGAAAATGATTCATAAACAAAGTAAAATTTTAGACAATAATAAACTCACAAAAAGATTAACTTGTAGCAAGAATTGCTTGTAACTGTTAAAAAGAATTTAGAAATTCATCTCGTGAAAATCAAGCTTTAAGTAAAGACAGAAATAAGGTACTTTAAAACGAATTATACCACAAAAACAAAATTAAAATCTTATTAAATTACATCGACAAGCATATGCACGAGGCTTTAGTCACAGACACAATGACTACAGGAAATTCACTACAGATACATTTTTCATTACAAAAAAAACACAGTTAGATGGAAGAAATCCATAAAGTTTTGCCTCAAATGAGAAAAATATTCTCCGAAAGGGGAATACAAAATTACCCAATCGAAAATGTGCCTGGAAACGGCACAATGGCTTTCGACGACGCATGGCTGAGGAAAGCTAATGTCATGGTGAAAGGTATTATATTTGTTTTGGTACTCAGTACCAATAGGTTATGGATATGGTTGTTAAGTATGCTGGAGGTATGTTACCTGATGTTATAGTTGATAGCGTTAATGGATGGTGTGGGGTGTTATGGACTGAGCAGTTGTTATGTTGCATATACAATGTGATCTGTGTTTCATGACTGGAGTATGCTGGGTCATTGTTGGTATAGTACCCAGTACTCCTGGTCAGCAGGGTTACTCATATTTTGTTTCATATGTCTGAGGTGTGGTGTTCAGCATTTTATTGGTATGGATGGTGAGTTATACAGCATCTGTTCGTTTAAATTGATGGATAGATGGAGCTGGAAAGTCATTTTGAGTTATTTAGAACAATTTTGAGTCTTTTGGCATCATTAAGAGTCGTTTTGGAGCCATTTAGTGTCATTTAGAGTCATTTAGTCATTTATAGTCATTTTGGAATCCTTTAGAGTAATTTTCAGTAATTTTGGAGTTATTTAGAGTTATTTAGGTGTCATTTAGAGTCATTTTGGAGTCATTTAGAACTATTTTGTATCAATTTAGTTTCATTAATCGGTCATTACCGAACTTAGCAAAGAAGGCACCACACTTAGCACTGCAGGCACTGCACTTGACACTGCAGGTACCACACTTAGCACCGAAGGCACCACACTTACGGTCAAAGGTCGTGTCGGTCTGGATTATAATAAATGCTTGGCACGCTTGGGTAATCATGGATAATATTTCGGGTGATATGTTTTCCAGAATATTATTTGGCGATTATTGGCGTATGTCACATGGTGTGGCCAGTATGTATAAATGTAATGCTAAGGCTTGTTTAAGTTAAAAGTGTTTGGTATGGGTGGTCAGTGTATTTTGACTGGTGTCAGTCGGCATCGTGGATGCAATGAGAAGAAGTTGGTTGTGTCACTGGTATGGGCTGTATGTTTGCTTCGTATGGTCTGGGTGGACGAATGGTTGAGGTATGCTAAAGTTATAGTGGGTGGTATGGTTGATAGGTATAAGTTGTGTTGGTTGATAGAACAAGTAGAATGGGTGTTAAATTATAGGCTGGCCTCAGCTGTATAGTATCTCGAGTTATGATGTATATTGTGCTTGTTTTGGGTGGTGCAGTTGAATTGAATTTTTCTTTGGTTATAGGAGATTGGGTGTTGGGTGGTCTGATATGACTTATGTAATAGAATTGATGGTATGGTGATATAGTGACTAGTATATATTTGACTGGTATCGACCAGTAGAGCAGAAAGTATGAGCAGTGAGTTAACTTTTTGGTAAGATCAGTGTGTGTTACAAAGTTCCTACATGCAAATAAAAAACTACAAAATTACATATGTTAAATCTGAATAACAAATAAAAAATTCTGAAAAATATGTCTAGGATAGCGAAAATATATTATATGTAAGTTCATGTGTGTGTATATATGTTATATATATATCTCAAATATTCAATTTTAAAGAAAAATATAATGCTGGCCTATGTAAATCTGGTGTTGGTCAGTAGAGCAGATGGCATGCATGAATTACTGTGGGTGGAACAGTAGATGTTAAGGAGCCTGCTTGCGAGTATATTTAAGCAGCCAGGTTCCAGTTAGGAAGCTTAGTTTAATAGTGGCAGTCGTGAAACTTTGTCGAGAATAATATATGACCAAGGGTTCTGGTTGGATGCTTGCTAGCATAGACTCTCTTCAGTTGCGTATAAAAAGATAAAATTCACTTCATGAAGAGTGAGCATGCTGGTGTAAAGACACTACATTAATGGCGTGGAACAATTTAAGGTTTTTTGTTTTTACGTTCGTAGTATGAAGTGTGTGTGTATATATATATATATATATATATATATATATATATATATATATATATATATATATATATATATATATATATATATATATATATATATATATATATATATATATATATCCGAAGCTTAAACACGATTGTGTCTGGAACCCTTTCAATTTCCTTTCTGTACGAAGGTGGTGAGTTGGGAGATATAATCTAAATTTAGAATGAATATTTATCCAGTTTTGGGTCTTGCTCCAAAATTTTTTGTTTAGTTGAGTTAAGTTATATAATTGGCGAGGCTTTCTTTTCTGTACTTAAATAAATGCTGTTATATAAAAAAAAAATACATTATCTATTTGAATGGTTTAAGGGACTGTACAAACTGTGCTGGAATACTTCTACCTAGCTACTGGAGGGTAAGGACTACTTTGGAAAACATCAAAGAATTTAATAGTTTATTGTACTCAATTGGTATTTTATCTTCAAAGGACAAAATAACTTTTGAATCCGGAATATTTTGATTTTTAAAATAATAACGGTTTAATTAAATATTGGATATATAAAAATGGAGACTTTTTGTTGGGTAGAATTTTACAACGAAAAAAGTTGAAATCGGGTGACTGACTAAGATGTTTTTAAATATAATGTACTGATTTAATGATAGATTGAATTATCTACAGAAAAAAACAACGATAATCCTGTAGAGTTCTGTTATGCCACCATGAATTAAATAATATTTTTTAATAGTTGATTTTTAAAATAAAAGCGTAGATTTAATAAACTTGTGTAAACAACGAAATTAATTATACCTCACTCTATATATGATTTTCAATTCAGTTACAAAATGAATTTTCTGTTCGAATGTCATTGATTTTGAAAGAGAAAATATCAGTTTATTAATTATAGTTAGTGAATATTGAATGTCACGCATGTTTTAGATTTAAGAATGCACTGCTGATTTAAAAAAAAAGAACATGTTTAATCAGAGGAAAATAACAGCTTTTTTACTTGTCATATGCTATGCATACAAAACAAATATTGTTTATGATTAAAAAAAACAGTCTATATGCTTTAGAATCATGCTAAGAAACATAATGTAACAACCACTGTTCAATAAATGTTTGTCATTATTTTTTGGAAAAAATTTTGAAATTCTTTTTATACATAACATCTGTGCATTTCATGGTCATGGTGACACGATGGTTACGACCAAGGTCACGAACTTTCAACATAAATACTACCATGCTCAACATGGTTAATGTCAAATTGGAATCTGATGGTCCGCATGGCCGATAATAAACTCTACGGAATGAAAAATGTGTCTGGTACAAACACTTAGGTACTCTCTCTCTCTCTCCTCTCTCCACTCTCTCTCTCTCTCTCTCTCTCTCTCTCTCTCCCCTCTCTCTCTCTCTCTAAGTCAACTAAAGGCCGAATCGCGTAGGACTACCGAGCACTCCCGAGTGGACCCGGAGGATGCGACCCGCTGATCCCACAAGGAATTGAGTTCATTTACAAATAAACGATACAAAAACAGCAGGGCGGGAAACCAAACGAACAAACAACGAAGGCATTTCTTACAGACTGATCCGACATAATACAAAATCAAAGATGTATATATATATGGCTTACCAACAGAATAAAAGTTTATTTTGAAACCAAAAGGAAACTGCACGAGGCTACCAGAATCATCAGCAATCCTGATCTAGTAATTCACTACAAAAATACTGAAAAATCTTGTGCTGGGTCTAAAAGTTGCAAAAAAAAAAAACTACGTCACTAATATAATTCACAACTCAGAAAAAAAAAACTACATGGATTATTGCAAAAAAAAAACATGACGGGAAGATCACCAGATGAATGTTTACTTGAAAAATTAAAATTTAAACGTTTGATATCCACAAATTCACAAATAATTCCTAGCACGTTTAATTCATAACCAGTAATCACGATATAAAGCATATTCCTTCTCTTTGGGGTTCAGGATACCTTGTTATGTCTCTTACATATACAACCCCGATAGACATTCAATTTTTACAACGGAAGTTATCAGTTGGATATGACGGTATTGCTTGTAAATTAGCACAGCTATATGCCTTTGAATTCAGTACACCACTCAGCCATATTTGTTCTGCTATCATCAAATCAGGATTATTTCCAGACAGTATTTAATGTGTTATAGTTCCATCACTATTTACGAAAGGCGACAGCACCAATGTTGCCAAATACAGTCCAATCTCGCTTCTTACAGCCTTTTGAAAAGTAACCGGAAAACTAATTTATAGTAGGTTGCTACAACATTTTGAGAGAGACAGTATTTTATGGAGTCACAGTAGATTTACAGAGTTCAATTCATTGTTTGCGGATAGAAAATAAAATTTTGACTCAAACAAAACGCATTTCATGAATTTTTTCACAAAAAAAAAAAAACAGAAAATTGCATGCAGAAAAGAGCTGTAGTATAATTGGGGGCAAAAAACCGCCAGATTAATATAGACCCCTTTTCAAGAGCACACAAACTTAATCATTTTTATTTGAGCACATGCATTCTTTACTTACGTTAACGTTTAAAAACAGTAATCTACTTGAGAAAAATTAACTCTATCACAGGTATAACGACGTACTCAAAAATCATATACACATATCCTCAGTAAACTTAAAATTGATTTTTAAAAAAGAGCCTTCCGTCTTTGATAGTCAGCTTTTTAACAAACCTTCACAACATCCACAAGAAATTTGTTTCTCAAACACAAAATTATTTAAAAGGGGTTGAAGATTTTTTCTACAACGCATGGTTTGTATTTATTAGGAAAATGATAAAATCATAAACATCAGAAAAAAAAACGTTTTTACATTCGACACATATCTCGTCTCCTTTTAATTACTTTTTCTTTTGTTTCAGGGTAATGACGATGTGCTCCTGGGTACTGGTAGCCTAATGCGGACAAGAGGAAGAGAAAACAATGTCTGACTTCACATTATTAATTTATATGTATAACCTAACTTGTATATGTTCGTTGTTGAACCTTATATTATGTAATGTGCATGACTTGTCCAGTATATATGACTCAACTATTATGCACGGAAAATATATTAATAGGATGCAGTAAAACAAAGACACAACCAAAAACTCAGGGAGATTTCTTGGCGCACCAACAGCAAAGTTTCGTGGTGTTGTGAAGATTCTAGCTCCTTCTAAATAAAGATTCATAACTTAGGGGGTATGTTATTGTGTACATGGGGAATAGTTTAAACGGGACTATAGGGGCAGTGCAACTTATTGATAAGAGCTGTGTAATGAACACTACAAAAAAGGTTTTTTTTTTAACATCAAGACTGTACACTATTATTTAAATATGAACATGTTTAAGTATGCGCGGAGGGATCTATTACAAATATATTGAAACTTTAATTTATATTAAATTGTAAACATTTAACCAGCCATATTCTGAGTAAACTCTAATTGGAGAGCCACCAGCCTGTTCATGATTATGGAGGATGATTAATATGGCGGAAGTTGACGCCCGGACATACCCATCTTCAGTTATCTTCTCGTTCCAATGGTCCGACGACAAAAGACACCGTCCACTGGCTACACAGCCCGTGCGCTGTCCCCGTTTACTGGCTGGTTGAGAGGGTTTCTTTGGTTTGCGATTTCATAACTAATTTCAGCAATTACGGCCCGCGTCCTGGATAAATATGTGAAGGTGTAACCAGGCCGGCCGCTCAGCTAAGGCCTGATCACAACTCATAACAGTGGACTGCCGTTTGTTCCCGTCCTCGGGCAGACACTGGACTCGCATTCGAGAGGATACAGGTTCGCGTCGTGGTTCAGTCATTCTGATTTCGGTTTTTTTTTTTTGTGGTTTCTCTAAATTACTCCAGGTGAATGCTGAGATGGTATCTAACTACAGGTCATAGCTTATTCCTCTCTCGTCCTTGCTTATCTGGGTACCTTCCAGGCATATTCAAGCTCTTTCTCTACTATAATGTAAGAATATGGCGAAGAAAATACAACGTATCACATTCATGCGGTCACTACCTGGTCCCTATATATTCATATGGATCTTTCAGATTGTTTTATGCATGTTCGTGACTTCCGTAGTTTCTTTTGTGTTTTTACGTGTTTCAACACATGTAGAGTGTTCGCGTGTGGCAATGGGGCACTGTGCAAATTATTAACTAAACTTGAATCATTTTGTGTACTTGTACTCAGATTTCACATGTAATAAGTGAGCTATAGTAACCGATTTCCCAAATGTATCATTCTTGATCCCGAAGCTACAGTAATTGGGGCCCCCTCGAGGGCTTAGTCCCAGGTACTGAAAGATCTATATAAACTTATGGCGTATAATGTACTATTAAACTGACACGAGTATGTTAATAGAATCCACTTATAGAAATAAAAACAACCAACATATGTGTTAGTATTTATTTTTATGTTGTCTCCGCATGTTAAAAGCGTTTGAAACATTAACTGACGCTAAGCCTGGAATTTGAAGGTTACAGGATTTTTGAAACCAACATTTAATGATTGAAGTAGGCTACAGTTAATGTTTGATAATGATTTTTCAATTTACTTTGCCAGCGAATATTTTGTCAGACTGGCGCATTTCCTGCATCACAGTATCTTGAGCCATAACAAAATGTTTCCAACTTTTCAGTGTAAGAGCTTACATAAATACGTCTCTCTATAGGGTGTTCATGGTAAAGTGAGCACTCTTGAAAGCCCTGCTTATTATATAATTGTATACACGTTGTGTATTCCTCCACCTTATGTAAAATTAACATTGCCATGGGCCTCATCACTTTATTCATGCGTCGGTCAAGTGAAACGGTGAAATTATTAGAAAAATTAATATATTATAAATCTGCTCACTTTTAGGCCTACATTTCTAAAAAACAGACAGCGAAAGAAATAATTAAGTTATCAGGAATGGTTACCCAATACTTTTTGTTCGACGTTAAGATATGGAACTACTTTCCATCCATCGTAACCAACTTTACTGGGCGCATGTCCCTCAGAGCGCCAGTTAAAAAATATGCAGGTAGGGGCAGTGATGTTTTCTTAGGTTGATTTCAAAATTGCTCACTTTATCGTGTACAACCTTTATCAAGCAGAGTGTCTGTTTCATCGGTGTAGTAAAAAAAGAAGTGTTAGTTCCTTGCGTCTCGCATTTACGAAGTGCATAGCCTAAACGTTAAATTACATCTCACTGAATCACGGCTGAATATGCTTAGGCGAAACGTGTAGACCAGCGCATTCAGCCCGTGACAGTACTCTGGTTGGTCCCACAGGCGATAACTATAGACTAAACATGAGGTAGGGCGATTTTCATGCTTTGTGTGTGTCCCCAACTTTAACTCACCCATCACCAATATAACTGTCAAAATCACATGATCAGCAGTGTTGAACGTGATTGTTTACATTTGATTTTCAACACACCCTACATATTCACACGGATAAAATAAATAGTTTGACAAGCTCGGGTATATTATAGTTGTAACAAAACTAGGTCAGGAAGTGTATGATCGTTTCAAATCACTTAATTTCATGAACAGGATTCTAGCTACAAATGCTTTCCACGTTTGCTTTGATCAAGTTATCGCCAGAATAAAAAGGAAACAGTACAGTGCTGGATCACGGGGAGTGGTTAACGGGCAGCTCGCACTTGCACTCCACACGAAATTCCCTCAACGGTAGCATCATCCTTCATACTGGTCAAGCGGCCACGTCGACAAAGTTCGGGTTAGTTCGGGTCAACTCGGGTCCTGCATGGCCGCGCCACAACGAGAGCGTGTTGTATGTGAGCTGAATGCCGCCGATTTTCATCAGTGTGATGTTAGTCCTCAGCGTGGGGGAGGGACAACCCCCAGTTGGAAGTCTTTGGGTCTGACGGGGCCAGGGGGGAAACACTTCCCCTCCTGCCGCTTGGTCAAGTGGAGGCGGTCGCCAGTTGTGTGAACCGAATGCTGGATGCGTAGTGCGGTTAAGAGGATGATGAAGGAGGGAAGACTGTTAGGGGGGAGGGGAAGACGTCACAGGTACGGGAAGGCAATGGTAGAAGGAAGGGGGGAGACGCAGTGAGTGGACTGTAGGTAACTAGCACAACGTCCGCGCGTAACCTCTTGTTCCATAGAGGAAAGTATTCCACTCGGCTCGGCGTGTGATTATCAACCTTTAAGCCGCGGAGAGGTTCAAAGCCCTGGCCGGCTTTCTTGGAAACGTTCATGGCCAAGGCTACGCCGCGCCAGCGCGACGGTGGCGCACAGGAAGTTAAGTCCTTCCACGCCAATTTCCTCTTCATGATCTTGCCTGGAGGCCAAGTAATTTCGGTCAGGGTCGACTTGCTTCACAAAAGACTTCTGACGGTGCTATCTATGCCCATGTGCACAAAGCAGACTACCATTTTGTACATAGCGAGCGTTTTCTCAACAGTGTCAAAACACGTTATTACTAAGTAGTTATTAAGTGCCAGCTTAAAAATTTTATTGGAATATACTTCCGCATTTGAATCATTAGTGAAGTGTTGGCGTAATGCCCATTAAAAGCAAATTTAAAAAATTCTAAGACTTTTATGGAATGCTTCGGTAAATAAATACAACTAATAACCATTATAATTAGTTAAGTATTCACGCACGTAATTATAGGCTATTCACGGTAAAGTGAGAAATTTTGAAAGCCCTCTCATTTGGAATAATAGTCAATAAATATGTTATTTTTAGCCATAGACGTTAACTTCCCAGTGCGGTGTAATATACACACTGTGTTTATTACTTGCATAGCAATATTTATTTTAAAAGGCGGTTAAAGGATTAAATATGGCAGAAAGAAAAAAGTAACTAGGGCCTCAAAAGTGTTCACTTTACCGTGAACAGCGTATACTACTCTAAAATACTGACACCTTGCGTGCTATCATCATTCCTTGCTAACCGTTTCCAGTGGTTCTTCCAAGTGTGCAAGTCTTACACAATAAATGTTACTATCAATATTGAAGTTTTTATTTTAAGAAGTAACAGTAAATACATCCGTAAAGGTCTTTCGAAATTTACTATATTAAATGTAGGCTACGCGGGTAGTTAACGGATCAAAAGCGCTGGAGGGAACAACAGAAAAAGAAAATTTTCAATACATGTTACGCACTTGAGGTGAATCTTCATTCGCCATTTTGGATTCTTCACTTTTCTACCTTGATTTGTTTTTGTAAAAAGAAACTTGTGAAAGCGCCCTCGACGATACGTCAAGCCCTAACTACCTGCCTGAAAGTACCCTTAGAACAAACTTACTATTGACCGTACACTGCAGCACAGACAAGACCAGTGAACAACGAACTCATAATTATGTCTCAATATTAAATCTGTCAATATTTGTCAAAATAAATATTGTGTCATAAATACGAGTTTGTGGTCCAGTCGTAATGTATGTACTGTTGTGTGAGGCGAATCCAGCAATATTAATATTTCAGTAGGGTTTTGAACACAATCGGTTACCACCTAATTGCTTTCAACTTTCGGTTATAGGACGTAAACTGAACCAAAAGACGTATTCCCGCTTGTTTTATATCTAGAGACCTGGAGAATTCGTGGATTAATTTAGGGAAAATCTTGAATTTTAAACCCGTGCGTTTATAAACTTTAGCCGTGGGCCCACACGGTGTTTGACACTTCCTGGAGAACGGTGTCCAATTGTCGCATTCCACTGTGAGAGCAGACAACCAATGTGCAGTTGATATCGGCATGTTAGTACATAAGACTGTAGAGTCTAGCCTGAAGGTCATTGAACTCGCGAATTTTTCAGGTCTCTACTTATATAGCTCAGTAGGCAAGTTAAAAATGATAGTTAAAGTTTTGCCGATAGAATGGCTTCTTGTTTCATACTTCAGTTTTGTTATTTATTTTTATTATTTTCGTTGTTTAAGGGTATCACTCTTACAATTTACCTGAAGCATTCATACGGTGACATTGTACCAGGGTTTACATAAATTAAATTACCAAAATGATGGACACAGGTTTAGTAATGCACAGGTAAATAATTAGTCAAAAATGAAGACGCCCTTTTCAAATAAGAAGATTCCCGGCTATTGCACTTCTGTTTCTGTTGTTGAGGATTCATGTGCTAGATTTATGCTTTTATGCTATGGTCAAGCGAGTTGACATGTGTTTAGGAATGTCATTGCGTGAGTCCAACTTAGTAATATGTTCTGAAATTTAGTTATGTTCATCAGTCATATTTTTGTGCACAACTTGACTGAGGTGCAATACACTTCACCAGTGACATAACAAGCTCTCTGTAAGATTCGAACATGATGAACAGGTAATTTTTTGTGTAGATGGATTCACATTGGACGCCGATGCTGTAAAATGACTTATTCTAAAATAAGCAAATGTGTATAATTTAATAACATATACCGTGCGATTAATCAACAGTATGATGCACCCTTGTAATTTTTGGTTTTCAGGTTCTGGTAATCTTTCCTACTTCAGTCTTACTTATGTTTAGCTAAAACCTGTAAACCTTTAAAGGAAATAAATATCTTAAGTTGTATGCTTGATTTAAACACCAGAGATAAAGATACTTTTGTAATAAGTGTTATTACGAATATTAAAATATTATATTATGATTTAAAAAAAAGCACAAAGTGAGCAAACTAGAAATATTTTTAGATAGTTATGTAATAGAGGAATATACAACTAGCTACGCGATTAAAATTAAATAAAAAAATTGCTATACGGAGTAAGTTGAAATAAATGCGTATAAGTTTATTTTATGATACATACACATAACAACAGAAGACGAAGGTTGTGAGCTGTATAAAGGTGAAACGTTAGATAACAGGAATACCAATAACCAGTTAAGTAACAAAACAACACTGGCAATTAAGCAAATAAATTTGATAATACCGATAATCAATTGATTAAGTAGTAATTATACACTTAAACTGAGGAATAATATAACTCATGATATGAATTAAAACATATTCATTCATACTGGCATCAGTTGATATGATGTTAAAAGTATAATTGATAATATTGTTAATAGAGATAATATAGTTGAAGGTAACATAATATTTGGAATTAACTATGCAAGAATATATATGTTGATGGTAAATTTTAATACAACTAAAACAACTTATAAAAGATTTTACAAAAAATCACATCTATATACTTATCTTGATAAAGAATATAAAATTTGTTAAATGAGTCGGAAGAGTTTCAAGATATGCATTAATAAAGATATATAGAGGATCTTCTAACGAAAAATGAGAGAAGAAAGCATATTTAAATGTTAAAATTAATATTATAAAATTTTATTACAGCCTGTCTATCAATTGAATGATAATATATATTGAATGATAATACCTATTGAGTGATAATAAAATTCGTCCTATAAAAATATTCCATAATATTCTAATCTACATTCACATTATATGTAAAGTAACTCTGATGTGTTAATAAAAAACTGAGGTATCACATTTACGAAGAGAGTGAATATATTTATTAATGTATATTAATATGGTGAAAGATACAATGTAGATGTAAACAGTTGGAGTAAAATGAAGATATAAATTATTAGAGTTCATATATATTCAAAACCCTTATTTATAACATATCAGTTAAATTTCTCTGTATTCATCTCTACTTCAGCAATATAATGTAAATGATCAAACACTAGGTATTTATTTTTCTTCTCAGCACAATTCTTCGTAACAAGTTTATATAATTTATTAATTATATTTAATCTTATATTCACATTTTCTATTTACATTTAAAGCTCCAGATTTTTAGATTTATAAATTACACACAGTAATCACGATTTCCATGCCTGTTTTTGATTATCTAAAACAAAATACAACGTGTTGGCATTCGTCTGCTTAATACATTGCTCAACAGCTGACTTCACGGCCCACCGCTCTGAAATGGAATATTCGAGTTCATAAACCAGTCGGAATAAACTAGCTACGAATAAGGACTTACCGACGTGTGACGTGTAAATAAAAATATCGTAACGGTCGTGAGGAAACTTCCTAACTGCAAAAAAAAAAAAAACTGGTATATTGCAGGGGAAACCCGAAACCCAATAAGTTTGATTTCCAAGGCAATTCTATTATTTTTTAAACAAAATTGTTAGTAAAATTTTCAACAAGTATGAAATTGAACCCAGATTTGAACATATAATTTATGTTACAAATAAGTAGTGGAAGGAGTTTTTCGATATTTGAAAATTCCTAGTGGAGTTAAAAGGTTTCTGTTTTCTTTTCGTGTGCATTATTTTTAAACATATACGGAGATATGAGCTTTTCGTAGTAGACCAGTTGATTTTTTTGTTAGAATGGTGTCAAAACTAGTTGCGAAGTTTCCTCGTGGGGATAACGAAGTGTAAATGAGGTATACTCTGGTTCATCTAAGCTCACCAAATTTTGACCGTTATGTGGACATGTATTATTTGATGATGTGCTTGCAGTTCGCAAAGACAGTCAAAATTTCTTACTCAGATGTGAATCTGAGACCCTTGTTTAACCAGTAGAATAGCAAATTTGTTCTGGCATTGTGACCTGCGAGCAAATCATGAAATAATAATTGTCAAACTAAGTGAGCATACACGCAATCTTGCCTGTATGAATCTCCGATATTGGACAGCAGGTTTCCCAAAAAGGTATGATTTTTAACATCAAGGTACGGTTTTAATAAAATCAAGAAAAATGCTACATATAATATTAATGTTTGAAAAAAAAAAATATATATATATAAACATAATGTAACTCAATACGCTGCATCATATCATGTAATACACTACTACAGTTTCATACATTCATTTATGGAATCGTTATTATTTTGTTTCGTACTTAGTTCAATTATTTTATTTATTTATTTCGACTTTATTTATACTGGCGAAGTTAAGGCTTCAGTGCATTATTTTTAAACAAAATGCACATGACTGTTGAGCTTGAAAAAGAACGGAATAATTCATGCATTCTTGTTTATTTGTAATGGAACGTATTATTTTTTTCACTGAATGATGTCAAATAAGAAAAAGAAAACATGCGCTTTGTTGTCACAAAAATTGTTTGCTTAAACATTAAATATTTATTACAAATTGTTTACGGGGCAAAAAGTCCGGTCAGAGCTGAGGTACGGTCGGGTGATGAATACCACTTTTTGGTAGGTTCTGGCAACGCTGCCTACATGAAACTGAGTGTAAGAGGTGATGGTAACGGCAGACGGCGCAGGCAGGCGTCTCTCGGGGCGCGCTGGGAGCGGGAAGGCTGGGGTACCGCTATGCAGGCAGGCGGGTCCAGCTGTGTCCGAATGTGAGAGGGACCGGTCCGCTGGGCGACGCCGCGGTCAACGCACCGGAGCTCCGCCACCACCGGCCGGGGAACCGTTGCAGCCTCGCTTCCCTGCACGCCCGTCGCAGTCGCAACACCCCGACAACCCCGACGCACGACGAAATATATGTAGCAGCCAATGTAAAGCTAGGTCACTCTGACGTCTGTCCGACAAAATAGCAGCCCCCGACAGCCCGAAAAATTTAGATTCCGTTTCTACTTTCCATCGTGTCGGACTCGTCGGGGAGGGCGAAAAATGTAAATACAACCTTAGAAAATAAAATTTCGTGCGTATTGCGCTACTGTAGTAAATAATAAACTAACTTGCTGCCAAAATAACGTTCCGTTTTGATTCAAAATATATTTCAACTCTCGTATGAATAAAAATTTTGTTAAAAGCAAAATAAGCATTCATTTTATCGCGAATTCTAAAAAGTAAGTATTGGATATTATAAGGATAACTTTCCGTTTTAGAATTTCCGAACAGCCAATTAATATACTTCTCGCGCACATGTCGTCAAGGTATTGTGAACACTGAATAACATTTAATACGAAATTTTGTCGAGCTCTGACGTCATTTTTGTCTGTCGTCTCGTGTTCGTCGGGCTATTGCGACTCCAACTTTACACGCCACGGTTTAGTGATCCTCGCAGTGGCTGAGTTGAGTTACGTGGGCGACTCTTAACAACGTCTTGAGAGAACATGAGGGTAAACCAAGAACAGAACGGAGCAGCGCTGGAATGCAAGGGAGGGGGAAACGGGAGATCCCCGAGGAAACCCGCCGACCAGCGGCATCGTCCGACACGTTTGCCACTTGCGAAAATCTGGGAGTGACCCAGCCGGGGATTGAACCCGGTTCGGGTTGGTGGAAGGCAAGCAGTCTAACCGCTCATCCACCGCGTGTGTACGCGCAAACACGTCATTATTATTTCCAATTTTATAACTTTCTTAGATATTAGTTATCTTAAATGGTAAAACAAATTCGTTTTTAAAAAATCCCATTAATAACAGTAAACTTCCACGCTGCCCACACGGCAGTCCTATTAATGAAATCTCTCAAAGTGCGAAATGTTGCCATCGGACTAGGGATCTAACTCACGAAACCCACGTTATGACCTGATGGTGAACCCACGCTATTATTTTTTATATTACAGGATAAAGATATTATTTTTGGTGCAGAAATAACATTTCCGGTAGAAGGAATGTGGAGACAGTTTCATGAGCTAAACACTTATTTTAAACGCGAATTACAAGGGTTTAAGTAGAATAAATATGGTTAAGGCCCCCTCCTAATGGAACTTTTTCTCATTTAAGGCCGAGAAGCGCGGAAGCGATAAGTGCGACACTGCCACTCGCAACAAGTGCGCCATCGCTCTTAAGCGCAAGGCTCTAAACTGGCGTGCAGTGTTCTAGTCGTACTGGGTGTATCTGTGGAACTTTCAGTGGTGACCCTATTATTTTATTGGTGGAAAGCGTGTAGGAAGGTACAGTACAAGGCCCCCGAAAAGTTTGGTATGTATCTGACTCGTATATATTGAGGTAGAGCGCTTTGAAAAAACAGTTTTTTTTTAGCCATTTTCGAGTTCTCAAAAAATATGTTTGTAAAGTGCGTGAAGTCTTGAAAGCACTTAACACCCTCGTTTGAAGTGTGTCTTCCTTTCGCAGACCAGCACGTTGGACGCACGTGTAATAGTTTCGTGGGGAAACTTGTATTTCAAACACACTGCAACGTAATTCGAGCAACAGATAGGCGCGAGCCTTGACTAAACGTCATCTCTTCTATAGAAGCTTCCTCCTTCACACCCTGGTGAACTTCTTCGTAAGCAGTCATTTTCACATTTTTTTTATTACAGTTAACCTATGCATTATTAAACGAATGGATTCCGTGTACTCCCTTTCAACTACAATTTATCTGAACTTTTTTTTTCATGCAGGGAATCGTATAGACCTTTGCGTGAAGTTCGCCCTGATTTCCTTTTAAGCTACCTATGCTGAGAACGTAGTATTTAAATTAAGAAAATCTAGAAGAGGTAATTATTACAGTCTTTAGGATTCTAATTCTGTTTAAAGGAAAATTGTTTATTAACGCAGCCACCTTCAATGTTGACATGCTATTGGCCGACGGTGTGTTTCGGTTCAGAAAAAAATGGAACGGACAGAATCGGGCATAAAAAAAATCTCAAGCAACCAATGTGACCTGCACTGGAAAAAAAGTTTGTGGTAGTAAACATAACACTATTTAGTGGTCACCACTAAAACTTCTGTGGCCTCAAAAAAAAATTATTCTGCGGTCACAGCAAACACATTTAGCAGGGTAAGATTCCTACAGAATACTTATCTGTGTGTGCATATTTCAAGAGCCTAGATGTGAAATATGTTTTGTTTGTAGCAGTTAAAAAGTGAGATGGTGGTGACTAGAGCAGCGAGCAGGGGTAGACGACCTGGGAAGTGCAGAGCCACAACTCTCCGCTGGTTGCTGTACGCTCGTTGGCCTTCATAGCGCCATCAAGACGTCGGTCAAATAACACTTTTTGCGACGGCGGCGCGGCGCGGCGCGTCCTGGGTCGTTGAACTCCGGCGGCGCGCGGCGTGACGTCACAAACGTTACCTTCCAGTGTTCCACTGCTCCAGTTCCGGCCTCCAGCCAGGCCATGTGAACAGCGCTCCCCGCTCGCTCGCCAGGTACACTTACACTTTACCGCGGGATCAACAACCTCGCCACTGCCACGAGGAGGGGGAAAGTACCCGCCGACCGCCGCCATCTTGTTGCCTTCGCCTCTTTACCTGCGTCCATGGGCGACGCATTGAAAGCCAGTCTTCAACTTACCTGTTCTCCACTCGTCAACTGCGTTAGAGTACAGTGAATGTTACGAAGCAGTACCACTCCAATCAACAAGCTGCCTAGTCATACTAACCTCCCATCTAGACGAACCGGGTTCGATTCCCGGTGGGGTCGCTTCCAGATATTTGCATGTGGGAATAGTGCCGGACGATGCCGCTAGTGGGCCGGATTTTCTCGGGTATCTTCCGTTTCCCTCCACCGCTTTGTCCCGGTGATGCTCCATACCTCGTTTCACCCTCATCGATTCTCAAGACCACGATGTTAGAGCCGCCCAAACCTTCACTCGCTCTTCTTCACAAACTGTCTAATGTCGGTTGTGATCGACTGCTTAATTTTTCCCATGTGGAATCATTTTAGGCAAATAGTTGATGTTTTCCTAAGGCTGGCTGCAAATGTACTACTAAAAAATGTCATAGTTCAAAAGATTGAGGAAATTTTATGAAATGTAATATTTGCCCTGCTAGAGACATATTCAGAAATAAATGGAAAATAGGAGCAGTTGCGAAAAACTAATGGATCCAGTTTGGCGACAATCTGAATCTTGGGCTTCTGGGCTGCAGATATTCCTGAGGATTTACAAAGTTTGGGATATGCCCTCGTATCGATATGTAGTGATTAGTTCATTATCTCAATTGAAATGAACGTGAACAAATAATTAATACATTTAAGTACGGTACAAAAAGATTCCGTCCAACTTTAACAGATATTTCGGTGCTTTTCCAAAGCCTCAGTTTAATCTACAATTTAGACAAGAAGTTATGACACAGAAAATTCAATAAAATTCACAAGATTTACTATAATTCCATATTCGGATTTGTTCTTCGAATTTAGTTTAGTCTAAGGGCAACGTTTGGCCAATTTAGATGAACTAGTTTTCTGTCTATGGCTTCGACCGCGTATTCCACACCAATGAGCTTCAAATTTTCTTTGCCGAAAGACCTCTTTGTAAATCAGATTGGTGGTTCTGTCCTCAGATGCTAGAATTACCAGTAGCTAGAAGAGCTTACTCAGGGGCTGGCCATGTAAGAAGCAGTCATCGTTCAAATATCTCCCTGCCACATTTAGCGACTGCCGATGTACCTAACTTATTGTCATAGCAAGACAGGCCTTAGGGGGAATTGCAATCTCTTAAATTTGAAAGTGTACACGAATTAAATGAGTGGTATGCGGAACAAGAATACTGATTCCCCCCGAACACATGCAAAGAAGACGGTGTCCTAAATCACATACTTTGGACAAGCCTTAACTTAGAGCCTGCACCTATTTCAGCGCTTTGGCAGGTCAAGGTTTCGTAGTAACATTAATGGAGTCCTAACCTTGAGGAGAAGCTTGTGTGGGGATAAGCCAGGATGTTAGATGCTGCTGATGAATTCCACAGGGTAATGGACTCCATCACCCATTTTTACAATGTGTCCACAGATTTTTACTTCCCCTTTAAAGAACTATATCGAACTATGCTCATAATTTATCTCTTAACGTTTTTCAATGCTCTTAAAATCTTCCATGACAATATTTTTGATGTGTTAGTTGAATCACTTTAAAACTATAAACTAAAGATTGAACCAACAGAATATTGCCTTCAGAGTATTTAGCATTAACACTATTGGAATATATTTAATGTAGTAATTTTATTTTCGCAAATAAAAGCTCCAATTGTTTGGAATATCAAAACTAAACAAAATTTCTCGCCATTGTTGTAAAACATTATTTTTACAATTCTTTTGATGATTAGCGGGTATTTCGTTGTGACATGTCTGCTCGCAAGAAACCAGTTCAATGTTGCAACACAAATATTGGTTACTGAGCAGCTGGCATTATATATATTATATATATATATATATATATAAAGCTACGCGATTTATTGAACTGACTGCGAACTTTATGTAAATGAGATATTTAATTACTGATCCTATTCAGTTCCGACACTTTGTATTGTAAGTGACATATAATCGAAAACACATTTTACAACGTTCTTTTTCTTAGGATTTGGATTATATACAAAATGTCGAAATGTCTATTTAGACATTTATGTAAGTTATGCAAACTTTGTAAGCAAATGCTATAACGCTTTTTGTCGTGTTAATAAACTATTGAAGGATTCCTCGAAAACATTTCTAACACTTTTCACCTAATTAGGGGTGGAATTACGAAAAATTCTGAATTTAACTTTTAGGCGTTCATATAAGTAGCCCTTTAAAGCAAAGAATAACTTTATATTATAGTTTAGTGAGCTGTTGAGGAGTCCTAGAAAATACATTTTACCATTTACTCGCTTAGGGATTGAATTTAGAAAAATTATAAAATAAGTTTTAAGCCATTTATACGGGTAAATTGTAATAGGAAAGAGCATAAGGATGTTCTATTGGATTAGTGAGCTTATGAGGAGTGTTCTAAAATTCATTTTACTCCTTTTCATCATCTTAGGGATTGCTTTAAAAAAATTCTGAAATCAGTTTTTAGGCGTATATACAGTATGGGGCTGAATGCGACCTACAAAATTCGTAAGGTGATTTCTTATGCAAAATCAAGTGGCAACTATATAGGAAAGTTTGTAGTGTACCCACACTAATTTTAAGGGCGAAATAAGTCCCCGAAAGTGGAGATATTTGGATATATTTTTGCGAAATATCGGAAACCAGATATGATGAAAGTACAATTCGCGGAACATTGCTTTATGCGATCGGGATCTTCAACCTTAAGTGGGATTTCCACTGGTGCGAGTCCGCACGCACAAGGTGACGTCACGTACTCGTGGAATCCCAGAGACGACGTCCGCCTTCTCACGATCAGGAGTTTTCCGCTGCAGTTCAGACAACACACGACCCGCTTCCTCGCGATGGCCCGCTCATGCTCGTGGTGGAGCAGCATTTCTACCCGAGAGATGCACAGAGCGCATTTCCACCGTGCGCGTCTCTCAGCCGGGCAGACACTGTAGTGCAGGCGTGTATCCTAGTCAGTCGTCATGGATCGGAAGGTAGAAGTATGCGCCAGCGTTGCAGCAGTTTATGTTTTTTTTTAGTAGCAAACTTGACGTAATTATATTAAAAAAACGGCAAATTAAAACTCTTAAAACATGTTCCATGTAGGTGTTCGTTACATAAGGTGGTTTACCGTTGTTAGTTACAACTCAGAAGCTCTATCAAATATGTCGCTCCAAGTTTGACAATCAAGTTAGTTTGTAACACTCAATATACGTTTTGTGAAAATGCATCCACTCAAATAATTCGCATAAAATACAACATTACTATTTCTGCCTAAGGTTTTTTAGGACAACAAACTTTACTCTATAAAATTCCAAAGCTTGAACCAACACGCATGCAACTTCAAAATATTCACAATGTATTACCTAGCTGATGACAATTTATATCATCAAATGTGTTTAAGTAAAATTATATTTGTTATCTCTAGGCTATTTAACGGAAGTCTGGGAATCTGTATTTTTACACAGTTGTTCGCGTATAATAAGATTTAAAAGAAATCATTAAACATTTGTGTGTTAATAACGTTCTAAAGGCCATTTATCACTATCAGTGATTTATTAAATTAAATCAGTTGAATTCAAATTATTGAATAATTATGCAGTTCAACCTTTTGAATACAATAGAATAGAATAAGTTAGAGTTTTGAAAAGCTTATCACACATGCAGATGTATTCAATAAATATTAAAGTTAAGAATTACCTGTTTAGAAGTTTTTTTTTCAAACTAGTATAAACCATGCACTACATGAAAATAATTTTTAAAATCAATACAAAGGTTTTTTTAAATATGATATATGTACTTTGTATGCAAGTACTTTTGTTTCTTAAATGCTTATTAAATACTGTATTATGGCAGAACTCGATATTTATACTGTTTAAGTGATTCGGGGTACTAGTTCAAAATTTTGATTCAAGCAAAAAAAAAAAACAATTTATTAAAGAAAAATGGTGGAGGAATTCAAGTTATTCAATGGCTTGAAAGACAAAATTGTCGTGATTATGACGTCAAAAGTAACATCATAGAGGATTCAAATAATAGAATTAAATAATTTTGAAAACGATTTGAAGCGAACTTTGATAATGTGGAAGGCCCTAAAGAATGTTTAATTTCACCATCAGGCAGTTTATGAAATTAGTTATTTGTATACAATATTCCGGTTTATGCTCGCCGAATTCGTTTGTTTGGGAAACAACGGCGATAAGGGAAAACAATTGTTTTGCCATATTTTATATAAAATTTTGGGAGGCAGAAAGCGGCGAGAGAAGTCTACATTAATGACATGCAGATGTAGAATACCATTGTCCGAGGTACCGGTGGGGGGAATGCTCGGCTCTTCTTGGAAACAACTCACATGGTGCGGGCCCTGTTTCCTCTGTGTCTCTCTTCCCACTCCGAACAACAAGGGTTTCTCCGTCGGCATCTTTCATGTATACACACAGCTACCTGGAGGATCGCCTCTAGACGGATCCCCGCGCACACCCCCGACGCACAGCAAATAAGGCTTTTCCACAGCCCGCTGTCCTGCACGCATCCCACCCGTGACGTCAGGAGTGACATTGTGTTTGCCAAACACGAGTCAGTGGAAAGGCCCCTTTTAGAGAAAATGCAGAGTAAAGCGGGCTTTGCACTGGTGCGTGTCCGCACACACAAGGTGACGTCACGTGCTCGTGGGTCTCCGGAGACGACACGTCCTCCTCACGACCAGGCCTTCTCCACAGCGCAGTTCAAACTACGGGCGACCCGCGTGTGCGCGAAGGCCCGCTCATGCTCGCGGTGGAGGAGCATTCCTACCTGAGTGACGCACAGAGGGCACTTCCACTGTGCGTGGGTCCTAGCTCGGCTCTGGTGTATCCTTGTTAGTCGGCGACATGGATCGGCAGGTGGGAATATCTGCAGGCGTTGCAGCAGCTTAGGTTGTTTTATTAGCTGGAAACCAACTTCTAGAGCAAAAGAGATTAGCTGGAAATCTGCGAAAACATAATCAACTGTATCTACATTCAGAAAAGTATCTGTAGATAGCAACTGTACAGTAGGGTATTGTTATATATACTTACATCCACTGAAATTACGCGCTATAAAAGAAACCTCTTTTATGCATAACTGCAATTCACAACATTAACAAACCACCGACTTTGCAAATGTTAGAAATGCGAACTGTCGCAACATAATCAATAATTTTGAAATACTTGCTGTGAACTAAATAATCTGACAATTTGAGACTCGTAGGCCTATAACTGCTATTTCACAGCGACTACAGATCGCGCAAAACCGGGGTCCGAGGTCCCAGGGTATTTAAGTTGATCACAATAAGTAGTTTTGTAAGCGTTTTTATTTCCCCTCTCAGTAAATATGTGTACTTCCGTAGTATATAAGAATAAACATTGCAATATGCCTGTATTTTCAAACAAAATGTTTACACGCCACTATTCCAAAGATTAGGGTCTATACCGTATTTGCTCAATAAATACGCAATTAACAACTACTGTCATCAATAGCATTAAAATAGATGCAAAATAATTTCACTCTATAAGGGTTTATATAAAATAGTTAATACTTATTATTTTTATACTCAGACAATAAACATAGTTCCTCTGTTATATGCCATTGTTGATTATGATACATGTAGGAGCAGTTGCAAGGAAATGCCAGTCACTTGGGCGTAGTTATCGTTTATTTCTTCATTCGTAAACACACCACGTCTCTGACAGCATCGATTGAAATACGTTTTCTCCTGTCTTCCAGTACAGAAAGCTTGTAAATATGTAGACGATTTAGCTTCTAGCTTGCTATACAACAGACAGTATATCGAAGCTGTAGTGATGTGATGGAAAACCTTTTTTGATAACTTTTGCAGGTTAAATCTAGGAATAATTATTTACATTTTTAGTGCTTTCAAATAACAATTAAATGTTGCAAAAACCAATTTTTCCGCAGTATTCTTAACAACTGTGAAAATATTTTTGTACACGTATATGCACTGAAATATTATATGTAATAAACTATCAATAATCGACAAATAAATAATCCTAAAATATTTTCCATGCATGCTGGACGAGTGCTTTATCATTGTTCAGTTACAACTCAGAAGCTCTGTCATATAGCTTCAACGTGACAATACACTTTCAAGTTAGTTTGTAACAATCGATATAGGCCTACTGCAGGGAAGCCTAGGAATCTGTATTTTTCCACAGCTGTTCGCGTAAAAAAAAAAAAAAAGAATATTTTGTAGGTTAATAACACTCTAAAGGGCATTTAACATTATCAAGTGTTTTATTAAATTCAATCAGTTGAGTTCAAATTATGGAATACTCATGCAGTTCAATTTATTGAATTAAATAGAACAGAATACTTCAGAGTTTTGAAATGCTTTTCTTACATGCAGTTGTATTCAATAAATATTAAAATTAAAGCTTTTTTTTTTTTTTTTTTTTTTCAAAAATTATTTAGTTAAAAGATACCTTATGTTCAGAACTTTTTTTTTTTTTTTTCAAATTACTTGTCAAAAAGATACAAACTTTTTTCTAACATGATATATTTGCTTTGTATGAAATAAATTTATGCAAGTGCTTTTGTTGCTTAAATTCTCATTAAATGATGAACTATGGCAGAACACTTTATATTTATACTGTTTTAAAATTATTCGTAGTGCTAGTTGAAAATTTTGATTCAAGCAAACAGAGAACATATGAATAAAGAAAAACATTGGAGGAATTCGAGTTATTCAAAGACTTGAAAGACAAAATGGTCATGATAATAACGTCCAAGTAACATCATAGAGGATTCAATTAATAGCATTCAATAATTTTGAAGAAGATTTGAAGTGAACTTTGATCATGTGAAAGGGCCTAGAGAATGTTTAAGTTAACTATCAAGCAGTTTATGAAGTTATTGTTGAAATTGAGTGATTTAACATTGTTAATTACTTGTAGTATACAATATTCCGAATTATTCTCGCCGAATTCGTTGGTTTGGGAAACAACAGCAACATGGGAAAAAAAATTGTTTTGCTATATTTTATAGAAAATTTTGAGAGCCAGAAAGTGACTTAAGTCTGCAGCAATGGCATGCAGACTTAGCATACCATTGTCCGAGGTTCTGGTGGGGTGAAAGCCTGGTCCGTCTTAGAAACGACCCAAACGGTGGGGGCGCTGTTTCCACTGTGCGTCTCTTCCCACTCAGAACAACAAGGGTTTCTCCGTCGGCATCTTTCATGTATATGCACAGCTACCTGGAGGATCTCCCCAAGAAGGATCGTCCCACACACGCCCCCGACGCACAGCAAATATGGCTTTTTCACACGCATCCCACCCGTGACGTCAGGAGTGACGTCGTGTTCGCCGAACACGAGTTAGGGGAAAGGCCCCTTACTAACACTCCCTGTTACGAAGATGACAGGGGTGGCTACTCTCTCATGCCAGCAACTTCGTTACCGTTGGGAATTAGTGAACGTTTGATGTTGGTTTATTAAGCAGTATGACTTACGAAACAAAACATATCGCCCTGTTGCAGCTACCTAGGATCCACCATTTTCGTTTAAAACGTACACAAAGATTCTGCTAGATTCCGCTGCAGCGATACTGCGCCTAGTATGCAGGCAATTACCACCTATAGGCTGTTCACGGTAAAATGAGCACTTTTGAAAGCCCTGCTTAAGATCTACTTGCAAGAACATTGTGTATTCTTCCTCCTTATGTGAGATTATCATTGAAATGGGCCTCATCACTTTATTCATGCTTAGGCAAAGTGGAACTGTGAATTATTAGAAAAGTAAATATTTAACAAATCTGCTCATTTTTGCACTTCTGTGCATTAAAAAATCAGAAAGCGAAATAAATAATTTAAGTTATCAGAAATGTTTACCTAACACTTTTCATTCAATGTTAAGATACGGAACTACTTCCCATCCAGTGTTACCAACTTAACTGGGCGCATGTCACTCAAGGCGCCTGTTAATATATAGTATACAGGAAGGAGCAGTGACTATTTTCCAAGGTTGATTTCAAAAGTGTTCACTTTATAATGAACAGCCTTTATATGTGTGTATGGCCACAGCACAGCCAATGGTGGCAGACAAGGTTAACACCTACTGTAAACAATGCATATCATAAACAGCATGTTTAGGAAACATGTGTACAAACTCGGGTACGTGATTCGTGACCGTAAAAGTGGAAGATGGACATAGGACACCCAGGGTCCATCTCAAATACTAAGGGCTGTAGAAGCCCCTAAAGCCGGAGGGTGACAAGCATATTACATGGGATATTAAGCAAAGTACTTAAGTTGGAGGAACGCAAATTGGTATATGGATTAACTAAACCGATATCATGGATAAAAGGAAGGTATGGTCCGTCATACATATCCTCATCGGTAAGTAATAGGGGTTGGCATCCTTTGATTACATGCAACATTTACACTGTGACATTAAATTAACTGTGGATTCTATCAGATGAAGCAGGACATTGCAATTAGCAAATAAGCCCCACTAGTTGCAACTGTCTAGGACCCACCATTTCCATTTAAATTGCAAATGAAGGGTACAGTGGTAGCAATATCTTGGCCTAGTGAGAAGGGAACCCTTCCTGCTCCCGGAGGAATTCAGAGGGGATTCCACGCCGAATGAGACAAGAGATTTTGACGGCTCATAACAGCGAGGTCTTGAGTCCCTATGAGGGTGATTGAGGTGAGTATGGAGCAGTGCCGTATTGGAAGGATGCCGACCAGCGGCATCGTCCGGCACGACATGTAACATTGTGCATCATACCACCAACATGTGTTTAAGCCTCATCGAGCACGCGCTGTGCAGCTATGTTTGGAGGTTGCCAGGTGGACGTGGCTGCTGGAGTAGTATGTAGTAGATCAGGGGTACCGTCTCCTCATAGTGCAGCTGCGGGTACAGTTGTCGGTAGTAGACCCTGGTGTGCGTTCTGTTGAGCTGTTCACCTGCGGCAATTAGGGATATGTACAGCACTAGTAGTGCTGTGCTGCTGATCGTTGTCGCCATTTTGTGCCGTTTTTACCTGTAACATAACAAATTAATGTGGCGAGTTTAATGTTTCTAGTAATTAATGTCTCGATTTTTCTTTCGCCATGTTAGCGAACTTCGATTGAAATTGTCGATGGCTCCATCATGTTATGGACAAGGTATGGGCCATGATATTTAAACTTGAGAGCCTTTTGTCTAGCTCGATTTTAACCCATTTCCATTGCCCCTTATTTTAACTATTGATTTAACCATTGTGTCGAATATTTGTGTTTGCTTTTGCTGTGAAGCAATTAAGTTGATTTTAGCCAGCTCTCGATTCTGATTTAATTGTTTGCACCATTTGCCACTATGTTCTAAGTTTTCGTGCTAAACAACATATGAGGGTTGTATGACCTCTACCCCGTGAAGGAGGTAGAAAGGACTAGATTTGGTGCTATGGTTGACAGTTGAATTATAGTTGAAATTTATGTTGAATACGTATTTGTCCCCGTTTGCAAGGTCCTCGTTAGCACACATCGTTAATTGCTGAGATAGTATTTTATTAACTTGTTTGGTAAGCCTATTGCACATGGGATTGTATGCAGTGGTTTGTAACTTTTTTATTTGTAGCTTTTTTAAGAGTTCACTCATTAGCTCATTATTGAATTATGCTCCCCTATCTGTTAGAATGGTTTTTGAATACCCAATATGCAAAATAACATATTTGACGAAGTTAGCGCATGTTTGCACGTCAATGTTTTCACTGGTTTTGCCACGGCCAACCTACTGAAAAATTCTCTCATAACCAGAATGTATTTATTCCCTTTTGCTGATGTTTGCAGTGGGCCTTTTACATCCAAGCCCCAGGAATGAATTTTTTTTTGGGGGGGGGGGGGGAGGTTGGTGTCATTTGCCCTTGTGGTTTCTGGTTTGATGGCTTTATCTTTTAGCACACTGGACAGTTTTTTATGTAGGTTTTGACATCTTTGTTAATTGAATCCCAGTAGCAAGCATTTTTGATCTCTTGTAATGTTTTGTATTGTACGAAGTGCCCGCTTCTGAGGGGGGCGTCGTGGTGTGCAATGATGATTTCGTTGACATAATATTTGGGTACGAGTGTCAGTTTCTTTTCGCCTGTGGGCGTGTGTAGCTTGCTGTAAATTTCAGTCTCCTGCTATGGTGTAACATCTCGCTAATCTCCGATACTTAGCGGTGGCCTTCTCAGGGTCTGTTAATGCTATCTTAAGTTGTATGCGTGGGTCTTTGCAGTACTCATCTAGGAATGGTGAGGTGTTGTTTAAAATTAGCACTAAGAGTAAGAGTGAATCATCTTCTATTTTGACGTATTCTTGTTCGTGGTGATAAACGGGAAGGTAGTGTGGTGCATTATTGTGTAGTTTTATAATTATGTTGCCGTTGAGGAGTGGATCTATGGAAATTGCTTTAATTTTGTGGTTGTGTGTCGCCATGAAATTTCAATCTTCACTTGGTAAAGTGTGCTAGTAATTTTTGCAATTGCCTATAGTGGCAGGTATTCCTCATTAATAATCATTTTTGCCACACATGCTTTGTCGTTTGAGTGGAGTTCTTTTTTGACGAAGTTTTTGATGTCTGTTCAAATATTGGTGACATATTTGGCTATATATTTCTTAATTTTGTCGTGGTTTTGTGTGTTTTGGAAAAGTGTTCCTGCTATGGCCTCGTAGAAGGAAGTGCAGCGTGTCATGATCTTTTTAATTTTGTAGTTGGTATTATTTATTTGTATTGTGGTAATGTCGGCCTTTCCTGTAGTAGGCAGTCTACTCATCGCATCGGCGAGTACATTAAGTTTGCCTTTAACTATATTATGTTCGAAGTCATATTCTGTAAGAGCAATGGCCATCTTTTGGATTCTGTTATTGTGTTCAGCCATGGTTTTAAGGTAATGTAAGCTCGCATGGTCTGTTTCTATGATAATTTTTTTTCTATATAAATACTGCCAGAAATATGTAACAAAGTATTTTACAGCTGCTAGCTCTCTCTCCATTGCTGACCAGCATGCCTCATTCAGCGATAACTTTTTCGATGCGAATGCTATTATTGCTTGCTCTTTGATACCTGAAATTTCTTGCATAAGTACCACACCTATTGCTGTTTGCGATGCATCACAAGCTAGAATAATAAGACAAATTTTAATCAAATTTTGCTAGAATGGGAGAGTTGCGAATAGCTGACTTTAAGGTATGAAATGATGCCTGCTCATTTGTGCTTCATTCAAATGGGATATATTTTGTGATTCCAATTAGCGGTTCTACTTTGCGGGCATAATCTTGTATATATGGCCGTAGCTATGATGTGAGGCCAAGGAATGTGCGTAATTGTTTAATGCTTTTGGGTATGATCATATTTTGAATGGTGTCAATCTTTTCTGGGTCTCTTTATATTCCTGTTGGTGTTATGTAGTGCCCAAGGATTTTTAGTTCTTCTTGTGTGAAGGAACATTTTTTGTGTTAATTTTTACATAAAATTTCCACTATCTGTCCATTACCTTTTTTATTATCTGCAAGTGTTCTAGAAAGGTGCTCCCTATTATGAAAAGGCCATCTATATATGCTACTCTGGTGTTCCACCATAAGAGGCCAAGCATGGTATCAACAAAGTTTTGAAAATAATTGGGAGATGTGGCAAGCCCCATTTTAATATGTGCATACTTGTTGAGGCTGACCCCATCAATGGAAAATGCATGTTTTTCTCTGTCCACCATTCTGACTGGGATTGCATAAAAACCACTAAACATGTCAATGGAACTGATGTACTTGGAGTGTTGTAAAGTATTGAGGGTGTCTTCTGCGCGTGGTATGGGTACTGTACTTTTTTGAGATATTGATTCAGTAATCTGAAATCAATAAAAAATCTAATTCCGCCCTGGTATTTGTTTATCACGAGACTCAGTACAGCACATAGGGATTCGGAAGGCATGGTTATCCCCGCATCTAGTGTTTGTTGAATCTGAGTAAGTACCTCTTCCCTCAATTTGGGGTTAATTCTGCACAGTCTGGTGTGTATGGGTTTATCAGCCATGAGTTCTAATTTAATTTGTTAATCTTTTGTTTCTATTAGTTCTGTAATAGAGCTTGTGTGTAGAGCTAATATAGTAAATATTGTATTGCTTGCTTTTCTTGAACGGATTGTTTGTTGTTTATATTTCCTAGCTTGAAATTAGGCGTTCCCATTTCAATGCTTTCAATTTTATTTATATAATACTCTATTATAAGGTTTGTATATTGTTCTATGGCGTTGGTGCTTAACGGGTCATCAAGTATTATATTATTGTCCGATGCATGTATGAACATAATGTTTTTGGTGAGTATTGACATCATATTTCTTAATGAAGTCTACTCAAGGTATACTGCCGAGTTTCAGTTTGTCGATCAAACTGAATTCTTGTTTAAATGTGTATCCAAAAATACTAATGTCCATTGTTGTTTTAAATAGGAGAAATTCAATTTCTTGGGTGGATCCTACAAGAGAAAATATTTCCATCACAGTTATGTGCTGTTGGTTAGTGAAGAGTGTCATTGTCATGCAGGAATGGGAGCATTCTGTATCAATGGTCCATTGTATGTTTTCCCATGGGAGCAGACAAGGATGTGCGGTGTTGATGTTTTTGTAAACTACAGGCGACACTCGACCTTGTATTCTGAGATGCTGTGTTTATAACCTGGCTGTTAGAGGAACTCGTCATGGATCAGGTTGCACATACGCTTTTCATCATCACCACTTGGTTCTGTGTTGATGTTTACAGTCTCTGTTATTCGGTTACCAGTATTGTTTCCCACACATGGTAAATTCATTCTGATTTGCCCAATCGCGAACCATTGTTTGATTTTGCGAAAATGTTTGCGAATGTCTGTGTTGAATTCTTTTGTATGCTATGGAAACAATGGACAGTCGGTGGTGCGGTGTGCTGTGTAAAAACAGAGCGCACATGTCATGGGGCCTATGAAGGTGTGGTCATTGTGCTTGGTGCAGTTTTGCTGACTCTTGAATTCCTTCATAATGTTGCGTGCCTTGGTCGTGTGTGCTTTCTTATTTACATTGCACTCCTCTTTCACGACTGCTACGTTATTGTGTTTTGAGACCTGGGGGTTCCTGTGTAACAGTTTGGCCTTGTCATCGTGTTTCCCTGACGTGCTAATTTGTTCCCGAAACTGGATACTGTGTATGTCGCATATGGTTACGTGTGTTGATGTTTCCTGTTATGCACCTTGTTTTTTATTGCTGGGGCGGTATGCGAAGTTTTCACATTTAATGTTAAATTAAGTGATTTCCACATACGTTCTGTGGGGAACTCTTTTACTGAACATGACCCTACATGCATCGATTACTCTATGCGCCTTTTGTTTGTACTTATCTATGGGGGTGGTGCCTAATTCCCCCTCGTATAGTAGTTTTTTTCGTTGTAAGTTGTATTTGATCGGCTTTGGGACTGTTCACTGTGTCTTTCTTGGTATGAGAAGTTTTGTGGCCGACTTTGTGTGTCATGGTGACTGTGTATGTTATTTTGATAGTTTTTGTATCAGTTTAGTAAGTAATTTTCCGAATTTTGGGGGTGGTTAATGATGCTGGTTTTGTGTGGGTGGCCCACATACACTTTGATTACAATTACAGGTTGTTGATATTGTCTGGGGTAATTGGATTGTTAGTTGCATCCATAATACCTGTAATTAAGTGTTTTTACCTGTAATTTTGTGCAGTTCCTGTGGGGTTGATGCTGTGTTGTTTGTGTGTTTGGATGCTGAGATTTGCAATTTCCTCTTTTAATTTTGTAACTTCGGCTGTCAGGTTGCCAGTATCTGTGTTGAGTGATTTGTGTTTAGAACTCGATTATACTTAAAAAGAAAGGCCTAGTTATACCCTTTTAAGGTTGGTGAGCATGTCTGTAATGGTGTCATTCTGCAAGCCAATAATTTCATCTATAAAGGAAGGAAGGAGGGATCACCACACTAAGCAAATGAATTCTGTGTTGCTGATGTGTGGGTTGTATTTACATTTGTAATATATTAGTTCTTCTATGTGTATCTGTGTGCTTTGCCCTATTTTCTGTTTCTTTGTGTAAATCAGTTGCTTGAGCCATCCTTCGACTGCTGGGGATGAAAACGTGATTTTGAATTTTGTCATGATAGTATTCCATGCCTCCCTTGGATCTGCACAAATTTATCTAGTGCATATTTGGCAGACCCGCTTAAGTAAAACTATAGTCATTGGCATTTTTCCAACTGTCCCAATTATTCATATCTGCCACTAGGTTGTACTGTTCTAGGAAGTTGTACAGGTTCTCACTGTTTTATCCTGTGAATTTAGGTATATTCATTGGTTGTTGGACAATAATGTTGAGTGGGGGTGGGGTTTCCATGTTTGTTTTGTTTTCTATCATGGCAAGTGGTGTCGCTAGTGGTGTTTGGGTAGAAGTCCGCTATTTATGCTCTTGTTAACTAGGCTTCTTGTTATGCGTGTAGATGTGACATCTAGCTCTTCAATAATTCTGGATTTTGTTCTAGTAGTTTTTCGGCAGTTGTGATTAGTTGTTGGAATTAAGTGGTTGTGTTCTGTTGTCTAGCTTGCAATTTATTTCGTGTGTCTGAAAAACCAGTGAGACATGTGTAAGTTTTTAGCAGCTTGTGTTGGCGATGGGGGAGTAGTGAAGTGTTCTGTGTTACTTTTAGTATGTTTAACTTATGTTCTATCATGCACTCACCATATAAGCTTTAATTTAATTTTCTCCACTTGGCACACGCGGTTTATCATGGAGTATTGCAATAGCAAAAGCAATACGGCCCGAAGAGCGGTACCGTTATAAAGCATGCATTTAAAGGCAAAAGATCACACACACTTGCTAAGTTCCACAAGACAATGGGCGTCCCTGTATGGTCGCGTTTCGCTGTCACAGCAATGTTGCTCATGCTCTTGCTGAGTGACCGCAATATGCTGACCCTGAATTGCACAATGCAAGAAACTTTTTGTGATTTTGAATGAACTGGCAATGTTTCTCTTATATGCTATTACCTTTATATACTCTAATATATCTGAATTTGCAATTCCTACTGGGGAGTTGAATTTGGTGTTATGCATTAAGATCTTTACTTTAATTCCTAATGCTTGACATGGCGTGAGGTCGGAATCATGAAGCGCCTCCATCAGTTGCTGTGACCCAGATTTTGCTAACAAGTCATGCATTCATTTATTAAGGGGATATGTAGCCAGTAAGGCAAGAGCTTTTATAACAAACACTACTGTTTATTTGAACCACAAATAATACAGCAATGACACTAGAACAGATGTTGTATTACATTGATGACTCTATGTTAATACTCGATTATCCAAAGACTTAATCCAATTATAATTACAGTTGTTGCCTTATGATAAGCAGTTATATCAAAGCCTCACTTGTCTTCACCTCATGATAATTGGATGCCCTAATTGGGAAATATAATTACCCACTAATGCAGAGATGACAGCGGGCTGGCTCATCTTGGTGGTAGCTCTCTCCTGGTGTCCAACCTGGACCACTAGCCTGGCGATCCTCTCTGTGAAGATCTCTCAGGCAGCCCTCTGGTGCCGGTTGGATCAAAATGCCTCCAGCACTCGCATAAGTTATACGGCATGGCCCAGCCTTGTTTAGTATACCAAACCCCTACTGTTGTCACAACTACCGTCGCCATGGCCGACTTCCTCCCAGCAGTAAGATCGGCCTGGCACCCTATGCTGGTTATGATCACAGCAATATCAGGGGATCGTGGAGGCAAGACCCTCACGGCCTATCCATCATCCAGGGAATACAAGATTCAGGTGATCACGCGCCGTCGTGCTAGAACAACATGGCCACTCATGTTTGTAACGGGACCTCTTCGAGTAATATCAAATCGCGCAGAAATACAGCATACACATTGCCGGTGAGAATGTGGTAACAGGTAGGGGCCAACCAACATGTTATGTATTACGCCCGCCCAGATGTTGACACTGAATCGCTATTGATCCCTGTGGACGAATGGGGTGAGAGTATTGACATTCGCCCACTAGTGGATATTTTGACAATTCTGTATGCCATCATGTTGAAGGGAAGCCTCGTCAGTGAAGAGAATGTATCTTTCAAAGTCAGGGTGTGTTCTATGTTGTTCCAGAAACCATGCTACAAACTTCATGCGTCGAGCATAATCCACTGGACCCACGGCATGCACACATTTTACATTGAACGGATGCAGTAATTGCTCATGAGGCACTGGACCAATGGTGCGGCGGCTTCTGTTGAGTACTCTTGCAATAGTATGTGTACTCACATGTATGTTATTCTCAACATGCCTCAACACATCATCTTTAAACATGGCTGCCCTCGCTGTCCGTCTGCTCCCTGCAATTGGTCGTGTCACCTCCAAACTTCCACTTTCTGTCAAACGTCGCTCCACAGATGCAAATGTGGTGTGGCGTGGCTGCTGTCTGTGCGAAAATGGATCCCTGTACTTTTTTTGCGCTGTTCATCCATTTCTCTCTGCTGCACCATAATCGAATAGCATATATGTCAGTTCTGGCCACATAAAGCATTCTGTTTGTAGTAACATGCACCTTGACTAACAGGAATGTAAATGATACATTATGCAGTGCTCATATATTTTATACAATTCATCTCGGGGGTTTAATGGGACCCGTTCATTATAGCGCCTTTGGTGCCGCGATACAGTCGTGCCAAGCATGGGTTGATCACGTCAATCCGTACAGAGCTGCCTAGTGTGGTATTAGTAACAGACATGTAGACTGCTCGCACAGTCTGTACATACGTGTTTTATACTACATTCTGTATCTGACACCTAGTTAAATATTTGCTCGCAAACGAATGGCCTGACAGTGTTGCATAATGGGAACGTTACTTTCTACTGTCGACATGTCGTTTGTCAAAATAAACCCTTATTTACGCGTTAATAATACAGTACGGCTACCTGTACGTGTTTAGTTTGTGCATTTAATGTCTCGTCGCAAGCGAGGTCATTAGACAAAGGAACATAGGCCTACAACTAGGCACTTGATGGGAACTGAGGAAGAATTCGGCCATGGCCTTTATTAAGGAACCATCCCAGCGTTTGCCTTGAGTGACTTCGGGAAACCATCGAAATCAAAATTCTGTTTGGCCTGACCAGGATTCGAACCCGCGTCCTCCCGAATGCGAGGCCAGCATGTTACTGTTGCCTCACTTCGCTCGGTCCCTGATTTATTAACGACAGGAGATGTTTATTCGTAACGTCATGACTCATTAACATTTTATGCTTGTTTATTTAACATTATGACCTAGGTAAAACACAGGGCATCTAGTCGCAACTGCCTAGAACCATCGCTTTTGTACAAAATTCAACATAAAGCTTTCGCCGCAGCGATACATGTCCAGGTGCATAAACAATAGTATTTACAGTACACAGCAGTGACAGAAATACGGTTCCAGGCGCATAGGCAATACCAATACTTCATGTAGAGATTTTCACACCGACTGTTGCCTGGAATACATTGTCGAATGTCGTATCGTAGGCTCCTTAATGCACGGTAACGGTTGTTTACAGTACGTAATAAATGTCCTCCGCCATTCTTTGTACTGTGGGAACAGCAGCTTACCATACACGTTTTTTTTTACGTATTGCCTACGTACGAGGCGCTGTATCGCTGCAGCGCAATTTAGCGGAATTTTTGTGTGCGTTTCAAAATAAAACGATGGGTCCTAGGCAGTTGCTATGAGGGGACCATTTTTGTTTTGTAGGTCATACTGCTCAATAAACCAGCATCGAACGTTCATAATTCCCGACGAGTACGCAGTTGCCAACAATAAGAGGGCGGCAACGCCTGTTATATTCGTAACGGGGAATGTTATTATTGTGCATTTTCTGTTAGGTTGTAGATCCCGAGAACATAAAACAATGTCCTGCGAATTGTAGTTTCATCTCACCTGGTTTCTAATATATCGCAAAAATACTTTCCTAAATCTATATTTTCGTTGACTTATTTTGCCCATAATATTTAGTTAGTCCTATATTTTTGTCACTTGATTTTGCATAAGGAATCACCTCACGAAGTTTGATGGGTCAAATTCCGCCCCATTCTGTATAGCAAACCTTTCGAAGCTAAGAGCACAACGATATATTTTGGGGTTAACGGGCGACTGACGATTCCTCGAAAACACAGTTTACCCCTTTTCACTATCTTAGAGTGTAATTTAAAAAAATCATAAAAATCGAATGCTAGGCATTTATATAAGTAGCTATTTATAAAGCAACGAGAATAACCATACACTGTCGGGTTCATACGCAATTGAGGAGTCATCAAAAGCAAATTCTACTCCTTCCATCCTCTTAGGGGTTGACTTTCAAAAATTTTATATAGTTAGATTTTAAGGTATTTATAGGTATGAGCAACCTTTTGAAGATTAGAGTATATCGATAACGCGTGTTGTTAATGTGCTATTGAGGAGTTCCTGAAAATAAATTTCACCATTTTCAACCTATTAGGGGCTGAGTTTCGAAAAATACTTTCCCAGTGGGTGCACTGTAAGGTGAAGCCATCCGTAAACTGTCTTGCTTATGCGTCCAGCGGTTTGGGCTGCGCGTTTATGAGTGAGTGAGTGAGTCAGTTAGTCGGGACACTTCATTTTATACATACAGTAGAGATTTCAATGGAGTAAGGGGAACATTTAAACATATATACTCAGGAGAGCAGCAGATGTTACTACGGTTTCAAAAGCTAAACATTCTGAACAATTTTACGTTATTAAATTTTGTCACACAGCCTTACAGAGCCGTTTTTTGTTCATAATAAATATTAAATATAAGTAGTGGGGAAAAAATGGCACCACTTAAGATGTCTATTTCACTCCCTCAAAATAGTGACAATGGCACGGGACAACGTGCGCTTCACACCAAGCTGGTCACTGTGCTACAAGTTGGACTCAGTTACCAGTTTCTTCTTTGTAGATTAATTTTAAACAGATATAAAAATACTTTTTGTAATACGTGTTAACATGAATATTATAATATTATATCCACACCAATAAAAACACCACAAAGTGAGCTAACAGTAGATATTTTCCGCGAAGCAGGTAATATATTAACATACAATTACTTATTTAAACACATCTTAATTGAATATTTTTATACACAGTAAGTTTAAAAAACCTCGTGTAATTTTATTTTGTTGTACATAGGCATGAAAACAGAAGATAATGATGATTGTGAGCATGTAGGTCTACAGAGAACAAGAAAAAACCAAAGTAAGGAATGCGCTGGCCGATTGCTATCCGCAAAACTTTTCTCTGCGAATAAAAAAAACTGCCAATTATGAGTGAATTCCTCTTTATCGTCGCTGAAAAAGGTTCACATCACATCCCCCCTCCCCTATCCCGGCACCACAAGAGATACTTCACTGGCCAAGGTCATACAACGAGCTTCCAGGTTTGAATTCGACGTAACCTGTGGTTTTATACCCTTTTTATGTGTAATTTTTTTATGTGAACCGTTCACTTTATAGCCTGCCGATATAAAACAGGGGGACTAACAAGCACTTATAAAGATGCTGCCTTGTGAATAAAGCGGATTGGACTATCGCTCTATGTTCATTAGGTTTGTCATTTATAAAGTGCATTAACTATACACAGGGATGTGAACCGTTCTACGATTATAGTATTTGTAGGCCTACCATAATTTCATAGTATTATTATAGTTATTATTTTCAAACTTTAAATTTTTAATTTCACACAGCTATATTCACAATGGTACTTCATACCTCTATGTATAGTCAATTCATGGTTACTTCCATCTTTTCTGAAGCCGTGCTAAAGTTCTACATCCAGGATATTCTTCCGCCTCATGCAAACAAACCTGAACCATTCTAGAAAATTACGCCAAATGGACAACGCACCGTACTCGTGCGCGCTTAGTTCAATAATATTTTGCATAAGAACTATTTCTCACTTAGCATTACCAACACACCTACCTTCTCCCTGTTTTTATTCATATTAATCATAAATGAAATATTATAATACAGTTAAACAAAAATAACGCACTTTCATGTTAACACAGGTATAAAAAGCAGGAAACAAATAAACACGTCATACATCGGGTAATTTTTCTAAGGTTTGATTTAAAAAGTGCTAAGAAACCGCGAATAGACTATAGAGAGTATTCAGCCGAGAAAAGGGAAAACTGCTTACTAATGCGTTTTATGAAAATTTGGATACAAGTAATAACAAAAACATCTATAATGTTAAGTCCTGCTGTAGAACTTTTAATTACACCTTTAAGCGAAATATAGCAAATTTATAAGTAATAAAACATTTGAAAAATATAAAGCTGAAGTTATTTATAAACAGCAAATTTGAAATTTCTGCCATAATAATTTTTGTTAACATACTACCAATTTCATACAAGTTACTGTCATTTGCACAGACTTTTCCGACTTCCGAGGTTCACTGTATGCTAATGGAAGCATTAGGGTAATTGTTAAAATTTAAAAGCCAAAAAATGCCCCCAGATGACTGTTGTTACAGCAGAGCCTCGAACCCGCCAAAGTAATAATAATAAATGTTTTGACCGTGAGTTTGAAACGTCTAAAATATTTTAGCGGAACATCGAAACCACTGGTTTGTGGGTTTATGCAGCTGTATCAGTAACGGCTTGCGTAGGAACAGAGTAACTGCCCGCACCACCTTCGAACTGCTGGGTGTGCGACGTGACCTACCTCAACCGGAAGTCACACCCACGATAGCCCCGCTTGCAATCCGCTGCGGTACTCGTTTAACTTCTGAATGAGAAACACCAGAAATTGAGTTTTACGAGCAGAAATAGTATTTTAGGCCGGAAAATATAGCCGCGTCAATCTGTCCTTTTTAAAAGTAAATATTTTTTACCGTATACTTTAACTACAAATAGTAAAAAATATGGAATAAACAAATAATTCATTTCACTAAACGTGTCTGCAAACTATGATGCCGGAATGGTAAATGCTATGAGTTACAACGTAAAAAAAAAATTCTGCAAAATTGCCGTGAGGATGGGGGGGTGGGGATCTTCTAAAAATTACCCGGAAGGCTCAGTAAAATAACGGACGTGTCTATTTTTAAACAAAGGACTTTGAATAAATTTAGGAGAAATTTCGTGAACATGGGATCACCCTGAGAAAACTTTCATACTTTTTTCGTTTTAGTAAGAGCCCGTGAAAATATAAAACCCACAGATACCGTTACCTATACACGTATATTCAGTATATCATGAATAAAAATATAGTAATATGTAATAGGAACATTCATAATTATAATTATGAATTCATATAATTAAGGCATTATAGTTTTACCTACTAATATACCTTCACCGTAAAGTGGGCACTTTTGAAAGCCGTCTCATTTTTAATAATAGTCAATAAATAAATTTTATTCTAACCGTGGGCGTAAACTTACGATTGCGGTGGAATATACACACTATGTTTATTACTTACGTGGCAATATTTATTTAAAAAGGTGGTTTAAGGATACGTAATGGCTGAAATGAAAAAGTAACTGGGGCTTCAAAAGTGCTCACTTTACTGTGAAAAGTATATATATATATATATATATATATATACATGTGTGTGTGTGTGTGTGTGTGTATACACACACACACTCGTATTTTATATGCCTATAAGTATATTATATGGTAATGTAAAAACATATGTCTAATACATATTATAATTTAATATAAATATGTTATTCCATAGGCGATGGCATCCGTGGGTTTGATATTTTCCCGGGCCCTTGCTGGTGCGAACTGAATATGAGGATTTCCTCAGAGTGCTCCCATGTTTGCTCTTTCAAGAAATGTATATAATACATCCATACTTGCGTGCTGAGTTATACGGGCAAAATCTCCCTATGAAAGACCGCTCCTCCATTCTGAGTGATGAGCGGACTGATTCTCGGCCGACAAATTTCTAGAGCCTCAAAATCTTCCACTGGAAAACTGGTGGATTGCACTGCATTTCCAACGGTTGACTCCAGAAAATAAAATTTTTTCACGCGTTGGCTACCCTTCGTCAGTGAACTACGTTGATTAATATTAGTGTTCAGTGATATTTTTTTAAAGAACGAAAATATCGTGGTGGGAATCCTACCCTCACAAGTACATTTTTTTTAAAAGGGGACACCGTATGTTTTATTTGAGACAGATTTAAAATGGAGCTGAACAGCTGAAATTGGAGACGTCGTTTAAGACGACGAAGGTCAATTGTCCCGAGAAAATCTGCCAGACATCGCCAATGCCTGATACTGTTGGCAACAGCACCAATCACGTTTCCCACATGCGCGAAAACCAGGTGCGACCCCCGCCGGGAATCGAACCCAGCTCTCCTCGATGAGTGGTGTGTGCTCTGGTAGCTGTGCGACTGCTATCAAGAGGATGGTGTGGAGTATCGGGCGTGTCTCATTTTGTGTCGGTGCGAAATAATTATCATAGAAAAAAGGTGCCTGGTCTCCACCGCTACGTTTCGTGGTTCTCTGGGATGATGATTATCACCGCAGTGTTCACAGAACAGCTTGCAAATATTTATGCATCGGCCAGATGCCTTACATTTATTGCTGCTGCCATTTTAATTAAATAAAGAATTACTTTATCTCTGGTGAAGGACTGAGGTGCGGTGTTGATAACTTTAACTCGTGTAAGCATGGGCTCGTTTTCTCTCTAGCGTGCAAGGAGCCTATGGCGTTGTTATTATCAAATATGAGGATAAGACTGAACGTAGTCGCTATGGTTGAAAACCGATTCGAAGTATATTTTCAAAAATAATTTCATGATCTGATCGTTATCTCTGTTATATCCGGCAGTGAGGTCTTTATATTAGATTTTTTCGTAAATATTCAAAGTGATGTATTAATAAATAATTTATTCTATTAAAATATTGAAACGTAAATTTCGTTCGTCATGTTTCTCAAATTTGCTTCATGTTATATATATACACACGCACATGATGCAACTTCATATGCACTTATGTTAAGATGGATTCACATGTACGCCGATAAGAGAGAGCAGACGGAAATTTCCTTGTCATATGTATGCACATTTTTCAACGTCACCTGTTTGCTGTTTGGTAGCAGACTCATTAAGAACACGCTGTTTGGTTCGTTTATTAATACCAAGATTACGAAATACGCGATTGACAACAAACTAGACGCTGTCGTGTTTTAACTCAATTGTATTAATTCCAGTGTATAATTAACTTAAACTAAATTATGTTTAAGAAACAGTAATTTTGTTTTTTTTTCCTCCGAAGAATTATTAACAGTTTAGCGTTACCTATCGGTTATTTCCAAACTACATAGCTAAAAATAATTATTAAATTAAATAATTACTTATATTGTCGCATCTCATTATATAGGGCTGAAATTAAATAACAAAATTCCCTTACAATAGCTACCATACACTGCTGCTTATAAGGTTTACAAATTAAAAAAACCATTATTGGTGTAATTAAATTAATTTGGTTATGAAATATATTTTCGAGTTTCTGCTTGAAGGCACATTACTTCACGATTCTCATCAATGGCGGTTACAAATGACAATCTGTACCACTCATCCTGCGTATTTTTATAATGAAACTCCGAAACGAATACCAAAGGGCCTTGTTATCGTTTAGAATGTGACATCGAACATTGTGACGTCAAACGAACACTCGTAGGCGCCTAGAATAACTCCTTTCTACATCAAATGAAAATTATAGTAATAACGAATATTTTTGTGATAATGAAACGAAACGAATAACTAACAATAAGCCCCATGCTGCATCGGCAACCTACATCACGCCTAACAAGAGTGGTAGGCTGAACGATTTTCAGTGGCACGCTTGCGTGAATTGAAATTCAGTCTAAGGTCACATAATAGATGGCAAATTGCATTTTTAATAAAGAAGAAATATATAATACTTCTGAAGTTGTTCCTGTTTTTTCATCCCTTCAAAACGAAAGTTGTTACACTGGAGGTAAGAATAAAGCCATCTGATGCAAACTAACCGAGTGTGGAGTAACAATGTTCTATTTCTGGCCTCTCCTTAACCCTTTCTAGCGGTTATTCCTCTTCCTCTGCCCCTATATTTCTCAGGATTGTCGTGTACTCATGCCAGTAGAGTCCGTTGATAATAACACAAAAGTTAGTGTCGTTATTAAGTAACACGGTGCCGTAAAAAAAAAAACATGCTCTACATTGTTTTCAAGACTTTTGTACAACCGAATGTGGTTTCATACAACAAAAAGATCGTTCTGTTTGTGCTTTATGTTGCGAAAGTGTCGTGTGCCATACATCAAGTTTACAAAGTAATTTTCAAACCAAACATCAGCCCATGTTTAAAATCGCCGAGAAGAAAAGTGAAGCATTTAAAACGGCTGTTTCTGGCTACAACAAAAAGGTATTTTATCCACGTAATCGGAACCAAAGATAAAGCAACAAATAAAGTTGCAGAATTGATCAGTGTGTGTCTTTGAAGGGTGAACATTTCACTTTCACAGAAGGATAATATATCAAAGAAACACTAATGTCTCGGACACCAGGAATACAGGCTCCTGCGAGATCAATCGAAAGACGCATAGTTCATATGTCTGAAATTATAACTGTAAAATAAACAACCGTGTTACAACGTGCTGTTATATTTTTTAGTATCGCTCTTGACGAAAGTGCTGCGTGATCCTTCTTAATTGTAAAAACCAAGGGAGAGGGCATTCATTATAAGTACATTTGTAAGTTATTTCGATAACCATAAAATTGAAGGAATAAAAAAATCCTGTGTTAATACTGATGCCGCCCCTGCGACGGACGGAAAGAACAAAGGACGTTTTAAACTTCTTAAGTATCATGCTGGACGTCAAGGTATTGAGCTTCCATTACATTATTCACCAGGAGAGTTTATGAGCGAATAGGGCACTACAAAGACGAGGTATAATCGTCCGCCATTTTTGGTCAAACTGGCGTTCTCTTCACTGCGCGTCTAGTAGCACAGTATTTCATTATTTCCGACGATTCATCGAAAATAAACTGTGAATGATATCGACAAGCGACCTTGATCAAGCAAATATTCCATTTTTACTCTACGGATTGTGCAGATAACGAGTTCTTCCCTTAAAATTCCCTTTTACTGATTTACATTGTCTTTTAACAATCAGAAACTACATCGAAGTAATATGTCACTTATATTACGATGGCCGCGAAAATTCCCTACGTCAAAAGAAAAACATTTTATGCAAAACGACTAAAGCAGCTATTGTTCCCGCCAATTTCCTTCAAAGAGTGCGTCAAAAATAATTTTTGAATCTGCTCGTATTCGCACTAAGCCGTTGTGTTTTCTTAGCCTAAGCCTGTACAGAACATTACTCTTCATTTTTTATAAACGAAAGTAAATTATGTAAATAGTCTATATTCATGCACATCATACACGTAGAAACAAAAAAAATAAATATTTTTTAGAGGAATTAAAGAAAAATTAATGAAATATCTAAACGATGCTGGTACAAGATTGTTTAATAGTCTATTAATATGTATCCAACTTAAAAAAAAACTATTTAAATCCCTTTTATGGCGTTAATTAATTTTCTGCCCCATAGTTCTAGATAATCAAATATTTTAAGTACTGGTGGTCTGGAGCAGTTATTCGTATTAAATGTATCTACATCATTATTCCATGTTATTCTTTTGCTTAACTATCACACTCTTGTATTTTGTCGAAATGTATTTGATTTCATAATGGCCTATAGTAAACCTAAAATTTTTAATCATATATGTTGTTTGTATTTGTGCTATGTAAGTAATATTGGTTTTTCCTGTTTTCTCTCGTGATTAAACTATTTATATTGTAATTATATATTTGTATTGTTTTGACGAGTTCTACAGTATGTGACATAGTACAATAGATGAACGAGATATTTATATACGAAAACGTAAAGTAAATAATTAATCAACATAGTAATATTTGCTTTTAGCTTCAAGGTACAGTAGCTTGCGACGAAGCACTGCACCAGGTTGTACAACATGCACAGAATTCCTTACAAAGTACTACACGCAGTACTAAAATTGTCAGACAGTACGAAATAAGTTACATATAAAAAAAGAAAGGACGTACTTTGTAACATTGCAAAATAGTTTGCCAGGCGTATTTACACTCTGGATACTTAAGAAAGCATATATTACAAAATCTCTTACCCCCACCCCTCCCTGCATATACATCAATCAAGACCATGATATACTCTGATTGTATGTATTAACATATTAGGTATAATATTTAAAACTATTCTTAATTCTTGACTTTACGGACATCCATTTCAGTTATAGAAATGATAACTTTAATGGCTGAAATAAATAAATAAATAATTTATAGAATTTATATATTATTATATAATATTTGTAGAAATTGTTATTCACTCTTACTGCGTACTAGAGTAATTATAATTGTCTTGCTTGATGATTTGTTTTTGAAAAATGTTCCTTATGATGCACTAAAAATTAAAGCACCCTTCATTTTTAACTAATAATTGACTTTTATTAATATAAAAAATACACATGAAAAATTAAATATTAGAAAAACATTTTTCACTGTTACAAAATATGTGCTTTCCTCTTTCATGTGAAACATAAATCGTGTGTTTTTGTCAATTCTGGTAGCGACTCTAAATTTTGTTTATGAACTCTGCGTGTTCTACATACATCGTATGCAGTGGAAGACATTCTACTTCTGCCCTGAATAAATACAACTTGAGGAACCTTGCTGACCTGGGTGCTCACATAACTGGTGTGTAGAACGTTTTTATAAACAAAAGACGACACTTATTAATAATTAAATTTGTATTTTTTGGTTGTGATAAAGAAAAGTGTAACAACTCTGAGTTATCTATTCATATGTCTAAAGTAAATACAGTGAACAGAACTTGGCCGTCGCGAGGTACGAACCCACAACCTTCAGAACAGCAGTTAAACAATTTTACACGTGAACTACCATGCGTTGCAAGAGATAGCACATGCCATTCAATATTAACTATCATTGCGATCGCTGTTTTGTTTCGCAGAGTTTAAGCATCGTTTTAAGATATACACACCGGCCCACTATATATTTGTAACTTCAAATATAATAACGCAGTGACATACTTCAAAAAGCCCTGATTTTGATGGAGTCTATTTGTCTCATCTGCAGTTCTGCAACCAAATTGTACATTTCGTCAACGGAAATTTAAACGTCCGAAAACATGCAGCTCTGTTGTTCTCACAGTTTAGTGCAGAAAAACCCACAACTGTGAGCAAAAAATCACCGTATCCAAGCGATACCGCCAAATCATCCGTGTTTCTCCTAATCTTTACTGCTGATAGAAGCAGCGGAAACGAGAAAATTGGAATTTGAACTACTACTCCTAGCACGCTGCCTGCCACACGTTTGACCAACTAATAGCGGACGACTATACCCAGCCTGTATAGTGCCTTATTAGGCGAATATTTCGTCACTGTGCTTAGACTCTGTAGAAACTGTTGTCAGAATACAATAACCAACTTCATAGTTTCTCGGTCTTTATTAACTCTCAGGCAATTCAGGCGTCTTCTACAAGAAATTGAGAGCACATATGCGGATCTTCAACTGTACAGCTATGTTTGATGGCTTAGCTGAGGTAATTATTTAAACATATTTGTTTTATGTTTAGAGGCAATCAAGGCGTTTCTTGATGAAAAAAAAACATTTCCCGGAAATAAGTGAAAAGGACTGACTGTGAAAACTTATGGTTCTGGCTGACATGACTTACACATCTGAATGAATTTAACTTGTGTTTTTAAGGGCAGGGTCAAACAGTACTTGATCTTTTTGAACACTGGAAAGGATTTGCGTCAATGTTAGGCATGTTTTGCACCACTAACATATGCAAGTACTTTCCAAACATAAAGTCTCGTTCGAATTGGTTTAATGTGAACAGAGATGAGCTTCAGAAGTACACATTGAAGCGCTCAAATGAGAGTTTGCTATGAGAGGACAAGACTTCCAACTTCACGGGCCCATATTTTCCTACTTCGTCAAGCTCGGCTTGATTGATCTTACTACTGACCTACTTGACTTATCTCTTTCAAGGGGATGAATGCTGACAATTTTGAAATTTGAAATGCAACACAAACAATTCAAGGCGTCAGAGAATTGGAAGATAAAATATGCAGAACTGCGGAAAACTCTCGAAGGAAACTGCTTGGAAAAGTCAGCTGCTATCCCCAAATACTGGACATCCCAGCCTGAAGCGTTCACATATTTGAAGAAAGTGTTATTTGCTCTGCTTTCGGCTTTTGGGTCAACTTATATATGTGAACAAATTTTCTCACACATGACAGCGGTTTTATGACACCCCACAAAAGTTGCCAAACACTTGTGCATTCTGAAGCCCGCGTGCAGATGTGGCAAAATGCATTCCTGATATTGAAGTGTTAACCAAGGAAACGAAAGAACAAGAGTCCCATTAATGTATTATTGACTCAGCTCAGACCAATAATAATTGGCGATTATACAAATTGCATTTTTAAACAAGTTTTCTGTTTGATTTATTTGTTTTGTTCTTAAAAATGTTAGGTAATGTGTCTCAACCAAATATACATCTAACAATTTAAAAATAAGAGGGCTGATTTAGAAGTCATGGCAACTATTTCTTATCTCTCGAAAATGATCCAACAGAGGAAATGTACTATGTACAGTTGAAAGTGTATGACAAGTACGCTGTAAATGTGACACCACATGAGGTGTGGATGCAGGAATCTCCGGCAAGCAACACGGACAAACATGGCTGCTTGAAATCACCGTGTAATTGATATATTCTCGCACAAACTGTATACACACATTTGAACGGGTGCGTATAGAACGTGTACAAGCTGTTTAACATCCTTCAATGTAGTCTCCGAAGTTGTCTACGGTACGTTGCCAGCGATGAGGCAGACGGGAAATACCATCGGCTGCATGAGATCCGTCAATGTGCACTACCTCACGTCGAAACTCTGTGACGATATCTTCTTTGTTAGCAAAGCGTTTACCACGCAATGGCCTCTTTACTTTGGGAATAAGATCGTAGTCACATGGACTGAGATCGCGTGAATAGGGAGGGTGTGGCAACACCTCCCATCCCCAACGCCACAAACTATGTGTAGCGCTACCTGCTGTATGAGGTATAGCATTCTCATGTAAGGATATAACGTTGCCCAACAGTTCAGTACGTATCTCTCGACAGCACGACTATGGCACTGCAGAAATGACAGGTCGCACTGTGCATTTACAGTACAGCCCTCAAGAGAATAAATCAGTTAAACGGCGATTTCAAGCAGCCATGTTTGTCTTTGTTCCTTGCCGGACATTCTTGCATCCATACCCCATGTTGTGTCACCTTTACAACGTATTTGTCGTACATGTTTTCCTGTACATGGTACATTTAGTGTGTTGGATCATTTTAGGGAGCTAGACAATATTGCCATGACTTTGAATCAGCCCTAGTAAAATTTCAAAATAATGTGCTCAGAACATAAACTTTGCGAAATGTGTTATAAATTGCATCCGGCTGTTAACACAAAATCAAATTTATTTGGTTCAAGGGATTTTCTATATAAAAATATGGTGACATACGTTGGCACGGTGAGTGACTTTGCAACATTACTTCGGCACAACATTACTATAAGGTTGCTGACCCCTGACATATTCAAACGCGTTAGTCATAAGGAACGAGTGATTGTAGGTCTTGCCACCGTTGTTATATAAGTAGACAAAATTATTCGGGGTGTAATTCAAAACAAAGTAGTTTGATAATTTATTTTTGGCTATTCATGCAAGAAGTCATATAAACTGGACATTTGGCTCACTAAAAATTACGTAGTGAACACTGTTTGATCTCTATTTTGCAGCAAAGGGCGATAGTATGTGCCACTTTAGGAAATCACTTTGTTTAGACGAAATAAATTTACAAAGCGTTTCTGGAATAAATAATGAGCCTTATTTCCCTAACATGTCAACAAAGAATTTTTAACGATGTTCTTAAAAGCTTAGATGGTAGAAAGGACTTGATGTCTCGTTGACAGCAATATCACTAGAGGTAAAACCAGAAACATATGCAGCAGTTGCGAGTCAATTAAAAATACGCACGTGCCTTTCCCAGGACTCAAACCCAGAAAACCTCTTGTCATAAGCTAGCGTACAATCAACAGCCTTACGGGGGAAGGATTCCAAGCATAAACGTCGGATGTTATCAAGCTTATATAATAATATTGACCTGATATATTTACATGGCCATCATTTTGAAAATTAGTGTATGAGACACTTAAAACACGTAAGTTTACATAGCCTACCCGAGCGTTATGTGTGAAGAATTTTGTGGTAATCGGTTAATTGTTCCTCTAGATATAGCATCAAAATCTTATTTTCTTAATCGGTGTAATCTTACAAAATGCATAGAAAAATAGGTTCAATTTACGATGCTTCTAATAGATACTGTCAGCATACAAAATTTGATAGAATTTGGTTAAATTGTTAAATAGAGATGACTAACTTATCAATATATTTATATGGCCACCATTTTTTAAATCTGTATCTGACACAATTTTAATCTTCAAATTCATTAAAAACTTTACATGGTGTAATTTAGTTGAATTATTCCAGAAATAGGTCAAAGAGTTAAATTTACTAGCTTGTCACTATTTTGCAAAAGTGTTTTCAAAGGATTATCTCTGCATGCTTGATTAATGCTTCTAATAAAAACTGTTAACGTAAAAAGTTTATTTGAATTTTAAAATAGTTTTATAGATGTATAACATGTTAATCTAAACCATGTATATCATGTATAACATGTATAACATGTTAATCTAATCATGTTAGTTTACATAACACTATCTGCGTGTGAAGTTTGGTGGGAGTCGGTTGATTCGTCCTCGAGAAATGACATAAAAACTCGAATTTTCATGTGTTGGCCTTTATAAATGGAGGACAAACAGGTTGTGTATTATCACATTCAACGATTGTCATAGATACTGTCGGTATACAACGTTAAGGTAAAATCGATTATATAGCTTCGTAGATAAAGCACACTAGATTAAAATGTTACTATATCCACCATTCTGAAAATAAGTGTCTTGCATACTTAAACCACATAAATTAATACGGCCTCCAACATTAGGTCTACAACCTGCCAGATTTGGAAGAAATCGGTTGGTTTTTTCTCGAGATATAAAAAAACTATAATTTTGGGGGTTTTCTTACAAAATGGCGGAGATATGAAGCTCAGTATAGACCATTTTGATAGATATAATAGATAGGATACTGCTAGCATAAGAAGTTAAAGCGAAATTTGTTCCGTATTGTAGAATTAAAATACTTAGCTAAAACGTTTATATTACCGTCATTTTGAAAATAAGTGTCTGGCCCTCTCAAACACATAGTTTTACATTGACTCGTTTGCCAAATTTGGAAGAATTTGTTGTTTTTTTTTCGGAGATAAGACATAGTTTTAATGCAATGTGTTGCTACCCTACAAAATGGTGGACGAAAGAGACTTTGTGAGGGCAAATTTGATGATTATGATAGATACTCCCAGCATACAAAATGAATTTGGTATTAATAAATGGTTCCGACGATATATCATACTATACTAAAATAGCTATATGGCCGCTATTTTGAAAATAAAAGCCTGACCTACCTGAAACATACCTGTATACGTCACCTACCGCATTACCACTTTTCCCAATTTGGTAGGAATTGGTCAGTTGTTCCCCTATATATTACAGTACATAAAAACTTTATTAATTCATGTAGCGCTATCTTACAAAATGGGGTGTGAAAGTGGTTAATTCTTGGCATATATGAAACTTGTAAGATATACTGTTAGCATACAAAATTTGGTCGAAATTGGTCGAATGATATGGTAGTTATAACAAATAAACCTAAAATATTTGTAGGGCTGCTATTTTTAAATAAGTGTATTATCAGTTTCAATGGCATACGTTTACGTGTCCTGCCACAGTTTTACTTATGTACCAAATTTGCCGATTATTGTTTCAGTACTTTTCGAAACACAGCATAAAAGCTTTGTTTTATTTATATTGTGCTATATTCCAAAATGGTGGACCTACAACAATATCCATGTCTAAATTTAATGCTTCTATGAGGCGCTGTTAACATACAAACTATGGTTGAATTGTTCAGCGCAATTTTCTAGCCTTGTTATGGGGGAGTGGATGTATGTCAGTGTTAATTTAATCAGTGCAGCAAATTGACTAATCCATTCCTGGTAATAGTTCAATTTAGTAACTTTAAGGTAAGACTTCAGATGTCCCGAATGTCATTGCTAGAAACGCTATAAGATAATTTTGTATGAAGTGGTAATATTGTAAAATACTTTATGATTCGACACACTGGGCTCAAACACTGGTTAGTAGCAAAGTGTTCTTTCTATCGCAAAAATTTTTGAGATTTCCAATGGAGCATAGTTTTATCCATAACGTACATCTGACTTCCTTGTAGTTTTCTTTGTGAATATTAATTCAAATTACCTAACTGAATGTACTCTGACATAAGATAAATCTTGAAGCAACTTATTTTCGAGGCATTTTTGTACTGGAAATAGAGGTAAAAATTTGTTAAGTATACCTTATTTGATATCTGTGGATTGTACTCCTAAGCATGTGTCGTATATTTACCGCAGTGTTGCCCCTTAATTCTGGATTCAAACAATGTGTCAACACATTTGCTGCATCTATTTTGTCATCAGTATTTTAATTGCCGCAATATACTTAGATTTTTCTTCAAATGTTTCAATATAAGGAATATACACATATTGCACTGAAATATTTTGAAGCATTTGAAAGGTTTTGAGACTTTTTAGCCTACTTTCCGAAGGATAGAAAGTCTTATGGGACCACTTCCCTGTCTCTGTGTGTGTATGAATGTGTATATGTATGTGTGTGTCTGTGCGTGTGTCTCCTCCTCCCCCCCTTTTTCAATTTTGAAACGGTTTAATCGAATATAACAAAACATGGTAAACGTATAACACTTAGCAAGGACACCTGGCTTTAATAGTTTTTGAACACTTCAGCACTTACTTTCAAAATGGCGGCCATTAAAAAATTTGGTCGATATGTCATATTTCGAGAACCATTAAACCGATTAAAACCAAATATATTATGCTTGCAGAGCATTAGGCAAGCATTAAATTTTGAGATGGATATTAATATTGGTTAGCCATTTTGTAAAATAGCACCAAATGAATAAATAAAGATTTTAATTTATATCTTAAAAACTATTCTACCTTTTGTCACCCAATTTGGCATGTAAGTAATATAATAATATGTCATGTAAACGTAAGTTATTCAACATGATTACTTACTTATTTTCAAAATGGCAGCCGTACAACATTATTGATTTATTTAGTTTATCTGACATACCATTTAACCAATTTTGACCAAATTTTGTACACAGAAAGAATCTATTGCAAGTATTAGATATACCAACAAAAAACACTTTGTTGGCCTTTTTGGAAGATAGCGACGTACGAATAAATAAAGCTATTGTGTTATATCTCGGTATATATTCAACCGATTCCTACCAAGTTTGGTAAACAGGTAATACTGGTGCATATTATGTTCGTTAATGTGTTTAAAACATGTCAGACACTTATTTTCAAAATGGCGGCCATATAGCCATTTTAGCTTAGAATGCTATATCGTCGAAACTATGTAATGAATTCTAACATAACTTCGTATGCTGGCAGTATACATTACAACTGCCAACTATATCTTCACAGAGCATCTATGTCCGCCATTTTGTAAGATAGCACCATGTGAATTAAATGAAATCTTTGTCATATCTCGGGAAATAATTTACCAATTCCTATCAAATTTGGCAAACATGTAGTAGGTACTGAGGCAGATGATGTCAAGTGGTAGGTTTTCAGTATGCTATATACATATTTTGAAGATGGAAGCCATATAGCCATTTTAGCTAAGAATGCTATACCGTAGAAACCATGCAATCAATTTCAACTAAACTTTGTATGCTGGCATTAGGTATTATAAATATCGACTGCCTGCATATAGAGCATCTTCTGTCTGCCGTTTTGTAAGATCGCGACATGCAAGTAAATAAAGATTTTTTTGTCATATCTCGAAAAATATTTGACTGTTTCCTTCCAAATTTGGCAAACGAATAGTACTGTAACAGGTGATGTAAACTTGTATGTTTTATGTAAGTACGGCATTTATTTTCAAAATGGTAGCTATGTAAATATTTTATCTCATTATATTTAATTAACGAAACAAATTCCAACTTTAGTTAGTATGCTGGCGGTATCTATCACAACCAACGAAATTGTAAATGCAGAGCCTCATAACTCTGCCAATTTGTAAGATAGCCCTACCAATAAAAAATAATGATTTATCTCGTATCTCGGGAAACAATCAACCAATTCCTACACACAATTAGGTGAATATGATGTACTGTGGTAGGTCAAAACAATAAATATATTCTTTTTAAGTAGGACACACTTATTTTCAGAAGGGCGGCTATAAATCATTTCTAGTTTTGTGGGCGGTATCTACGGAAGTATGTTATCTATTTTAACCTAAATTTGTGTGTTGGAATTATACAATCATCGATATTACTACTACGTTAATTTTTTGTCCGTCATTTATGAAGATCGCCACATGAAAGTTATGATGGTTTTATGTCATGTCTCGAGGACCAACCAACCGATTCCCACAAAATGTTACACTAAAATGTTACACTTAAGAAATAATAAAATTAAGTTTTTTTTGTGTCATATCTCAGGGACCAAACAACCGATTTCTATCAAATTTTCCACGCAAGTAGTGCTACGGTAGATCTGGATGTAAATGGGCGTCTTCGGCACGTCCACCAGTTTAAACCCTGGCTGCACTGTCGCCACAAACTCGTGCAGTGTTTGGCTGGGTAGACCATTAAGGTATGTGCCGGTCACTAAATTGCAGTTTATTCGTAGCACATTCACAGGGAATATGTTTATGGGTAGGGTCGATTTGTGCAGGTTATTGGCTTTGTACGTCGCGTTCTCGAACCCCAACAGAGCTCTGAGCATGTCATTTTGTGTGAAGTCTATGTGGGCGGTGCTAGACATTTTGGTGTGTCGCATGTTGGCACTACTGTGAAGCTTCAACGCGATGTCCTGTCTTAGTTCTCGCTTCAGGTACTCTTCAATATCCTCTACCTCATAAAATCCGGTGGGTATGCGCACCTCGCCTGTCTTCCAATTATCCTTGATGTACCGAAATATGCAGTTGTGGTCGTCGACGCTTGGTACGAAGAAGTATGTTTGAAAGTCTATTAGTGCCCTTTAGTTCCATTGGTGGGAAATGCTCAATACACAGTTCCAAGCTGTCGCAATACAGGATCAGCATTACAGACATGACTGATTGGTATGTATGGTGCATCCTCTGTTAAGTAGGAATCTCAGACATAGGTGTCCACAGTTCCATTCCCATGGCCGCTGCTCGGCCCCATGTTTGTAATAGATGATATTGCCTTTTATGTACATTTTCAGTTTGGGTGAGGCCCTTAGGTTGCCGTAGCTGTCGTAGTAGTCGACCCTACATCCTTGCTTCACATATGCATTCCAGTGCATCCCAGGCCCACGACTGGTATCTAGGTTTATTACCCCTCTCTCTGCTCACCATGGGTGGTGCAGTAGGTGGTCCCGCATGAAGATTCCCCTGAAGATGGGTATTCGCAGTTTCCGAGCGCACTTGGGTATATCGATGTCCATGAGTGGTGTGTCGGGCAGGGCTCTTAGGATTGCCTCCTTCTTCGTCTTCCCGCTGCCACCCTTTACTTCCTTCCACCGGCCCCCTGCTTGTACGGGAAGAGGTACAAGCCTTAGCTGTTTTTTTGCTCCCAAGGCGAGAGCTTCCATTTTCCTATTATGCCTGATCGCTTCTGAGAGTGATTGGTTTTCTGCTTTTGCAATGTTTAGAGTTCTCACTATCCTGCTGGCCCCTCCGATTAGGCTACCGAGTAGTCCTATTACTGGCAGGAGGAATTGCAAGATGCCACTGCGCTTAACTCGGCGGTGTGGTTTCCTATGCATAGTTGTCTTCTTCTCCCTCCCGAACACCATGCCCATTCCACACTTCACATTCGCTCGCATGATCTTGGCAACTCCCCAGTGCACCAGCTATTCGCGGAGCTTAGATGCAGGCGAAATACCTACCATGCGGGCTTTGTCTGCAAGGATCCTGTCCGCTGCATTTCTATCCTCCAACCTGCTACTTGTCGTGTATGCAATGTCGTGCTCCCGGCATGCCTCGTCGAGGGGGTTGATTGCAACGTCCCCTCACTTCAATCTCCCTGCTATGCTAATACCAGGCCCACAGAATTTGTAGCCAGGAATATGCGCTTCGAACAGAAGGTTGTTGATCAGCGTATTCACCAGTCTGCATCCCTCTTGACCTTACTCCCACAACACATTACTTCATAATAATGGTATGTGGTCGGTATGTACATCATTTATATGTTTCGCACAACCAAAGGTACGTGTGGTTTAGCGGTCCCATCTCAGTACAATGGAGATCATACCCCAGACTACCACACTTCCTGTTAGCATTACCACTGAAGACGAATCTATGGCCCAGGAACCACATCATGGGCAACTTCTACCAAACACTGACTGTGCTATTATCGCCAGTCCGAGCAACTGTGGGAAGATGTGTGTGTTCCTCAGTCTTCTGGAGCATCCCAATGGTTTCTGCTTCTAGAATGTGTATCTCTACTCGAAGTCTCCCCCAACAGCCGAAATACCTTCGCCTGGCACAGGTTCCACAGGCCGTTTCTGGACTTCAGTATTTCCCATTAAGTGACAATGCTGACGTCGTGCTGCCAAGCGATACTATGCCTAACTCTGTGTTCGTATTCTACTATGTCGTGCGTGAGAAGCAGAACACAATGCAACATTACTTTAGCATGGGTCGCCATGTCGCTGTGGATGCAATTTATCTCTGAGAGTCATACTCCCATATGCCCAAGCAACTTCTGTGTGACAATGCCAATGTCCTCGTTCTGTTTTGGATGGATGACCTGAATATCCATCATGTGTACTCCGATTATGTGAACACCGATATGACTTTCGATAGTTTTAAGAACATGTGCTTGTGTTTTCTGGCAAGACCTGCATGGGTTTCTGGTCATCGCCAAGGACTTTCCACCTCATAAGGGCCGGTTCCGATGCGGCTTCGATCCGTTCATTATAGTGCTGGTGAACTGTGAGCTATGCTGTGTCCAAGTTCGGTCATAGTGGCCTGAAGCATGCACCGGACATTTGTATTACGTCTACTACTGATGGGAACTGTGGTTTTAGTGGAAAGTGGGCCAAGCGTCTTGGTGGACCTAAGCACGATGGTGATGCGGCGAAGGTGTCCTTTGTCTGGAGCGTTACTTCCACAGCTGTGAAACCTCTATGGACCACATGTACTGCCACAGAATCTCATATTCGCTCGCTCAAGTCCAATGTGTCTCGGCCCGTGGCCTTGGAGCCGAAGTTTAGCAGTGTGGGTGAGAAACTGGCCAACATATTGACCACTGGCTTACAGGAATTGACTGCCGATGTGCATAAACTGTCCAGCTACCAATGTACTGATCATGGGTATGGATATTAACCTTATTGGGCTGGTCAAGACTGTGTCCAGTCTCACCGATTTCGCCTCTGGCGATGCGCTCTGGGTCATGGAAGGGCAAATATAGACCAACATGAATGCCATGTCTGCCAAGATGGAGGCCCAGATTCACTCGTTGACTTCTACTGATGTGTAAATACTTACCGCCCTCGGCCGACAGCTTGAGGCTTTGGAGAAAAAACTCTATGTTGTGGGTGCCCAAGTTACTGCTAGCGGCCTTATCGACCTGTCTGTGAAAATCGACAGGGCCCTTAATATCGGTAACACGGTTGTGGGCGCGCTGGCTGCTTTTGACTATGCAGCTGACCAGTCTGGAATCGGGCTTCGCAACCATGAAGACGAAACTGGAAGATGTGGGTGTGCAGGTTGGTGGCCTACCCTCCAAGACAGAGGGTGCATTTACAATGTTCATGAAGAAGCTGGTCGACCTGGAATCGAACGTCGATGTGGTCGGTATGTCATCTGGTCATCTGTATAGTCAGATATCGACACTCGCGTCCTATGTGCAGAACCTCGGCGGTTTGGGCAGTACACTTGCTGGTGTCGCGAAAAATGTGGATGACCTGGGCTCTTGAATGACACCAGGGTGCTGGAAGCCCTCTGTGCTAATCTGAAAGATCATATGCTTGTGGCAAGCAACAATTGAGCAAACTGGCTCCTGTGAGTAATTAGATAGAGCACGTCTACGACATGGTCATGAATCCCGGCCCCGACCTCATGGCCACACTCTCTGACGTGGAGCCGCAACTGAGCTCTCTCTCTGCGATATATGACGGTCGCCGTAATGCCAGGGGTACACAGCAGACTGCTGTGGCCACCCTGGTTGTGCAGATCGGCACTGACATGTCGGGGGTGACTACCATAATCATTGGCGATGTTGCCACCAAGCTCACATCCCGCATCAACGATTTGGGTGTACAACTTGTGGCATTGGAAGATGTTGTACATCGCACGATCTCTCACCATCTATCTGACATATGAGTCGCTGAGGATAAGTGGGCTCATTGCACCCATGTATGGGATGCTGTCATACATTGCATTGGCAAAGCGGGAGACAGACTTACCAAGTTGATCGAACAGCGCTACTAGTTATATATAATGTGTACATTTGACAGTATGTATCAGTGATATGGCTCCCCCTACCGAGGATCTGAGTTGTGTCGTTGCGAGTGTTCGTAAAAAGTATCTGCTCGCCAATAGGGCGCGCATGGAACGTGATGTGGTATTGTTGGAGGTCTTCCAGCTGATAACGTTGAGGCTCGACATGTTGCAGCCACCGCCACCTGTTCCCCATGCTCTGAAGGCTGAGCCATGCTTAGCACCGAAACACAAGACTGCAGCAGAAGAGGAGGAGATAGCTGATGGCAATGATGAAGATGATGTGCTCCTGGCATCTTTGAAACACAAGAAGGTGCGATTCAATGCATGCTCTATGGTTCTTTCCATTATCTCACTTTGTACACGCCTCATCTGAACAATTCTACTTATAGTGTGTACAGGTGTGGGAAGAAGTGATTCATCGGCGACAAACAAGTTTTCTTACTGCCCAACGATGTTATCCAGGCAGGGTACATCGTCATGTAAGCCTCGCCCGGCCTCTATGAGCTACTGTTTAAACGTGTGCCCAGGGATTATTCAAATGCTGTGCTTCGCCAGTACCGACAGTTGTTGCAGCTCACACATGCATATTTGGTGGACAATGATGCTAGCAATCATGCATATAAGGACGAGACCCACCCTAAATTCGCTATTATCGAAGATCTGTTTCCGAACATTTGTGTGAGTGGATCTGATTTGAAGCTTGATGGTGGCAGCCGGTTGGAATATGTGTATTGGGACGTGAATGACTTGTGGACAGTCTATGTCTGCTCGATGCATCCCACCAAGCCAGTAATATGTCTCAAACGAACGAAATAATGAATATATTGAAAGAGCTCCGCGAAGCTTGCCATATCCTGTGAGGGGTGGGCCTGACCTTTGGTTATGTCGAAAGCACAGATCGCCGCCGAGTTGCATCACCCTGCTAGTCGGAACTTCCCCAGGCATAAGGTGCTTATCTTCGTACTTGATGACCTGTTCCAGGCCAACTTGGTAGAAATTATTCCTTTTGCACGCATCAATAAGGGATTTCACTACATCCTGATGGTTATCAACTGTTTCTCCAAGTATGCTTGGGCTGTCCCTCTAAACCGGAAGCCTGGTGCCGATGTTGCGGCTGCAATGAAATTGGTTTTGGACAAGACAGCCGCACCGAAAAACGTCTAGACGGACAGTGGGAAGGACTTCTACAACTCTGTGTTCCATGCGCTTATGGCAGCGAAGAAGATGCATCACTACTCTATTTTCAGCGGCCTCAAGGCTTTGGTCATCGAACATTTCAACCAGATGCTTAAGGGTCTGGTGTGGGAGGCTTTCTCGGCACAGGGTAGCTACTGGTGGTTGGATCTACTTCCTAGACTGCTTACTCAGTACAATTCATGTAAGCATAGAACTGTCGGTCTTCGTCTGTCTGAGATTACTGCTGCCAACGCTGCTTCTGTACTGTGGACTGTGTACCAGCACCCCAAGTTGGTGGACCTGTGCCGACCGCAGACCAAGGTGGGCGACTTTGTCTATATCTCCAGAAGCAGAGGTGTCTTTGATAAGTCATACTATCCGAACTGGAGTGTCGAGATGTTCCGCATTGCCAAGGTGAGAGAAATTGCACCACGCACCTATATGCTCACCGATATGACCGGCCAAGAGATCAGCAGTTTTTCTACAACTACGAATTATATGTCACGAAGTATCCTCATGACTATTTAGTGGAGCAAGTGATCTGTAGACGTGGCGACCAGGTTCTCGTGAATAGGTTGGGCTTCGATTCCCACTTCAACTAATGGATGCTCAAATAATTGCCTACAACTGTGTAATGTCTGTACTGCTTCTTGTTGCTATGCTGTTTTTGCGAATAAATATCATTGCTCTTAACTTTGTATGTGTCTCCTTTGTTACCTCTGCATGTACCCCTACCATGCGAGAGGCAGGTGGTCTGTTGTGTGGGAACCTCGGTTTTTTGTGGCTCCCTACCCTTATTGTTAATGGCATTTGGGACAGGGCAATACATCTCATGTCTGTCAGAGAGAGAGAGAGAGAGAGAGGGAGGGAGAGAGAGAGAGGGCGGTGGGGTGGTCTATATGTATTCCATTCCCACAGGGTTAGATATCATATTCACGTCCTCCTGGTTGGGTGGGTCATTATTCTACTTGTCGGGTTTCATTGTGTGCTAGTATTTATCTTTCTCCTTATTAACATATTACAAGCAGGCCTGGCTTCATATCACGTTCTCATTCACCTGCATCGGCTGGGTGGGTCATTATTCTGGTCGGGTTTCATCCTGGGTGGCGGGGCTTCATTGTGAGGTACCCTCGGGGAAGGGCAGTGATGGGTGGGGCCTCGTCGCAGGCCGATTTGTGTGTAGGCTCCATTTTGTTGGCCAGGCAGTGCATTACATGTGGTGGTAGCATTGCATATAGTAGTAATTGCACATGCGAATATCAGTCCATGCTGGCTGCACAAATGGCCGCTGGTACCACCACAATCGTTCCGACTGGCTACCAAAATGGCCACCATAGAAGTATGCCTTCATTCGGGTAGTAGGAAATCGGTTTTGACGAATGTTGGGAAAAAAATTTTTCTCTGGCTGACAACATGGCCGCCATCGGTTTCGGTCGACTTATTTTCTCGCTACCAAAATTGCCGCCATCGATGCATATGCTCAGTGGGGTAGTAAGAAATCGATTTCGGGCGATCATGGTGAACTGTTTCCACTGGCTGCCAAAATGGCCGCCGGTGGTTTCGGGCAACTCTTAAATGCCTGCCAAAATGACAGCTGTCGGTGTAGGATGGTACGTTCTAGAATTTTCCGTGGGAATAGAGGATAATTTTCTAATTTTTTTATGGGCAGGGACTTTGATATGCTATTTGGGCCCACGGGGTTCGTAGCCTGAAGCCTGGTGGCTCAGAACATACTTTTTTATACTACTTCTGTGATTTTAATATTGTGTAAGTGAAAAAACAGACATACACTCTGGTGAAATTACAATTGCAATATCCGTTTAAATTTAATTGCTGTGAAAAGATGTATACGAATGTTACAGTTTATTTTCTGCTCATAATAGTTGTAATTTTACACCATTCTATGTAAAATTAGTACAACAGTGTATATGTTTTATCACTAAGTTTTGGTATGAATTTTTTGGACGTAGAGTAAAAAACACTGATATACGTGGGTGTAAAAATAAACCGATTTCGGTGGAGACTCCGCCGCCACATACATTTCTGAAAAAAATACACAATTTTTTTTACAGTGTGAACGAGTCATGAGTTGAACCCTTACATCTTGCGTTGGTGTTCCTAAAGCTCGGGACACCATCACATGATTGAAATAGGTTTCTTGTTGGCTACAATGCTAATGATTTTAATTTAATGTAATTACACTTTCTGCTTCAAGGCCTGCTAGCTGCTGATCCAGGAAATGTAATATTTCCGGTTTTCGGAAAATTTTCTGGTACTTCAGGATTATTTGCTGGTGGTAAGGCAATCTGCACGTTTATGCAATGGATTACCCCCTTAGAACCAGGAAAACTGCATGCCTTCATAAATAAAAGAAAAAATATGGAAATATTACAATACAAATAATTTATTATTCCCACCTATGGTCATTATTACTAAGGCTTGGCACATTCTGTATAATAGTCTGAAGGTAATGAAACTTCGTTATTTTGGTGGTTCTGAAGATTGTGGCTGTAACTGTTTCAAATCAAATGACATATTTTCCGTCTGCCAAAGTGTAGCTTGTCAAGGACATGTTGCATATTGCTAATATATATATTGAATATATTATTATTTTATTTTCTTTCTAGAAACCCTTTAGCATGTTGAAAATAAAACAATTTGGTGTGCAGACATATTAAATGTACAGGGGAAAATTCACGAGATGAAAAGAAATAAGCCTAAATCAGTCATCACAACTTAAACATAGACTAATTAAATAAATTTCAAGGTCATTGAACAATCTTACTTACTTTATTATGAGTTTTATTAAAAATCACACAGGTAAGAGAACATAACTGTAGATATATTAGATGCTTTTTAGTTGTGCTTAGATTTTCTAAAGTGGACCAAATTAGTAAACACTTAACATTAAACGTTTTAAATTAGATTAAAACAGTATTTAAAAAAAAATTAATACCGAAAGTACTACAGCATGATTTACATCCACACAACACAAAATTTCTGATTACTATCCACTAGATATCCAACTTGTCTAAAGCACATCCAGGTCTATATCATATTAACTTACTGATGTTATTAGGATGACCTTTAAAGATATGCAGAGAGTAATATTTTCTGGAAAACCAATAGCTCAGCATGATATCCTGGATATTTATGAATATCAAAACTAAGTAAAATTATCTAATGTAATTTTGGTTCTATTATTAATTTACTATGCTTTTTACTTACAGATATAAATGGTGCGGTACCCGACAAGGACAGATTCAGGAACCAAGGCATTTGTTTTCTTTTAGTTCAGTGACATCATTACGAAGGTTCTCAATACTTACATCGTTTAATTGATATAGGATTTATACTCTTTATTTTCATTCATTACTTATATCAATATGAAAATAAAGTATTAAATGAATGTCTTAATACTTGTGTGTTATAACTAGAGTAAATTGCACTGTTCTGTATTCACGTTGGCTCAACTTCGTGTGCTCTAGCCCCATTATCTTGGATATCATAATTGTCCCTTTGTCCATGTTGCTTGGTTTGGGAAATTTGTGCATGGTTTGTTTTTTGCAAAAACACTTTTTGTGTTGTGAACAGCACTTAAGTAATATGTAAGGAGGTGAGTAATTTATTTTCCCAATCTTCAGAGCCACGGTGGCTGTGTGGTTAGACTGTTTGCCTCTCACCAAGGCGAACTGGGTTTAATGCTCCGCCGGTTCACTCGGGATTTTCGTAAGTGGTAATTGTGCAGGACGATGCTGCCGGTCGGCGGGTTTTCTTGGGGTCTCCCGTTTCCCAAGCACTTTTCATTGCGGCGCCGCTCCACACTCACCTCAATCACCCTCATCGGCTCTCAAGACCTCGCTGTTAAGAGCAGCCCAAATCTCTTCACTCTCTCATTTACATAACATTATAATATTTTTCAATGTTTGCACTTAAATATAAACTAATTAAAACTAATGAATAACAAATGCGATATAGTTTGACTGAAATCGTTACAAATCTACATATTCACATACTGTTAAAAAATAATGCATATTTTGGTATACAATTTATTTGCTGAAATGAAAAAAATGTTTTTGAAAAAAATAGTGAAATTTTAATTACGAAATCAGCTGTTTTATTTCCCGTAAATGTGGGGGCCCTACTAATGCCTTAAATTTTCAGTGTAGACATCCCACATCACATTTGTAAAATGATGGATTATCCCTGCAGTATGAAATTCTTAGCGAAATTATAATTTGGCTTTCACTTTATTTCAAAATGTATTGGGAAATATATAACTATTTTTCATGGACACAATCCAAAAGTTAAAAAATTTAATTTTTATTTGCGATGCTTATGCAAACCACACTGTCTTGACAGAAACAATAAAAGGAAAAGAAAGTACCAGCTAATCGGTGTAAAATTGATAGTGTAACGTGGTTAAAAAAAATTCTGTAATTTTAAAGGGATTTCTAAAAATTCTGAAAAGAAAAATAATGTGCATTTAGATAGATATACAACCACCACAAATATATAATGGCTATTGAGTGGATATAAATGCGAATATAAAGGAGGTCTAATGAGTGTGCAGTGAATGTATCGAGCAGGCTAGCACTACTAATGACTATCTAGTGTACATATGCAAGTTAGAAAGCAATGTCTAATTGCTTTACAGTGATATACTACAATTAAAGTATATATACATTGGCTTAGCCATTGTTATGTGAATCCTCGCATGCATATCTACTGGATAACCATTTTACATAGGTTGATTTTCAGAACAGCAAATGCCTAAAAAAATTATTTTCGAATCTCCAGTGATCACACCATCATCTAATAGACCATACACCATATAGAATGCAGTCTGTGAAGTGATTAATAATACATGGATATATATATATGTTAAAAAAATCTGTATATGTTATGGATATTCCATGGATATTTGCAAGTTTTTCATATTGCCTGTGGATAACCCAACAATATTTGTAACATAGATGGATATACATAATTTACATATTTTCCTTGGATATGGATATCCAGCAGAATATCCATTAGGCAGATGTACTGTATTTGTCAGAAATATCCATATCCTGGATATCAGACGGACGTCTGGAAGTAGATGGGACATCCATTTGATATTTGTTGGATACATGGATATCTTAGAGATGTGCAAAATGCCATTTGCGGATGTGTGATGGATATCATTTAGACACTTTTAGCTATGTGGGCACATAGACGAAATTACACTTTTCATGGTGCAGCAGTCATTAACAGGTCAACAGTAGAGAAATAAATACCACAGGAGTATAGATAAACGAAAATGTACCCTCAGAAAAGCCATACCAAAATCAGAGTTTTGGCATTCATATTGTTAAACATGTTTAATAATAGATTAGTCAGATATCATTTTTAAGAACGTAATGTAACTGTTGACGTTCAACCTCCTTATTTCCCTTTCTGTTAGTGTATCTAATAGAAGTGGTCAAGCAAAAAAAAAACTGATGATTCTTACTATAAACATATTGAATAGAGAAATATTATAGCTGTGTATGTACAAAAAATGCAAGTGATATCAGCCAGGCAGATATTGGTGAGCATATAGACAGTGAAGTTTTTAAATAACTTGTATAAGCTAGGCTCAGCTTTTCTGCACGCGAAGCTAGAAATCTGGAAATTACCTGCAAATGTTAGGTTATATATTTTGCTCGTGGAGTGGAAGGATTGACTTGGGTGGCTCTTAACATTGAGGTCTTGAGAGCCGATGAGGTTGAAGAGAGGTGAGTATTGAACAGCGCCGGAATGCAAGGGCGGGGAAAACGGGAGATCCTCGAGAAAACCCGCCGACCTGCGGCATCGTCCGGCTCGTTTCCCACAAGCAAATATCCGGTAGCTGCCCCGTCGGGAATCGAACCCAGGTCGGCTAGGTGGGAGGCGAGTAGTCTAACCACTACAGCACCGCGACCGCTATTTTGCTCGTGTTATTGATCCTTATATTGTAGGCATAAGCTGGACATAAAATTCAAATTTTTGTTTAATCTCAAAATTCTCCTATCTCCTAAGAAAATTAAGGCCAGCTACATTGGAAAACCGTTAGGATTTTAATACGATTTGTTTAGGAATCATATGTTAGGTCTGGGCCAATGTTATTCAACAAGAAAAGCCCTCAGTTAATGTCGAACACTAGTCATTCATAAAAAAAACCCTTAAGTATGTCTGGTTATGTTAGGTAAGTTGCGTGACAATTATTATCACTGAATTTAGTTAAATCTTGTCAATACTTGTAAACATTATCACAGCATACTACACATTCATAATGACATGACAAAAGCTAAAACAGTGAGATAACACACCTTTGATTGGTGCCTGGTCTCTCTTCTCTACTGAGAATTTTACGTATCTTCCCATGAGAAAGTAATTTTTTGCTTCACTTACTTCCGTTACACAACGGTAGACTGACGACTGGTTCATACGGATAAAAACCATTTGGCCGACAGACAACTGGTAGCTACCAGAGGCAAAAAGAAAAATCCTTAAACTGCAAATACATTGAATAAATAGCCACAGAAGGGTTACTAGAATGCAAAAATAAACTTACGTCTTACGTAAAAACAACCTACTACTGATGGCAGCCCTCAGTGTAAACTTTTATTAACGACGCTTCATGACGTACTTTTCCATAAAATTAACGCAGATATTTGCTACCCTTAAAATGCGAAGAGAAATGCTGTTATTACTAAAGCCACTTAAATTATCAAAATAACGTTACTCGACATGTCATTCCGGTAAATATTAACATCCCAATTTATAAATAATAATTTACAATGCTAACCACGATACATTAAAACGGTCATCGTAAATACATATTTTCCCCCGTTAGCAAGTAAATTCAGCTTAATCTCTGAAGAGGCTGTTTGAGGTCGTTAGAGAGTTGTTTTGTATTGGCCCTCGAAAAACGCAACATTTCAACGAATTATTCATCCTGCATAAAAAAAATGTATGTAGTTTTCTTTCTCATCGAATCTGCAGAGCCTGCCAATTTTCTCTCCTTGCGTCCAAATATCCAGCCACATCAAAGAACATCCGCTACAAGCCCGCCATGTCGAATTAACTATACCCGGCTCAGAGCTTCTTGGCCGCTTCGTGTCAGTCTATCGGTGATCATTACCGAGCCCTGCTGCCACATTACTCAAACGCCTGTCCCGTTATACCACATATGCCATGAAATCTGAATTGATGTAATACAAATTACAAATATATACTCAAAGAGGAACAGAAATCGACAAAGCACATACGTATATAAAGTAGTTTATATTTATGACGAAACTTCTTGAGCAGACGCACTGCTAAATGTTTACGTTCATAGTATAGCCATTCTGCGATACTTAAATATAAAGATCAGCAACTTATATTAAATGTAAATGTAATAATTTTCGTTTACTTACAGTCACGCGTAGCACAAACAAATAATATCCATCTTTTGTGTTGTAGTTTGTAATGGTAGTACAAACTCGTCCCTGTCCACGCAGTTGTAATATCATTCCTTTCCATAACAAACTTCCGCCCGTCATTTGATTTCTTATAACAAAAACCGACACTTTGCAAAAAATCTTGCCATGAAACTTTTGAGACCATATAACCTAATTTCTCACCCAAAGTTGTAATTTTTGTAGGAATTCCCCAACTCCTCTGCTCTCCGAAGTTAAAATCAACAAAATCAGTATCACGCTTCCTCACAATTTTTTCTAGGCGACACAAATATTCCTTTCCTTGCATACCAATTGCACTTTATATTCACCGAAATCGCACGCTTTTGCTGTCAAACAGTTAATTTGTTATAAAATTAATTATTTCGCGAAATTATTTTTAATGACTTAGTAAAAAAAAAAAAAAAAAAAAAAGGCCCTGTAAATGTAAACGAATTTTTTTGTAAACCGATTCCCTTTTGCTAGGAAAATGCTTATTTGGTGACTTAATTTCAAAGAAAACTTTACACGCAAACCAGTCAAAAACAGTGAGCATCATTCAGAGCCCGTAGCGGTACTGCCTACTGGGGCTGCAGGCTATGGCAGACATAAACACTGAGTGTGGAGTGAGGAAGCTCTTGTCATACGTATTATCTTGTGTTGACTAAGCCCGAATCAAGACCTCGCTATCGTATTTCTATAAAGCAACCCGTTAAGGGAAAGAACCGATAATATTCTTTATTCAGGAAAATAGTAATGAGTTCATGTTAGCTGTCGTGCACTCTCCGCAACAACTTAATGACACGAACGTGTAAAGATACAGACTTCGGATTTTCACCTACTTGTTCAGTAAAATGAGTCTCTTGCAAAAAGTGATTGCATTTTAGCGAAATCTTTCACGATTTTACTAGCGCAGCTGAGAAACATTTAGCTTGATTCGCTGTGGCCATTGTAACACTGCGAACCAGGCAATAGTGCACAGCCGTGATAGGCTACTGGCCCCAGCCAGTGGGAGGAGCGCCGCTGATCGACTCTCCTTGAGCGTCTAAGAGCCGGTTTCACCAACGAAGATTAACTTTTCGGAATATCGAGATAATTTTATCCCGATGACAGATTTTACTTCGGATTTAATCTCTTTAATGTTGAGCGTATTTCACCAGGTTTAATCGCCGTCAAGAATATTTCGTTAAAACTTATTTCGATATTCTGACTCAATCGCCATTTTCTCTTGGTAGGACCTAAACATTAGAGACTTTGCTTTGAGCTTGTACGGAGAAATCATTTTGAGAAAGTTAATGGTAAGTCGTGAAGGTGTTTTGATAGTATGGCAACAACGAAGCAGAAATTTTTCATCCTATGAAAAAACCCATTTTGTTAGAGTTAATAACAGAACATTTCAATAACATTGAAAATAAACGAACTGATGCTGTGACACAACAAAATAAAGCGAAACAGTGGCAAACGATTGCGAATAGTTAAAATACTACATCTCTTGATCACTACAGGACAGCAGACAACTTGAAGGCTGTGTGGGATAACCTAAAAATACATACGCGAAAACATACGACGAACGTGTTCAAATAGTTACTGGAACAGGTAATATATTAAAAGTCTGTTTGACAACCATGTGTTTGACTTAAACAGACAATCATGTGTTTGACGTAAGGTGAAAGTGTACTTTAAAATCCTCTTTGTCATAAATTTCAAAATAATTTATTCTTTATCATAAACATCGCGGACGATGAACAATAAAATCCTCATCACTTTCATCTTTAAAAATTAAATTTTACTTTGCCTGAGCCATTTTCTTCTTATTCTCGATGAAAAAGCTTTGCCCTCTCGTCACCTTCCCAAAGTATTTGTTTATGTTTTACAGTTTTATCCCGATAGTGTGACTTAATCCACCAAAATCGGCAGGTTTATCTTTTATCTAGATATTAAGAGAAAATCGAGATTAATGTGCTTGGTGAAACATAAAATACAGATAATCGAGATTATTTGTCAGTTAATCTCGATAAACTATCGTTATTTCGCATGGTGAAACCGCCCCTAGGAAGTTCTGTGCCCGGTAGTAAACGACCAAATTGTCCCTTTCCAACAGCTCGAAAGAGACGTTGGCCACTTCCGACTCAACTCGTGACGTCAAAAGACTGTTCTACAAAGCATTTAATGTCAACATGCCAGTTGGAACTCACAACTGTATAGAAGAAAGAATTGTATTCGATAGTGGAAACTTACAATAACCAGCTAGGTTTTAACTCTGGATTGTTACGACGATATGTTCGCGGACGATCCATTCTTCGCCGAGTTAAAACACGTCCAGGTACACCGTTGGCCACCCTGCTATTTAACAAAAAAAATGTTGGTGGGAAAAAAGTTCAAGTACGAGTGCGACGCGGTTATGTAGTCCTCTTTGCTGAACTATACTAATATAGGGCTACATGTAAGAGGAATGTTACTAAGAAGGCAAAAACCATCAGAAATTGCATAGTACAAGAAAAATATACATTAATGATAATGTAGCTGCATTAGGTGAATTGTAAACAATATGGATGAAAATGAACAAAGTCCTGTAAGAAATAGTGTAAATAAATTAGCCTTGTGTTTTTCTTCGCACTGTTAGCGCACTGTTGTTGACGGTCTGCGAAGTTGTCGACGAAGAAGGATGGCAAGAGTGCAAATTTATACGGTCGGTTGGAATTTAGGGGTGTTCTCAGGTTACCCTCGCTTCCTTCTGTAAAGTAGTCGAATTCAGAGTGACCGTTATTCGTCCATTCCAGGCGAAACCTATTCGCCAAAGTTATTACAGTACGGATATACAAGCACGACGTTACGAGTCTGGCAGATGAATGATCTGAGAGTTAAAACAAGAAAACAAACAAATTAAGTTACATTATGTTTACTACACTATTGACCAAAAAGTAATTGGGCACCTGTCCACAGTGTTTGCTCGGTGGTTGTCACCCCGTTATAATCTCGTAGGGCCACCTCTTGCGGCTATAACAGCAGCCACCCTGTCTGGCATGATCTCTACGAGTGTTTGCAGG